>NGZR01000006.1:1200000-1720000 GCA_002197995.1 Gaeumannomyces sp. JS-464
TCGATAAGGAAAAGTTTAAACCCCAAAGAAAATTTAACAGGTTTATAACCAGCTAATATACGGCTACCAAAGCGTAAAAAAAACGTAAAAACGGCTATAATAATACTACGGGTTCGCAAAAATTCGAGCCGAAATATAAAACGCAATAAAGGATTGCGAAAGTTATGCTAAAAATAAAGCCAATAGGCATAAACCGTACGGGTTATTGTAACTTTTGCTAGCACCGAATGGAGCATGGCAAAAAGTTACTATAAATTTCGTTATTAAACTTTCCTAATCCAAAAAACGGATAACCGGAGTAAAATACGACAATATATTGGTAGTAATAAACAGGCTTACCAAATACGCCTTATTTTTACCATATAAAAAAGCAGCGACGTTATAAAGCTAACGTACGTTTTTATTAGGCACGTAATAGCGGAGCACGGTACGCCGAACCGCTTAATTACGAATAAAAATAAGCTATTTATAAGCAAATTTTAAAAAAAATTTACGAATAAACTAAAAGCGGAACATTTTTTATCCATAGTTTACCACTTTTAAACAAATGGATAAATAAAGCGGATAAACCAAACCATAAAGCAGTATTTACGTTATTACGTTAATTATAAACAAAACGATTAGGTATAACTACTTTTTATAGCTTAGTTCGCTTATAACAATTTAATTTATAAAAGCATAGGAATTAACGTTTTATGCGAACTACGGGTTTACGCTTACAACGTATAAAAAACCCAAGGCAGGAAAATATGTTTTAATAGCGGAAATACAAATAACGGAATTTATTAAACTGCATAAACACCTTTAAACAAAGCTAAAAAAATTGCGGCACAGCATAGCTATTTAAGCAAATAAAAAAAAGATCGAAAAAACAAACCTTTAAAAAAAAGAATAACGTTTATCTTTTTCGACGAAATATTAAAACGAAACGACCGAGCGATAAGCTAAACCATAAAAAATTAGGACCGTTTAAAATACTAAAAAAGGTTTCGAACGTAAATTACAAATTCCGATTACTATTAACCATAAAATCCTACCCGGTTTTTTATATTTCCCTATTCGAACTAGCGTTATCGGGTTTTAAAAACGACAAGTTAATAGAAATTAACCCGGAATAAAAATACGAAATTAAAAGGATTTTAAACTATAAGCCGAAAAATAGGCCTAAAAAGTACCTGGTTAAATGGAAAAAGTACGGCTACGGAAAAAACACGTAGGAAAAAGGAATTAACTTTATAAATTGCTAGGAAGCCTTAACGAAATACCGGTAAAACGCTTACAAAAAGGTTAGCAAAAGGACGGCGAAACGACGATCTTTTTTAAAAACACCTACGATATTTCCAAAAAGAAACCGCCGGTTCTTTTAGCTTAGCCGGGAATTAAACCCGGGATTTACAAAATGGGTGCTATAAGTAATACCGCTTTACTATTGGGTTAAAAGGAAGCAGCACTTACCGGAACCAAATAAGGCAAAAAAGCTTGCGCCGAACGGTTAGCAAAAAAAAAAAAGAATAAAAGTTCGATAAGCTCCGGGGCAAGCCCGAAAACTATTAACCTTTACGGTTATGCCGGGATTCGAACCCGAAACCTCGGCAGGAAAACTAAAACTACGCTTAATGCGCTATAAAACTTAAGGAAATTATTAAAAGGAGTTACAACTTACTTTGGTTAAAAAGGGCAAACAGGTCCAAGTTAGGATTAACCCGGACGTTTGCTAACCAAAGGAAAAAAAAGGAGCTATAAATGGCTTAGGCTGTGAAGGAGCCCGGCGAGCCTCCCGGTCGGCCTCCTCCCGCTCGATACGCTCCAACTCCTCCATAGCGTTAATACCGCGACGAATTATACGTATTTTCTTTTTAAACCATATTTTCTTTTGTTTTCGCAAACGTTTAAGTTTGTTATCCAAAGTATAACGTTCGTTATCCAAAACGCGACGTTTTTTTTCCACCGTTTTAACCTTCGCTTCCATTTGCTAATACTAAAAGCCGATAAAACGAAGCTGCTCGGGCAAAAAACCTAAAATGTCGCAATTTATGCGGTTCCGGCTAAGGCATTCCACGCATCGAAAGGAGTTTTAAAAAAAAGCCTCGCATTTTTTACGCTTTAAAACCTCGTAACAAAAAAAGCAAAAAGGCATTTTAAAAAAAAAAACGATTTAAACGAGCAAATCCTTACGTTAAAAGGTTTTTTTCGCAAAAGGACGTTTTCGCACCCGACCGGATATTTTGTTAAAACAAAAAAGGGATAAGAAATGGTAAAAAGGAAAGTATTTACCATTAACAAAAAGCGGGGCGATAAAACGTGGCTAAAAGGACTTGGCCTAAAAAAGGAAACCTAATGTTACGACCAATATGCAAGCCTTAGGGCGGCAAGACGGAAAGGGTTTTAAGCGGTGCCCTTACCCCGCACTCGGACACGTAAAATTACGTAACCCCAATTGGATCTTTGGATTTGTGTTAAAAGAACCACAAATCCATAAAGCTAAAAGGATTTTTAAATTTGTGTTAGCGAAACTACAAATTTACAAATCTAACCTAATATAAGGCAAAAGGCAGCGTATATATAAAAGATGGATTTCCTACTGTTTTAGGTAATTTTAACTAAGGCTTCGGCATTAATTAACCTAAGTTAGCTCCTAGGCATCCTTTGGGGCAAGCAATTAAATTGTCCTTTTAAATCACGTGTTCCCTTGTTTACCAGCACCAGCGATACTGTCCTCTCCATCCCCGAAGTGCCTTACCTTAGGAGCAAACCCCTGATTGTAACAGGTGCGCGGCTATGGGGTGCTCCGACTTAGCGCTTGGCCAAGCCTAGGCCCAGTCCTTAGTTCGCGCCGGTAATAAAGATAATGGTAGGAGCTATGGCGGGCTGCATTTAAAAGCTTGGAAAGTTAAAAGGGGAGTTTAATTAGGGTGATGAGACTGGCATACAAGTAGAGGTTTTTCCTTTTTAAAATAGCATGGCAGGACGTTGCATGGATATTATACAGGTAGCGTCGAGCGGGAAGCTTTAAAACGTAATAAGGACAATAAGAAATATATTTGCTCCTAGTCGTTACAATGCGGGACCAGCCTAAAAAAGTGTTATCTTGCTGGAAATCAGCGCATAACCTAATGGACTTTTAGCATTTCCTTTTTGCGAAGATCGGGAGGGCAAACAAATGGACGAGGTTAAATAGGATAAATAAAGGAACTTAAAAAGCTGTTTAAAACTATGCGGTTTTTGGTTTTTTAAACCCCCCCCCCCCCCCCCCCCCCCCACCCTGCGGTTTTTTGCTTTTTTTTCGAAGTGGAGATAGTTGCCGGGGTAGCCTTGTGGCAAATTATGTATTTTTAGCCTTGTTTTCCAGTGGATTTACATCCCCGGCAGCCGGGGGGCGTCCACTCGTCGAATGCAACGGCAAGGACGATTTAAATAAAAGCTATTCCCAAAATAAAAGCGGGCCGGCAGTGCAACACGTTAACGCGAGTGGGAATAGCGTTACGTTTTGGAAAATCCAAAAGGCTTTTAAAGCTGGCAATAATGTCGTTCGAAAGGCTGGAAACCAGGCACTTTCGTAATATATAAAAGGACAATTTTAGCGTGCTAATTTTAAATAAAAAAACAATTACAACAACGATTTAAAAGCTGTTTTAAACAATGCGGATTTTGGTTTTTTAACCCCACCTGTGGTTTTTTGCCCTAATTTAAGCTTAATTTTCAAAATGGACAACTTTCGGGGTCCATTTATATATATTTGGGCCTATTTGTTAATGGAATCCCATTTAAAGCCGACACGAAACGTTTATCTATCGCAAAAGAACGGGCCACCACGGGGGATTTGCCACGAAAAGGGGAAAGGGTGGCAAATCCAGGTACTAGTTGTTAAAAGCTTTTGCTATTTTTGGTCCAATGCGCGGTGCGCACCTATTAAAAGCGATAAAAAAAATATTTATTAAATAGAGCAAAAAAAAACGAATTAAATAGTATATTTTGTATATTAAACAAATAAAAATTGCAGTTAAAATAAGCTAATTAATTTGGTGCACTTTACCAGCCTCGACCCCCGGGCCGGCCCACGGCACATTTGTCGCAAAAGCATACTCCTTTAACTGGCTTAATCACTGTGGATATTTGTAGCAGCTTTTGCAAGCTCTGGTTTCCGAGGTAAGCAAGCCTTTCGTGCCAGATTCTCATATGGGCGTCCCTAAGTAAAAAAGCAGGAAAGGCCCGACGCTTTGATTGTTATGGCCGAGGCTGGTCGATAATGTACAACCCATTCCTTATGGTGGCTGTGAAGAGGCACCGGCTTCCAGAGGTGCACCATGCTCCTTTCCGAGTACAGACGACCTCCTGTCCCTTTTTCAAGAGGCTGGAAACTGACAAGAGGGGCCGTGTTCGGGGCCGCGTTTAGGGCCGGGGTCGGGTTGCGGAGGGGGGTACGGATACCCATCATAGCTTTTTAGTGTAGTCCATAAAGCAATCACGCCAGCCTTGGGCTTCTTTGCGCAGGCGCTCAGGCAGGGAAGCGACGGCTGCGTCCACCGATCGGGCCATAATAGCGCAGATAGTCGCCGTATCCTTGTGCCGTTGCATAAAACCGGCAATTAGCTGGTCGGCCTCGGCCGCGGCCGACCCCGTAGAGTTCGGGCCCTGGCTGCCCGCATGGCGGGACGCGCTAATGCCAGGGCGGGCAGCCGCTTGGATAGCGGCGGCCAAAGGGGAAGAGGGGGGCAGGGATGGAGCGGCTGGTCCTTTTAAAGGCGTGCCGCCGGCGGGCGGGAACCTCCGTACGAGCGCTTCAAGCTCCGAAGGGGGATGTGGGGGGTGTAGGGAGTCCGGAACACGGCCGGACTCGACTCTATTACCCGCCGGAGGGCAGGATTGTAATGGGGGGTTGCCGGCGGCACCATGGTGCCGTCGCCAGCCTTTGGGCTGGGAGGAGGTATGCTCTTTTCGTGGTTAAACTTGTCTGTTAAAGAATTGTATGCAAAATGGCTATACGCACTAACAGTGCGGAAATTGGAGATGCCGTTTTAACATCAAGCATCGTCTCTCACCGCAACAGCCAATTCTAGATATCATCATCAAGCTACACCATCAGATCAGGCGACAGCATCACAACTAAACAACCCTTTTTATCCATTACCCAAACCACCAGTTTTTTCTCCCCAAACTCCCACAATGCGCTTCTACCTACACCACCTCCTCCTCGCCGCCGTGGCCACCCAGCTGCCCCTAGCCAGCGCGCAAAACGTGCAAGATGATCACCACTAGGCCCTTCACGTGGCGCGCTCTAAGGCTCTCGTGCGGGCCCGCGACGCCATCGCCGAAGCCAAGCACTACAACGACCAGATCCTCGCCCGCGCACCAAACTTCCAGCAGGACATGCCCCTGGTAGCGCGGGGGAGCAAGCCAAGCAAGCCCAGCCCGCCTCCTCCCGGGCCGGTCGTGCCGCCCAACCCGCCCAAAATCCCCAAGATCAAGAGGTGAGTCCAGTACAAGGAGCTATGCCCGCTGGGTGCGGCTTTCCACTCCCACGGGCCCGTCCTGCGTTTCTACTGCGAGGAGGTTCCTGGCCAGCAGACCAAATGAACGGGGATGATATAAATGCGAACTTGGACTGGCGTTTTTTTTTGTGATTTGCAAGCAGGTTTTAAAGTCAAGCATTAAGCGATCGGCGTTAGTTGGCATTTAATAGCTTGAAATTGGCGTTGTGAGGCACATGGAGGCGTTAGGCAAGAGCGTGGCATCGTATGGGGAAGTTGGTATCCGGTTTCACCGTTTGCAATTAAGGGCCTGTTCGTTTCAAACTGTTGACACACACAAATTTGATCAACACTTGTTGAACTGTTGACGGATCATCCAGATCCCGGAAATAAGTCAAGACCCTTGTTTTGCGCCCCCCCCACTTCCGGCCACCCCAATTCCAACCACCCGATTTTCAACGCGTCAACTTCAACACGTCGCCATTTAACGAGCAATTGATCGTTTAACTTCTTTTTAGTGCATTTTGATGCTGGACCATTTATAAAGCAATATACGAAAACGGAGATCGCGTGCGCCCTCGAGGGCGTGCGTGCCGGCGCTTTTGTTAAGTCGGCCTCGAAAACATGGGTATCCCGAGGTTTACCCTCCGGCGCCGGATTGGAGGCGGCCTGCCTTCCTGCCGTGCACAAGCGCACCGTTAACGCGTTAACCCTTCCCAAAAGCTCTTTTTGGCTGATTGGGTGCTCGTTTAAATCGCTTTAAGGTACTTTCCGACCTACGGAGAGTTGCGCTATATCGCCAGCCGTACCCTCGAACAAAGCGGCGACCTTTAAGCCTTCGGGAAGCGTTAGGTGGCTCTTTTTGGCCAAATACCCGATTTTTAAGACCTAAAAAGCCCGGCGCATAGAAAACGCACGCGTTAACGGCGTTTTAACGGAGGTAATCCGGGCGTGGTGGCCTCGTTTGGAAATGCTTGCCGTTAAGGCTATTAAGCCGGAAAACAAATACAATTTCGACGAGTGCGGGCTTATAAAGGGCTTCGGATTTAACGGCCTCGTTTTGGGTATTAGGGCTGCAAGCCGTTGCAAAAAAAAGCCTTCGGCACGCGAGGTTAAACGACCATCATCGAATGCATTTTAGCCACCGGAAAAGCGCTCGACCCCCTCGTTATTTTTAAAGGTTATTAATATAAAAGCAGTGGTTTCTTTTAAAAGATTAAAAAAATTTAAGCTTTAAAAATTCCACGCAACACAAAAGGGTGGACAAACGATAAAACGGGTGTAAAGTGGCTTAAAGATATTTTCCTTTCGAATACGGTGCCGGCCACCCCCGGAAATCGCCGGCTTTTGGTTTTAAACGGCTACGGATCCCACGCAACAAAGGACTTTATATACCTTTGCGCATCCAATAACGTTCAGCTCGTTTATTTACCCGCCCACAGCTTTTACGTTTTTTAACCTTTCGATTTAACGGTTTTAACACGGTTAAAAAGGCTTACCGCCGGCATAACGGCTTTTTTACAACCTTTTGCACGTTAATTGTAATAGGAAAACGTTATTTTTTAACTGCTATTACAAAGCAAAAAAGGAGGCTTTTATACCCGTATTATTAAGGCGGGTTAAGCCGCTACCGGCCTATGGCCCTTAAAAATTAGTAAGCCTTTTATAAGCCCTTTCCTTTTTAAAAATAGCAACGCTAAAACGTCCTAGGCTGCAAAGGATGCTTTAAAGGCCGAAAGGGTTACTTAAAGTACCTATTCCAAGTATTTCATGCCATTTAATATATTATGGCAACTCCCAAAACGACCTTCCAAATGCGTACTTAAATGGCCACCTTTGCCCACAACTTCCGGCTCGGCCGAACGGCCCGTTTTGTTGTTCCAAAAGCTTACTAAGGCCTATAACGAAAAGATATCGCTTTAGTTACGTGCGAGCAAAAAACCAGGCGCCTGGAGGCGGAATTAAAGGTTGCACGGCCGAAAAAAAAAAAAGGTGTTGCCGGACCCAAATAAAGCCTTTGTGCGGATTGGCGACATTAGGCGTGCATAACAGGAAGATGGCGATCTGCCAAGTGATCCACCAAAATCTCCTGCATTTGGCGATTCGGATGATATATCCGATTGTATTGTAGTTGGCTAGGAAAGATCACAATTGCGGAATGAAATTGGCGTGTTGGATGCATGGTGTGAGAATTGGGGTGGCCGGAAGTGGGGGTGGCGCAAAACAGGGTTTTAACTTAGTCCTTACTGCCACATAAAAACTTGTCCAGGAATCGGAATGCAGTCACCGAAACGAGGACCCGAACTCGTAATGTCAACCGGCGGCGTTGTCTCGCGGAGCAATGAAACCCACCGTGAAATATCTTCTCGCAGTTGTCGGCGAATAAATTGATTGGGTCGGAGCTGATGAACTGGAAGGGGGACAGATTGTATTCTTGTCTCGCCATTCTGTTGTTACATAGAAGCCCATTCACCTCGTCTGTATTCTTCTGTTGTCTTTGGCATGATAACTCCCCTCGACCTTTCCGCTACGAGCCAGTCCCCGTCAAATATCATAGAAGCCTGGCGAGCTTTGTCAAGAGGAGCTCGCATATGCTCCCTCCAGAGTGGCATTTCAGTCTCCTTGACAGGGCTGGCTTGCTTGGCGCCTCGACTAGTTCATCAATCCGGCACGTAGAAAGTTTAAATAAAAACACCCTTCACAGCTTTGAAAGAAACCACCCGCCTATCTTGATCGCCGCTCCGCCCGCGGCCGCTGCTCCAGCAACCTGGACGACCCTATTGACGATGGCCGCGCCCGGCCGCGGGCCGCGGCGCTGGTCAGAGTCGAGTGGATGCTCGGGGCAACGACGTTCCCAATCGATGCTTGCCACGCGGCAGCGATGCTTCCTACTCCGAGGCGGGCCGCCCGATGAGGTTAGATGCAACGGTGTTGAGGCGGCTAATTACCTCCCATTCCCATGCATTTCATGTGAGTGGACTGTTGGTTGATAGCTGTGTGCTCACCTGCGACGACCCGCCGGGGCCGAAGCCCAGCGCGCCCAAGACGGGGGCGGCGACCAGGCCGGGCGTGGCGGCGATGACCAGGCCACTGCCTACCGCGATGGACCTCCCGGGGTTCTCCCAGGCCCAAGCGGCGGCAGCGGCCACTGACGTCTTGGCGAAATCGGCCATTGCGATAGGGTTTTCGGCGACAGGTATGGATGACGATACGCTTGGTTTTGACGGCACGATTTTGGGTGATGATAGTCCGGGGGGAGGAATCGGGGTGGGGCTGGGGTTTTTGTGTGGAAGCCCCAAGGAATTTCTCTGTTGGCTCTGGTTTTAGGTTGGGTCACAATTTGGGGCGCGGTAGAGTTGCTGCCTGTTTGCCTGCCGCCACCCGTTCCTCGAATCCTTCCAGTCGCCTCCTCGACTTCCATTGGACGGGCCAGCGGCTGTTAAATCCTCAACCCCACCCAACTCGAACCTACCATTTAGCACACATTACAGGGGATAAAGTACTGCCTGACATGCGGCCATTAATTGAATCGATACATCATCTGACCGACCAAATCAAAGGCAAAGGCGGGCACCTCCTCCAATAACGCCGGCCACCCTTCCAGATTGGACACATCGTCTACTACGCAAACACTGAAGGCTGCCACAAGTTAACGCAGCCGACCTCCTTCGGCCGGTTGGCGGCCGTACACGTAGCGGACGAGTCCCCCAAACTCGGGGACGAACGCCGACGGCGAGATGGTCCATTGCGCCAACTCCCGAACCAACTGCGAAAAAGCACGATCCATAAACGAAAAGATGTCAAATCTATCGGCGAAGACCCAGACTTTAGCATAACCGACAAACACAGGCTCGGACATGGCTTTCTGGTTCGGGTTGGTATGCCACATGGTTGGCCAATTGTCGCCGCTGGTACTTTTAACGCCACCATACTTCATAAACGCAAAAATGAAGCTTCGTCTCCTTTGTATAGGGCCGCAGCCGCACATTGCAGTATCGAATTTGCGTTTCAATGAGGAGCCCGGCCGGTGGTTTGGGCATAGCACGGAGCATAAGCTGCCAAACCCACCACCACCGGTCAGCTCCGTCGACGCTATTGTGAAGGATGCAAGAAAGTAGGGCATGAACCCGTCCTTTCGGTCGCCCCCAAAATACTCAATTGAGGAAGCGTTGGCAAAACTGCCCTTGACATTGCCCTCCTGTGTGGTTTAATTGGCTGGCCATTGGTAAAGCAGGGCATCCTTGGGGCATTTGTTCGGCACGGCCTCGATGCTTGCCCTGCTTTCAGCGACTCCCTCGAAAGGTATGGCGGGTCCGTCTTTATCGACGGGGGCGAAGCCCGTGTAAGCACCGGTGTATATAAACTGGATGAAAGCGAGAAAACGTCTCTATCGACGTCCCGGACGGTCACGGAGTGTTTAAAGGAGCCCTGCGTCCGTCAGTTTATCAGGGCATGGAGCGGGGCCGACAGGCGAAACATAAGGTCCGGGTGGACGGAGAACTTAGCTCCGTTATGGCCCACATGAAACCGCACCGGCTTCGTCGCCGTCAATCTAGCTAGTGAATAAGAACAGGATCTTTTTGGAAAATCGGAAGTGCTTACCGGCCCAGTTGGTCGGGGTCTATGCCTAGCAGGCCGCCATGGCTCAGGGGTGTTCGCGGGGTTTGGGAGGATGTCGTGGCTCCCCCGCCAAAACCGCCAAAACCAATCGATGACATTTTGATTACTCTTCCACTGCAGTTCTTCATAGCATGAAGTAAGCAGGCTGGCTCCAGTGTACATCCAGCCCGCACTGACAACAACTTAGGTGGGCGACTACTGGGGAATCCTCGGTGTTGTATGTTTTTGCTGCTTTTTCTCTCGAGCCCAGGCTAAAGCTTGGAGCAAAGTCAGGAAATGAGTTCCTAACTGTACAATAAGTGGCTCTAGTTTCTTTTACCCATCAAAAAGGCAGCAGAATATTAATTCATTGCACGCTGAAACGAGATAAACAGGAAACATGGCTGTATTGGAACACGCTTGAAGAAAAGGAAAGAAAAAAAACGAAGAGCTTAACAGATAAAAAACAAAACCGCTAGACAAAATTGCAAAAAAAATAAAAATAAAGCTGAAAACACGAGAAAGAAAAGAAAAAAAAAGAAGAAAAGAGAAGCCCCAGGTAGAAAGAGCGCCGAAACAGGGGAAAAGGGTGTGAGAAGAGAAGAGTTTAAGACCGTGATCTCCCCCACCATCTCTCCTCCAGTCTGCGTTGTGGACTCGTGTGTTTTCCCAAAAGCCCAAGTCGGAGGGCCCCGGGAGCCGAACGGTTTTGTGTGAAGAAGCGGTTCCTCTCCTCTCCCTCCGTTGGGGAGGTTTTCTCGCAGATCACCGACTAATTACTGCTTGCCCCTGTTCGCCTTGTGCATGGCCTCCCTCGCCTTCTCGATGTTGGGGTATGGTCGTACTTGCAGTCCTTGGCGGCGATGTACTTGCACACGATCTGGCGCGCCTCGATGGCGGCGACGGCCGTGCCATCGGCGGCCATGGGCATGGCAGCCGCTTTGGCGATGAGGAGGGCGCCAACGGCGAAGATGGCGGTGGAGGGCTGCATCTTGGATGTTGTGTTGTGGTTGTTGTGGTTGTTGTGGTTGTTGTGGTTGTTGTGGTTGTTGTGGTTGTTGTGGTTGTTGTGGTTGTTGCTGTTGATGTTGGTGGGTGGGAGATGAGTTTGATGAAGATGTCACACGGAGGCGCCCAGGGGATCCTGGGGAATAGCCTCATAAGGGCCCCAGAGGCCCAAGCGCCTGCAAAAAATAAGCGCCGAAGCAGTAGAGCCAGATGTTAAAACGGGGCTACCAATCGGGCCAAAAGCGGGGGCGTAAGTGGACGGGCCCTTAGCACGGGCCACAAAGATCTGGCTATTTAATCCCTGCGTCCTTTATAAATCCCCTTAGCAGATTTTGGCTTTTTAAGCATCTTTTAATATAAAAGATTATTAGCTTTTATAATAAAGATTAATCCTTTTAAGTTTGCATTGCACCCTTATAACAAATAATTTTTTATTTTACTTAGGACCGTTTAATAGTACCTACTACCTTTCCTTTTAAACTTTAAAAGGTATTACTTAGTTAAATCCTATCCCATATTATCCCTTAATCGTTTAAACCGGCAAACCTTTATGGGTCGCACTACTACGGAACACCCTACGAGCCCGCAGCCGGTTAGCATTAGGCCGATTGCGCCCGGCCCCGTTATTGCCAGCATCCCCCGGAAACCCGCGCTAATCGCTTTATCCACGGAGTTTAATAACGAATCGTCCGAGGAAAAAAACGAGGAATTCTTTTTGGCGGAAAAAGGGGATTTTATTGCCCTTTTTTACGAAAGCAGGGTATTTCGGAAATCCTTAACGTCCCGTACTAAATAATCGGGAACGATATAATTAACCCCGATAGCAGGATAATCGAACCCCCGGGACTTAACGCCCGGACTTGCGAAATCCGCGGGCTAATAGGACCCATAAGATCGCGAAAACACGCTTATAAGCGACGCTTTAAAAGGCTTATTCTTTATAAAGCGCTTTTTAGCTTTAAACGCGCGATAATTACGATAGGACCCCTATTATATTAAGGATAAGTTATTACACCCCTAAAGTGGGCTATCGCGGTTTAAAAAGGCTTTACCGACGCTTATAACGCTATTATCGCTTTAATTAACAACGTTAGCTAAAAACCGCTTTTAAAAAGACGAAAGGAAATCGCCGTTTTTAAAAAACCATTATAAAACTATGGCAGTTTAGTATAACGCCTCCATTAGCTTTTTACGGGCGGGGTAAAACCTTTTCGAAAACTAGTAGGAATAATTCCGCAGCCGAGTCGTTTTCGAAAGCTAAATTTTCGCTTAATAAGTTTGGGCTATGGTTTTCGCTTTTACAAAGGATTAGCAGGTTTGGATATAAGCTTTTGCTAAGTTTTAATACGTTACGAAATAATAATAAAAACGCTTAACGGTTTTAAATAACCGGTTTACGACTTTTTAAACTAACGTTAAAACGTAGGCAGGATAAAAAAAGCTAAATCGCCAACTTATAAACTTTACGCTCGGTAATTAAAAAAGCCGTAGCCGATTTCGCTGCGCTAATTAGGGTAAAATAAAACCTTAACGTTCGTTCGGTGGTATTTGAAGTTATACGTTTTAAGTTGGGATAGGTTACCCCCCGATTAAATACTTTTCGTCGAATGCAACCGTACGGGCTTAAAAAGCCGTGCATAACATTTCGTTATTACCACTTTCGGGAGCCTTATTATAGCTGCCGCCCCGGGTAAAAAATCCTCGTTTAATAACGGAAAATTTGCAAAAAAGAATAAATCCGCCGCATTATAAACGCAGCCGTTTATTAGTTTAACGTTGTATAAATAGGATTATATTACTTCGGGAGCTTTTCGAGCTAGGTTAGGAAACCGCTTTAAAACCCGCTAAAGCGACCTTTTACGGTTGCCACTTTAAGCGGAAATCCCGATAATAATAACAGGACGACGGGAAAATCGCCCGTCGAAACGCACGTTACGACCGAATTAAAGAACGACTTTTAAAATCCCACGTTAAAAGCTTTTTATTACGGTTTTAAACCAAATGTTATAAACTAGTTGCTATTAATATTAACCTAGTTTACTTTAATAAGCTTTCCATTTATAACGAAAAAAATTTATCCAAATTTAAACCCTAATAACTTCGCGTTATATTATATATAAAATTTATACTAATAATTTCTTTAAAAACGTAATAAAAATTAATTAAATGGGGTTACTTTTTACGAATAAAGCTTAAATATAGCATTACTAACGGCTAAGTATGGCGAAGCGATCGAACCTAATTAACTTATGGCAAAGCTACGCTATCGCTTTTTAAAAGCGATTTCGGAACGTTTTAAAGCATTACCGTAACGTTAAAAAAATAAGGGAATTTAAATATTAAAAAGATATTTCTTAATATATAACAAACCTTTTCGATTTTAATAACGTTATTTAATAGGCTAGGGTTACATTTAAGGAATACATTTTACGAATTTTAGTAAAAAAGAAAATCACTTGCATAATTTACTTCCGTAATGGCGAAATTCCAAAAACCGACGAAAATTTTATAACGGTTATTTTAAAAGCAAGGAAAATTTATAAAACGGTATTTTAAAACCCTAGGTTGTCGTTATTAAAAAGCGAGCCCGTTTTAACATAAAAGCGTTTAAAATTAAGCTGTCGCCCTGGCGGCAAACGCTTTAAAACGAACCCTTTAAATTAATTTTTAAAGCCTTAAAACGCTGCTAAAAGCGTTAAAAAAGCCAAAAAAATAACATTTGGGCTAATATTAAGCTCGCCTTAAAAGGTATTAATTTATAAAAAATAAACGTAAAAAAAAGTTAAAATTTCCTGCTAGCGCTACCGTAAAAACCAGCACCACACCCTGGCTTATTTTGTTAAATAAAACGTTAAAAAAGAAAACTTTTTTACGGCGTTAACAAAAACGGTTACCACTAGCTAAAAAAGGCCATTAGAAAAAAAAGAAAACTTTTTTAAAACAATTAAACGTGTTAAAATCGCGGCCGTAACCCGACCACGATAAGCATTTTTTATTATAAACCGATATTTTAAAAAAAAACTCCTTAAATTAAACTCGGATTGCTAATAATCCCGAATCGTTATAGTTAAAACCGGGGCCGGAATGGAAAAAGAAAACCCATCGTAAATATATATATTTAACCGAAAAGTTATCCTAAAATCCCTATCCGGGTCCTTTTCGATTTAAAAAGCGATATTGCCGTTATTTTGGACAAAATTACGGTTTTATTATTTAAGCACGTTATTAACTAACTTATCCCCCGAGCTATAGGAGCTTTTTATAAAGGCTTAATAAAAGTAAATGGAAAATAACTCCTTTTTAATGTTATATTACGGCATTAAAACCACTAAATAATAAAAACCTTTTTAATTAATCCTTTTAATCCCGATTTCGACGTTCTTATGCTTTATAAATGGATTAAAAAACGTAAACCTTTAGGATTTTTCGAAAAACTAAAATACGTTCTGTTCGAATCGGAAAAATATTAAAAATGCAATTGGTTAAAAGCTTGGAAGCTTAAAACACCGCTGCTTAGGAACATTTTAACTACCAAACTAGCTATTATCGCTTTTATTAATTAACGTATTATAAAGCCTTAAAACTTTAAACCCTTTATAAAGTATAAAAATAAGTTATAAAACCTTAAGCTTTTTAATGGATTTAATACTATACCCGAAAAATATAAAAAGTTCCTCCCTATTATATCGGCCAAAGCCGTAATGCGCTTACCCGACTACCAGTTTTAGGATTATAAAATTAATTTTAAAAAAGAGTTAAACTTATATAAAGCCCTGTATACTAAATAAACGCTTAGGAATTGGAAGTTTTAAGCTTTAACTTTAAAAAACCTAAAAGTAGGAAAAATTCGTTAATCCACTTCCACTATTAGCTCGCTCCTATTATTCGCCGAAAAAAAGGATTTTTTAAACGCTTTGCAACCCGTTATCGATTATAAAAACCTTAATTTTAAAATAATACTAATCCGTTATCCAATCCTTTTAATTACTAAACTTTAAAATAGGTTGCGAAACGCAAAGTAAATAACGAAAATCGACTTAAAAATCGGCTTTAACTTAATCCGCATAAAAAAAGGTTACAAATAACTTATAACATTTCGTTGCAAATACGAACTTTTCGAATACACCGTTATATTAATAAGCTTTATTAACGCCCCGGCTACCTTTTAAAACCTTATAAAGCATATTTTTTAAATTTAATTAACGCGGGCTTTTTAATATACCTTAACGATTTTTTAATTTATATAAAAACCGAGGAATAATACGACGAGTTAATCCGAAAAGTCTTATAGCGCTTAACGGTTTATAACCTCGCCGTAACTCTTTGCAAATGCGTTTAGTTAACCTAAAAAGTTAAGTTTTTAAACATATTATCGGTTTTTAAGGCATTTCCATATTTAACGATAAAATCTAAGCTATTATCGATTGGGAAGCCCTAAAAGCGTTAAAAAACTGTTAATCGTTTGTCGGTTTTGCTAACTTTTACAAGCGATTTATTAAAAGCTTTTCGTTTATTATCCAACTTTTAACTACGGCTAATTCCTTCCCCAAAAGTTAATAAACCTAAATTAAAAATATGCAATAAGCTTTTAAATTGCTTAAAAAGGCATTTACGTCGCCCCGAATCTTTCGACATTTTAACTTTAAACTCCCCGTATAAATGAAAGCCGACTTTTCGAATTTTACCCATAACGCAATATTTTCCTAGCGAAACCCCGCTATAAGTAAGCTTTACCTTATCGCTTTTTATTTCCGCAAAATAACCGCGGTTAAAATTAATTACGAAATTCACGATAAAAAGCTTTTAGCAATCGTTAACAGCTTTAGCAAATAGCGTTATTACTTTAAAAAAGCCAAACATTTGATAAAAGTTTATACGAACCACCGGAATTTAAAATACTTCCTTACCGCTAAAGTTTTTAACAAGCGGCAAGCCCGTTAAGCTTAGCAATGAGCTAATTACAACTTTATAATTTATTATAAACCGGGCAAACAAATTAATAAGGCCGATATGCTTTTAAAACTACTTTAGCATAGGTTTAAAAAAGTGGGGAGTGAAAATTAGCCAATTACGACAATTTTACAAAAAAAAAACATTTTTTTAAACTTAAAACCGCGGCTTTAACGACGGAAACTACGGTATAAAAAGATTAAAAACTTTTATTCGTGCTTTTCGCATCCGCTTAACTTTATAACATTCCCATTATATAGTAAATTGCAAAATTTACCGATAAAATCCGTAAAGCTAGCAAAACGAATCCCGAATACTAAAACTATTTAAAAAGGGCGGGAAAAAACGAGAAGGTAAAAAATAGCCTCTTTTACCGTAAAAATAAGCTATAAGTGCTTACAACTTTGCAAAAAAAGGTTTTTAAGTCCGAATACGATATTAAAATTGCCGGGCATATAGGGATAAATAAAACCCTCGAACTAATTACTTGCTACTTTTAATAACCTAGTATTAAAAAGGGCGTCCGAAAGTACGTGCGAAATTGGTTAAAATGCTAAAAGAATAAAACTTTAAAATATGCACTTTTTAAACCCTTTTAACTTATAAAACTGCATTACTAGCTTTGGAAAACTATAATTATAAATTTTATTACGGATTTCCTTTTAAATAACAATTATAACTTAATTTAAATAATGGTAAACCCATTTATTAAAATGGCACATTTTGTACCTTATAAAATAAAAGGTAAAAAAACGGATAACTTTATTCGTATATTTGCCAAAAAATAGTAGCGATTGCATAGCGTGCTACTAAATATTATCTTAATAAAAATTCCAAATTTACAAACCACTTGTGGAAAGATTTCCTCCGTTTAATCGGGGTTAAACCCAAAATAAATACCGCTTTCCACTTTTAAACAAATAAATAAACTGAAAAACTTAATTAAAATTTAAAAGTTTACCTCCGTTTATTCGTTAATTACGAAATAACCAACTGGGTTAATTTTTTTCCTATAGCAAAATTTGCTTATAATAACATTTCCTTTGCAAATACCACCGTTACCTTTTTTTTTCGCTAATTACGGTTATTATCCAGCCTTTAATAACCTTTTACATTTTAAACGCATTAAAAACTTAAACAGTAAGCTTTATAACTATTAAATAATTTAAAAAAAGCTGCTTTAAAAAAGCATAAAAACGGATAAAGCATTAAGCAAATAAAAAGCGAAGCCTTTTACCGGTTTTAACTAAAAACAGCTCGTTATGCTTAACGCCCGCCACGTTAAAACTCGTCGCTTTGCCAAAAAACTAAACTTTAAAATGCTCGGCCCTTTTCGCATTTCGAAGGTGATTTCCCTTTCCGCAATTCGTTTAACCTTACTAAAAACCTGGAAAATCCACGACGCTTTCCACGTGTTACTTATAAAGTTTTACCGCGTTAGCATTTAAGCTCGGCCTAACCTTAACCAGGTTTTGCGGGAAGCTCCCTTAATAAAGGGAAAGTACGCTGTTAAAAAAGTGAAAAATTCCATAGTTAATCCCTAGGGGACGGTATTGTACCGCGTAAAGTGGGAAGGATACCTTAGGGAACGGGATAAAACATGGGAACCTTGGGAGCATTTCGAGGGCGAAAGAGCTAAGGCCAAAGTTACGGCCTTTTACCAGCGATACCCCGATAAGCTTAGGGACGAGCGCGTGCCCCTTATTGCGATAGCTTTAACCAAAAAGACGGCTAACCCGGGACCCCCAGCACGCAAAAAGCCGCGGATAGCCTAAGGGCCTAAAGTGGTTTCGAAACGAGCCTTTAGGAAAGGAAGGATTGTGTTACACGGAGGCGCTTAAAGGACTATTAGGAAAAGCCTTACAGGGGCCTTAAAAGCCCACTACGCTTGCAGATTATAAACGCCGAACCAGTAAAGCTAACCATTAAAATGGGGCTACCAATCGGGCCAACGGCGATGGCGCAAATGGACGGACCTTTAGCACGGGCTATAAGAATTTGTTTATTTAATCCCTGCGTTTTTCATAAAGCCTTTTAGCAAAATTCTGGCTTTTTAAGCATCTTTTAAGGCTATGAAAGATTATTAGCTTTTATAATAAAAGATTAATACTTTTAAGCTTGCATCGCACCCTTGTGACACTTAGCCATTTAAATTCGTGGTGCTTTGAACGAAGCGTTGCGAATCGTCCATGTTAATTCGTAGTGCTTTGTCGCGAATCACTTCGAATCCCTCTAGCGTTATTTTATTTGTTACGTAACCTGTACCGCCTGGGGGTGCCGCGCTCGCGTCGCCCTTGTCCAGTTTTAAGCTTCAATCCTTTACCTAGGTCACCTGTTGCGGCTTTGGTTATACCGCGCACGTGGTAAACGCCTTGCAGGCAAGAACTACAGGATGAGAAAACCTGTGAAAGAAGCTCCAACGGCTGCACGAGTACACTTCAGCCTTTAAGCGAAATAAAAAACCTGTGCTAGGCTTTAAAGCCTACAAAGGGAAGGTTTACGGCTTGACAGCCGAAGGCCGCCAAGGCAACATATATAAATCTCCCTTTTAAAAGAGCTGGAGGGCAAGCAACCATTTATGTTTACCCTACGCCTTTACACTCGTAAATCTACACTGGCAGCTTTACTTTGGTGGCTTTACACTGGCAGATTTACAATCGTAGCTCTGCACTGTTAAAATAACAAATGTCACATGCTTCTGGTCAGTTACTGGGAGCACGAGCCATACCAGGCTGCCTGTTATGTATATAAGGCCATAACCTCTCCCATGTCTTACAGAGACACTTTGCCAGATAAGCAAGCAATGCAAGGAATTTTAAACTATGGTTAACATATTTTAACATGCACTGGTAGCGCTGCAATGGCAGATTTACACTCGCCACGCATTTACACTCGCAGCTTTACACTTGCAGGTTTGCCATTCGCAGCCCTGCTATTGTACCTACAAGCGCAGCCCTACAGTTATTGTGCCCCCAAGCAGCGTAAAACCTCCGGGGAACACTTCCGCGCGTTACTTAAATTAAAAATATAAGGCCTTTGGCGGGCACGCACCCTTTTTGCTCCCACACGCACTTTGCCCTACCTTTGGCCTGTGCGGCCCCTGTTTACGGCGGTTTTCGGCGCTGACAAAATTTGGGCTTATAATTAAAACTTTATGCCATTGGTCGCCCATTTGCATTTAAACCAGCCACAAAGGCGCAAAAGCGGCGCACGCAAAAAGGTCACGCAAAAAGGTGCATACAAAAAGGTGCACGCGAAACAAATTCAAAAGCGCAAAAATGCAAAGGTGCAAAAGTGCAAAAGTGCAAAAGTGCAAAGGTGTTAACTAATTGCGCGTGGTGTTATTTGCACCTTTGCATTGAAGCCCATACCCGTTGGAGTGGGTGCGCCACAGAAAATTGCATAGCGGCCGATATCGGTGTGGCGGTGCGTGTGGGAGCAAAAAGGGTGCGTGCCCGCGAAAGGCCTCAAAAATATAGCTAAAAGCGGTGAACGAGTTATAAAAAGTAGTGGACGAATCACCAAAAGCGGTAAGTAAATTTATAAAGGCGGTAGGCGAATTTTAACAGGCGATAAGCAAGTTACGGAGGGCGGTGAGCGAGTTGCTAGCTGTTAATGCAGTTAAGGGCAGTACAATTGGAGGAGCAGAAAGATGATATTCGGAATAAGTTGGAGGCCGGAAGCCTGGCTTTGTAGAGATTTGGGATATTTTTGTGCGGGATCCACCTTGTGGAGCTTCCTACCTTATCGGGCGATAAGGGTTTCCAGGCCCAACTCCTTTATTTGCGATTAAGGCCTTACTGGCCGTAACAGCAGCTAACGAAGCTCCCAACGGGAGGCACGTGACAGGCCTGCGGGTAGCAGACCTGCTTTTAGTGTTATAGCGCGGCACCACGAGTGGTTGTTAATAAAGTTGATAATTGATTGGCTGGAGCTTAAATAAGGCAAACCTAACAGCATAAAAATACAGCCCTCGGTAACACTTTTCCTTTTAGCCTTCCTTCTCTTTTTTAGCTTAGTATTCACATACATTCCGCGCGCCAAAGGCTGTAAATGTCACGTTAAAGTTAAATCCTAAATACTTGTTTTCCAACTTATTGGGAAGTAAATATTTCGACAATGTCCTAAATAACAACGCTTAGCTAATATACAATAATTCTCTGTTAAAAATAAACAGTAAAACATACTTAACGCCTTCGAAAAATATCATAATTATGCATTAAAGCAGCGTAGGCTTTAAATGCAATGCGACTTTGCAACTTTTTGCAGCATTTTGGTTTTGGACAAGGAATTTCACCGCCTGCATTAAATGTCGCTAAGTAAATCTCCACATGGTCCCTCGTTTTATATACAAAAGAAAAGTAACGATAATCGCCGTTTCGAATGCAAAAACAGCACTATCTTTTAGCACAGCTCCGAGTATTTTGCAAACGCCTAGGGCTTTGCCCTTTATTTTAAACTTTTTAAACAGGCATTCGTTTCCGTCGCGGCTCCTTTTTGCGGCAAAGAGAAAGCATAGCGTTTTTAGCGCTAACTCGATGCTCCACTTTAGCAATTTTATTTAACTGCGATAAATCTTTGCAGATAATATCGGCGACCTTTTTGCGCTTTTTTAAAACGTGTTCGATTTCGGGCTGTTCCTAATCGACGAAATTAAAGCCTAACTTACATGTGGCGCTTTAAAGCTGTTTGTTAATATCTAGCGTGTCGATATTGCTGAAAAAGTGTTGCCGCGCATCTCTTTTCGCTGCATTTTTTAACGCATTTTTTGCGGAATCGAAAGCTTTTTTCGCTTGTTAATACAGCTGGTATAGCTCCGTATTAGCCGCTTGTGCTTTTGTAATCGTTTTTAAGTTCGATTTAACTTGTTAAAAAAGAAAGTTTAAAAGCTTTTATCGCTTTTGCATTTTCAAATAAAGTCGCAACTTGGTATCACGGCCAGTAGGGCCTTAATTGTAAATAAAAAAGTTGGGACTGGAAACCCTTATCGTTAAATAAAAATGGAAGCTCCACAACGTGAATCCCGCATAAAAATATTCCAAATCTTTGCGGGCCAGGCCTCCGGCCTTTAATCTTACTCCGAATATCATCTTTTTTGCCGCCCAATTTCTTTAACCCCTACCCGCTGTAACAATTGGTAGCAACTTTGGAAAACCTAAGCGACCGGCGCGAACGTAATCGCGGAAATCAATCACGTCCCCTTTTACCTACTTTTCTCCACCTTCCTCGAATTTACCAATTCTTGGCATTGCGCTGTTAGTGCACACTGCCAAATTGCATACAAATCCTTAACACCCGCCAATTAGCGACCCAACACCAATAACCACGCCCGCCAACGGCGCTGGCGACGGCAACATGCCGTTGCCAACAGCCCCCCTTCGGCCAATAGGGTGGCGCGCGCCCTCCTCGTCGGCCCAACGGCCCGGAGGAACGCGTCGCTGCCACCCGGGCCCCCCCGCGCGTTAGCGCACCCGACTACGCCGTCCCCGTTGCGGAATCAGCAACACCAACAGGGCCCGATCAGGGCCAGGAAGGCTCCCACGACGGCAGCACCGGCACAGGTGCCCCTCCCCCCCTCCCCCAACGCCGGCGTACGCGCCCACCTGTCGGGTCGGCCGCGGCGGCCGCGGAGGAAATTATTGCGAGCTATAGCCGCAAACAACAACAAACGGCCCTAATTTGCGCCACGCTGGCCCGATTTATCGACGCGGCATTGCCTCCCTTCCGGCGGAAGCAATCCCCGAAGCAACGGCTGGAAAGATTGCTTTATCGACTACGCAAACAAGCCCTTTTCGGCCTACCTACGCCGGCCGAAAAGGAAAAAGCTTATACGGGGAAGCCCCCGCAACGCGCGCCCCCGGCTACCTACGCGTCGGTAGCCCGGGAGGCCACAACAACCCCAAACCCGCACAGGCTTTTCGGGGCCGTACGCCCCAAACTACCCGGGCACCCCGCCTACTAACAAGCCCTAAAGCCGACTTCCGGGTGTTCGTTAGGATCCCGGAAAAACGGCAGGCTTGGGCTAACTAACAAACGGGCTTTAGCATTCGCAAAGCCCTTGCCGACAGCAAGGACCTGCCGTTTACGACGGCCGACGTCCCGGAAGCGTACCGATCCCTACGGGTTCGTGTTAAAAGCAAAAACGGCCGATATAAAGCCGGCTTTTGCATACCGATCCGAACTAGGCCGTTTATATAACGCCGAAAGGATCGAAAAGCCCGAAATTTGGTACAACTACGTAATTTCCGGCTGCCTTACCTCCTTAACAACGGCCTTGGACAAGCGTCCCGGTATCGGATAAATTGGTTCGGGAGGAAGTGGAAGCCCAAACAGGCACAAACCGGTAAACGTTAAGCCTTCCGGGGCCGGCGTCGACCACAAGGGCGTATATCGTGGATTATATCCTTTATACGCAAGTGCGCCGGGTTTAGGCTTTGGGGGATTACTTCTTTTCACGCCGCGTACAACGACACCCGCCGGTTACAGCACACCCCGGCTGCCACGGCTTTCACGTGGCCGCAACTGCGCCCGGGCCGATAGGTGCCTTCGGTGCGGGAAATAAACGACGACCGGCACGTACAACCGTGTACGGCCCCCGCAATGCGCAAACTGTTCGGGCCCGTACCCAGCCGACCACCCGAACTGCCCTATAAAGCCTGTACGGGTAAACGGAGTGCTAAAGCATTTAACCCGTGGGGAAAAAGGCGCGGTTAGGAAATTAGGGGCACAAGCTACCGGGCGGCGGTAAAAAAGGTGGAACCGCCGCTGCCGCCGCCACCGCCCGCCGCGCGCCGCCGCGGCCGCCGCTGCCGCCACCGCCAACGCCCTTCCTGCAACCGCGGTTACTACGGACAATTCCGTTGTAACCGTTACCGCTAATGCAATCCCGCGGCCGGTACCGGTAACGCCGCTGCTTCCGTTACCCCCGCCGCCGCCGCCGTTCCTGCCGCTGCTGCCACCGCCGACGCTGCCGAGGTAAGCCCGGCAAATCGCCGGCCCCCGAGGGCGCGGCCCGTACGGCCGCAGGGAAGGCACCCTGCCAAAAGGCTTAGGGTTAGTTTTAACAACCAATACGAAGTACTGGCGGATATGGAACTGGACCTCCCCGAGCCCGAAAGGGCTATCGAAATAACCGGAAACCCCCGGAGGAAACCGACGGTACCGCCGGCCAACAACCCAGGGCCAAAGCCCCCAATACACCAACGCCGCTTTTACGTATGCCAGCAGCCAACCGGATACAACAAACGCATGGCAATAGGGCCCGGCGCCCGGGGCTTCGCCCCGAACGCCGTGCTTTAACCGCCGCCCAAGCGAACGTTCGACGTAGCTGGGAGGCGGGGGCTACTTTACTCCAACTATTTTGGAGCCAAAATATCGACGTGGTGCTAATGCAGGAGCCCCCTAGCGCGTGGAAAGGGAAGCTTATGCTTTGCACCCACCCGTCGTACGAGCTATTTACTCCGGTAAATAGCTGGCACGACCACCAAACCAGGCCTCGGGTAATAACTTACGTACGGAAGGACCCGGGGCTTCGGCCCGTAGCGGACCGGCCGGCAGGCAACACCCGGGACATCCTTTGGCTTACCGTCGCCAGGTGCACCTTCGTTAACGTATATAGGCCTTTAGGGGACCCTTCGGAACCCTCGTTGGACCTTTTACTACGTTGGCGCCCAACGGCAAAATGCATTATAGCTGGGACTTTAACGCAGGGTCCCCGGCGTGGGATCCGGTTAAGGGTAATAGGAATAGGGGCCAGGATATAGCCCAATGGGCTAATACTTATAACCTCCTCCTACTTACCGACCCAGGCCAACCTACGCATAACGACGGGGGCGTTTTGGATTTTACCTTTTCCAACCCCTTTAGCAACAGCGGAAATCGACCCTTCGCTAGCAACCGATTCGGACCACCGCTCGATACGGATCGAAATTCCTAACCGCAATAACTTCGTTCCGGACTGCCGGCGTATTACGCTACCAAACGATAAACTACCGTTTTTCGCAAACGCGGTAGCAACGGGGGCCGGCAACTTGCCACCATTTACAAACCCAGGCACTGCGGAACACCTGGATAAAGCGGCCGAAGCATTAACAAACTTAAAAGATGCGTTAATGGCTTTCGGCCGGGGGCCTAAAGCAAAAGAAAAGGCCAACCCTGGTGGAACGAAAAGTGCGCCAACGCCCAACGGGACCTTGCAAAAGCTATGGGAAACGGCGGGCCTTTTACGGCCGAAGCCCGTGCTTTAAAAGCAACGGTTCGGACGGCTAAAAGACAGCATTGGGCCAGCGTGCTGGAGGAAATGGATTCCCCGAAAGCGCTATACCGTGCTGTAAAGTGGCATAAACTTACACCCGCTATACGGCTTCCCCCGTTAAATATTAACGGGGAGGTTATAATAGCCCCAGGGATAAAGCGGAAGCATTAGGCCGCAAATCCTCCGTAGGTTTACGGCGGAGGACGACTTACAAGGACCCGTTACAGCAAAGGGCTACCCAAGGACCGCACAACTCCCGTGGGACCCCCACGTCCCTTTAGGAATGCCGGAAGTGCACCGTTGGCACGGCAAACACGGCCCCGGGCGTCGATTCCCTAACGGTTAAGCTACTTACAGCGGCGTGGCCGGCAATAGGGGAATACGTTAGGGCCCTTTTCGAGGCTTGCCTTAGGGCCGGGCACCACCCAGCCCTTTCCGCACAGCGGAAGTGGTTATGCTAAAAAAGCCGAATAAAACGGATTTAACGGACCCAAAATCCTACCGCCCGATAGCTTTACTCCCGTGCTTAGGGAAAGGGCTGGAGCGGCTGGTGGCTTCGCGGATGGCATCCCTCGCATTACAACACGGGCTTATAGCCCCGCAACACGCCGGGGCTACCCCGAAAAAGGCCGCCATCGATTTAACGGCATGCGTGGCCCACGAGGTGGAACGGGCCTTCCAAAAGCATAAAACGGCCGCCCTCGTTACCATGGATGTACAAGGGGCTTTCGACGCCGTACTTCGCCGGAGGCTCCTTGGAGGCTTTAAACCAAGGCTGGGATCCAACGTTAGTACGATGGGTATCATCTTTTGCAGGAAACAGGGTGGTTAAAGTGCGTTTGGAGGACGCCACGGCACCCCCTTTTTCCCCGGACTGCGGGCTACCCCAAGGGTTACCGGCGTCACCGGTCCTTTATGCTTTATATGGCCGAAATCCTACCCAAAGCAAAAGCGTTAGGTACGGATACGCGGACGATATAGGCATTTGCGTAACGGGTAGCACTCCGGAGGAGTGCTCCGTAAAGCAGGGGCTACGGTTACGGAAATCCTACGTTGGGGCAGGGCTAATAAGGTTGCTTTCGACCCGGGGAAGTGCGAGCTTATGCATTTTTCCAAACGGAAAATCCCACAACCCCAGCGGTTACGGCGGAGCCTTACCATACAACAAGCTACAGGAGCTTTACGGTGGTTAGGGGTCCTTTTCGACCAAAGGCTTAATTTTAAAGCCCACGTGGAAAACAGGGCTGCAAAAGCCCAAAGCGTTGCCAACCACCTCCGAAGGCTTACGAATTCGATAGGGGGGATACCGGCACATTCGGTTTACAAAGCCGTTACAACGGTTATAATCCCTACGGCTTTATACGGGGCCGAGGTATGGTATAGGGGTAAAACTAAACCACACCCGTATACAAGCCGGCACAACAGCAAATTATCCGCCAAGGCCATTTAATCGATCGGGTCGATAAAGCCTTAACCGCGTCCCTTAAGGCAGTGGTCCCAGCTTGGAAAACCACACCGATAAACGCATTGCATTACGAATCCGGCATCCAAGCGCCCAGCGCTTTTGGAACAAGCCCGCCTCCGTTTTGCGGCCCGTATAAATACGGTTCCGGAAGACACCCCCTGGCCGCAGCGGCCAAGCCGGCCTTTAACGCCCGAGGGCCTAGGGCAGGCTTACCCGGCAAGCTTGCAACCTCCTTGCAAAGGACGGCCGGACTTCTTCCGGCTTGCACCCGCCCGGCCTACCTCCCTTATAAATATACGGGGCTTACGGTGGCCATACAAGAAAAGCAAGCCGCTAAAGCATTTACGGCGTGGCTTTGCACCCTCCCACACCGACGTTATAATATATAGCGACGGGTCCAAAGCAAAAGACGGGCAGTTGGATACGGCTGGGTAATATACCAAGCCGGCCAACGCAAACTTTCCGGGCACGGCCGGCTGGCGCATCCCGCGGAAGTATTCGACGGCGAGGCGGAAGGGGCCCGGATGGGCCTCCGTAAAGCCGTTTGGAGCTTCCGCAATTGCACTTTCCACTTGTGCCTCGATAACACCTCGGCGGCCAACGGCTGTTTAAGCACGGCCCCTGATAGTTCACAAGGGGCTTTAAAAAAATCCATTGCTTATGGATAAACACCAGGTATACGTACGCTGGTCCCCGGGCCATATGGGAATCCCCGGAAACGAAAAGGCAAACGCCGAAGCAAAGTTGGGATCGGCCCTGCCAATACCCCAACATTTTAAACCAACGGTGGCCGGAGTAAAGGCTTTAGCCCGGAAAACGGCCCGGGACGCCCGGAACGCATGGTTTAAACAACTTTCCGGATCGGTATAAGGCTATAGGCCTCCCGCCGGCACCACAACATACGCCCGAAGCGTTGCAGCTGCACCGGAGGGTACTGCAACGGCTAATAGCCGCACGCACCGGCACGGGGATTTCGACTGGTACACCGAAAGTTCCAGCACGAAGACGATAACCCGTGCCGCTGCGGAAAAACAAATCCCCTTCCCACCCTGTATTTTGCAGGTTGGCTAAAACGGCAGAAAATAAATGGCTATAGCGGACCCCTCCCGGCTTCCGACAGGCCCGGATATTGGAAACGGCTATTTTAAAAGCCTTTCCTTTTTGCTTCGTTCGCCGAAGCTACCAATTATTACACTATCGCTGGACGATAACAACAGGGCCTAAAAAGCCCGCATACATCCTTTTCCTTGTTCTCCTACACCTTTTACCTTTTTCCTTTGTACCACCAGGACTAACAGTAGGCTCGTTGGTCCCCCGCACCTCCGGCCGGGCCCTGGGGGTCCCGAGGACCTTCCAGCCTAAAACCCGGCCCCACCCCTTTACCGGCATACTCGCCGGCCGAACGCACTACTACCACCCGCAGCGCTTTACAACGCCCGCGTATATATATACGCCCTACCGCCGATTGCCCGCTCACTAACAAGGAGCGGAACGCGGCCCGACCTTCGTGTGCCTTCGGGTTTAATTCTGCTAGCCGCCGGATAGCAACATGTAGCCTAATGTTTAGCTTAGGTAGCGCTAGCACGTCATATGCCCCTTGGGAGGCAGGGACTGGTAATCCCGACTTACTGACGTTAAATATACTTACTCACTCCTACTTTTCTCCCAAATCTCGCAAGCTTAAAGCGGCGACGATCCTCCTTACTAACGCAGGCTTAAAGCGGCGTTGGATTTACGTTTAGGTAAGCTTAAAGCGGCTTATAACGCTTTACTTTACGTTTCCCTTTTTACCAATCATTTACCCCGCTGTTGTAAGCTTAAAGCGGCTTTAGCAATTACCAGTTATCCACCCCGTTAACGCAAGCTTAAAGCGGCGTCGATAATTATTAGCGCCTTTTTTTTCTTTTTCCCGCTTGCGGTAATAAGCTGGCACCATCCGGATCCCCTTTTTAGGGCTGCAAAAGATATCCTTCCGTTTTTCGCGTTAAGCTTTAGGCGGGCGTTAACATTTAAATTACCCTACCTTTACCTCGTCCTTTTACTTCCTTATTACTATGGCCGATCTTTTAACTGCAAACCTTTCGGGACCCGATAAAAACAATTAAGCATTAGCAAATACGCTTATGCCAAATACGATGCCTAAATTTTTAAGTTTTAAAGGCGATTTTTTAATGCCTTACCAGGCTGTTACCCACTTATCAAATAACGATAATATGCATTTCGAAAGGGCTAAGCGGATTAACAGCCGGTTTAAAGTAATGCATCCACTTCCAGGCATTAAGCAATTTACTAAACCTTTTACTACCGCGATAACTTTTAACCTTTTATTTAACGATAATTATAATTTCAAATACGATTTTACTTAAAATATTCGCTTTGGCAAATTAGCATCGGTTATTTACCACCCGCCTCGTGTAAAGCGCGAAATTACGTTTTAAACGGTTATAAAAAAAAGCTCCGTCCTTTTAATTAGCTTTATAAAGTTAATTTCCGCGGCTTAGCTTTAACGAAAAAACCATCCGCCGTTTAAAAAACTAAATTAAGCATTACGAGGACCGCTTTTTCCGCGCACTTAAAAAGATGTAAGGTTTCGCTTAAAAGCAAAACAGCTTGGAGCAATTGCAATAAGACCAAAATAAGCTTATAAATTAAATAATAGCTAAGTTAAAAAATATCGAAAATAACCGCGAGCGTTTTTAACGCTTTAAATATAAGCGTTATTATAGTTCCTATAATTCGCAATCGGTTTATAACCGTAATTATACCCCATTTCCAAATATAAGCGAAATACGCCACCGTTTCCAAAAAGTCCGACGTAAATAAACTTAAACCTATAACGCACCGGCATAATCGTTACGTAACGCCAAAACCCTTTTTTTAACGCGCGCGCCATTTTTCCTTATAATAACGGTTATTTAAACGCTAAACCTAAGGCATACCGCGAACGGCCTAATGCGAAAGCACCTCGTCCTAAGCCTTAATTGCTTTTAGCTAAATAAGCTTACGTAACATATACTATTACGGGCGGTAACGAAAACCCGTTAAACCCCTGGTCCTTTTTTAACGACGACGATAATAAAAAAGCTGTTGGTAGGAGTGGTACTCCTGTAAGCACGGAGATTTCCAAAAAGGAAAAAACAAAGATCTATAAATTTGGAACTGGTGTTTGTTGTAATACATGTTTATGTAGGAATTTAATTACAAAAAGGGGATTATAAGATCCCCTTTTATAGGCTCGTAGGAGCGCACGGCCCGTAGGCTTGCAGCTTTACGAGGCGTGGGCCTTTTTTAAATGCACGCGTTAAATTACGTGGATTAACAAAGCCCTTTTTAACCGAAAGCTAAAAAAACCTCCGCTTCGCCCATTAAAAAACCTTTATCCCTTTCGGTTTGCTTTTATCGATACTTTTTAATAGGATTTAGCTCGGGGTAAAAGCAACTTTTACGTTTTTTTACCGAAAAATAAAAAGGACCGAAATCGAAATCGGGACCGGGACGCTTAAAAGGACGCAAAAAACCGCGCTACCCGTAATTATAAGCAATAAATAATTAATACCCACGTATCCATTCGCTTTAACGGAAATCGCTTCCTTTTTAAGCGAAAAATAATCGAAGTTTTCGATCCCTATTAAAAAAAACCCTAATAACTAAAGCATTTTATTCGATTTTAAGTTAATAATTTTTATAAACGTTTATTTTTTTACTAAACGGATTGAAATTTTCCGCGAAAACCTAAATACGGTTTAAAACGTCGATTATTAACTGCTTAACCTTTTCCAAACCCTTTTTAGCGGCTTAGCAACCATTTGGTAAAGCAGCTAACTTAATCGTAAAAAACGCGCTATTTTAAAAGTTGAAAGCCTAATAATAATCCTTATACCCTTTAAGCGATAATTCGTTCCAAACGCTGGTAAAACCATTAAGCTTTTTACTAAAACGACTTTTACTTTACGAAATTTAGCTATAAACGAATTCGCTTTGCACTAATTCGTTTTTAAAATGCTCCGTTTTGCTAAAAGCATAGGCATTACCCAAAATGGCAACTAATACGGCACTATAATCCAAATTTGGAACCGCTTTAATTTAAGCATTTAAACACGGTTAAAAGCTTCCAAATCGATAAAAACTCGCACTAAATACCTTCGTTATATTAAAAAAAATAATTTAATGCTAATTACCGTAGCCCGAAAGCATTATCCCAATACTATAGCTAAAAAATACAACCTTTGCAATAAAAGCTATAACAATAATTACAATGGCAAACGCAATAACTATAGCTTTGGCAAATTTAGCAATCGTTATTACGATAAATCCCGTAATAAACGTCGGGATGATAATTAAAATCCCCGCTATTTAAATCCCCGCCGCTACGATTTTCGCTATTACGATTTTCGCCGTAACTTTAACCGTAAAAATTACCATCGCGATAAAAATCGCGATTATAAATTTCGCGATTATAAGCGAAACGATTACAAAAACCGTAATAGTTGCAAAAACAACTATAAAAAAAGTGGCAACCGTAACCGTCGCGATAAAAATCGCAATTATAAGCGCTTAACTTATAAATAGCGTAACTAAGTTTATAACGTTAAAAATGGCGACGTTAGCGCCGAAAACTCGCCGATTAACCAAAACGATGATAATAGCGTTTCGAGCGCTATAAAATCCGTTAACGCGGATAAGCTTTACGTTGTTAAAAAGCGTGCGGAGTTGCACATTTGCAAGCGTTATAACGTTATTACTTTTTTTTCGCAATTTGCTTTTTGCTTATTTTACCATTTGCTTTAATAAACCCGTTTATTAAATTAATAAAAAGCCTTTTACTTTTTAGCAATTTATAAAAATAAACGTTATCGAAAAGGTTACTAAAGTTAACCCAAACATAATCGCATTAGGCGGTTACTTTTACGCTAAAATAACAATTCGCCCGTTTTTTAATGGCTAAAAAAACTTAAATTTATGCTAATTTCGGTTTTGGCCGAAACCTAGTAATTATTAACTTCTTTCGTTATTACGAGCATAAGGTTTACAACGTAAATAACCTTAACGCTTAACTTATTCTTTTTGGGTGGAATTTCGAGCGTTTTAAACGTACTATTAAATTCGCATACGTTACTTTTTATACGTTTAGCTACTACCTTAACGGCTTTCCCGCCGTGGTTAAATAGTTAACTTACGTTTGGATCGTTAAGCATTTAACTACGGGCATAATTTTTAGCATTGCTTTTTTTTAGGCTTTGAAAAGCTTCGATTAACCTTGCGGCTAACTTAATTAACCTTTTTTTAAACCATTTCCACGTCCCGATCGCTATAATTAAAAAAGGCATTGTAATCGTCCGAGCTGTTAAAACTGCCAAAGCTATCGTAATTTTGGCGTAACGAACTATCGCAATCCCGGTAAAGTATTTCCCGCTTTTTAAAAGACGTACGTTTTTTATAAAAGGAAATTATCCCGCTATTTTTAATACCGTGGTTAATTGCAATACTAAACCTATATGCCTAATGCATAACGTTATAAATTAACTTATGCGATTTACCAAAAACATACGCATAGCTACCATCCGAAAGCATACGAACCAAATTTACTAAATTTTTAATTTTAAAATAGCTTTTAAAGCTATTGCCGGTATAATAGCACTGGCCGCCGCTGTTATAAGCCACTAAGCCAAATATAACGCTAAGTACGGCTTTAAAACCCTTTTAACCTTCCTTTTTTTTAAAGCACCCGTTGCGGGCAAAGCTTTTTAAAACGCCGGTTCCAAACCGATTATCCCCGAAGTAATTCGCATCGCTAGTTCCGGTTAAGGCAAAAAAAAATAATAACGTTAAGCGTGCAATTAAACCGTAATTTTCGCAAATTAAAAAAGTTAATTAAAAAGGCATTACTTACGAGTAAATGCCGGAATTAAAAGAATTTAAAAGCTAAATGGGCGTATTATTTTAAATTACTATTTAATTAAATTTACAATATAATATTAAAAGGAAAAAAGGATAAAATTGTTATAATGCTAAAAAAGCCTTTTAAAAAGCCTGGATTTAAACCGAACGTTAACATTCCGCTAAAAAAAACTTTATATTTAACCTTCCGGAATCTTTTCCCCGTATCCCGAAAAAAAAGCAATATTCGTGCTTTTAAAAAAGCACTTTACATTTTAACCAAAAATAAAGTCCACGTATATAACGGAAATTTAACGAAAGTTTAAATCCTTAAAAACATTTGTAAACGCGCAAACATTTAGCGCGATAAAAAGCCGATCGATATTTTTAAAAACGAATAAATAAAAATCCCTTTCGTTAAAAAATGGCAAAATTAAAACGCTAAGCTATTTAATAAACTTTATCCTATTACTTGCAAAAATAAAAACGTTATTAATAAAACGCACGATGTTAATCCACGTAATTTAGCGCGTGCATTTAAAAAAGGCCCACGCCTCGTAAAGCCGCAAGCCTACGGGCCGTGCGCTTTTACGAGCCTATAAAAAGGGATTTTATAATCCCTTTTTGTAATTAAATTTTATATAAACATGCATTACTACAAACACCAGTTCCAAATTTATAAATTTTTATTCTTTCCTTTTAAAAAATTTCCGTGCTTATAAAAGTACCACTTTTACTAACACTAATTAGTATTGCTTAAAAAAGCAACACAAACAGTAAAATAAAGGATTTAAACGTTTAATACCTTTTTTAAAAAAGCGATTAGGTTAACGTAAAAGTTTAAAAATAAAGGAATCGAATTCACTGCTCGGTAACGCGTTATACGGGAGTCGATTACGCATTAAAAGCACCTTTTTATTGCAAGCGATTAAACCTTTGTTTATAAAATTTGAACAATTGTAAAAAGGGCGTTACGTAATCCTTTTAAGCACCTTTTTACGTTAAGCGACTAGACTTTTAAATCGATTACTTAAACGATATTGCTCGTCCCCCCCCCCCCCCACTAATAACATGTTCGACACTTCGAAATAACAAACGGCAAAAGAGCTTAGCAATAAGCAAAAAATGATTATAAAAAGCGCACTAATAACATTTCTCCTTAAATCCCTCGCAAAGAACATCGATATGCTTTTTTTATTAAAACCATTATACAATTTCGAAAAATTACCAAACCAGGCTTTTATCGCTTGCCGGAACGTATGGATGCTTAAAACATTGCTTTCCTACGGTAATACATATAGCGATAACCTTTTAAACGACGTATTCGAAAATTACGCGGGGTGGAAGCAAAGCATTTAACGATTTCGATTTACGGATTACCCGCGTTTTTAAAAAGCATTTAAAAGATTATAAGATCCCCGTACCCGGCTACTAAAAAAAGCTTAGCGAAAGGATTATGCAATTATGCGATAAGAGTTAGTTTTTAAAATAACAATTTTACTATAGGATTACACTTTTTTGCTTTTAAAATCGCATAACCTTTTAAAAGCCAATTTTTCGATTACTGTTATAAATGCCTTCGGAATAATGTGACCCGCATTTCGTTAGCGAAGCTTACCGCCGAATAACAAATTAGCGGAAATGAAATCCAAAAATCGCTAAAACGCTAAAGCAAAGCTTTATTTCGTTTTTATCGAAACTTTTTTACCCTTTCCATGGATAAAGTCCCAAAGCCCCCTACTTTTTTTTTTATTAAAAATTACCGTTTTCGAAAGCGCACCGATCTTTTAAGCAACCAAATTACCGCTTTTATACCTTTTGCAACCCCTTTCCTACCCGAAACCGCACCGATTTTAGGCAACCAATTTTTAACTTTAACAAACATTTAACCCACGCATATAAAAGTCCTATTATAAGCAATATATAAAGCAAAAGGATTGTAGGAAAACCATTTAACCGATCGATAAATTACAAAATGTGGAAATATTACGTCCCCGATATAAAACCCCGGCGTTTGCAAAGTTACTATATAAATAACTTCCTTTTAAAAAGGTGCTTAACGCCGCCGTCGATAGGAGCTTAATAAAAGCATTCCAAAGCGCGTGGGATAAAAAGTACAGCTATTCCGGAATTTATACGATATTTTGGACGATAAGATTTTGTTTTTCGCAATTATATGCGAAACTTTCGAAATACCCCTTTTACAATTCCATACGATCTTTTTTTAAGCATTTTAAAATAAAGCATTTTAAAATAAAGCAAAGTAGTGGTATACCCGGTATATCGGGTATAGCTTTACCTTCCGAAAAATTTATATAATTTTTAAAACGCATTTCGATATCGAAGTTAACTAATTATTATATTATATAAATTAAAACTCGATTACCTTTTAAATAGTTCGTTTAAAAATCGCTAACGTAAATAAATCCAATATGGAGGTTTTGCAAGCTTTTTTGGATAAGCTGTAAAATTGCTAACGCGTTTTCGAACTTTTTTACCAAAACGAAAACCAATTAATTGCGAGTATTTTAAAGGTAATCCAAAGCGTGTCGAAGTTTAAAACCGTTTTTATAAATCCCAATAGGACTTTTAAAAGCCTATTTTCCCAGCTTAAAAGTATAATGCGAGTGGAAAAAACGCACGACCCCTCGGCATTTATTTTGTAAAACGGAAGTTTAAAAATTACAAAAATCGCAAAAAAGACAATAAAAGTCGAAACCGAGCATATAAACCTAAGTTTTTCCGACTAAGCTTTCGTTTACGCCTATATATACGCGGTTGTTGGATTTGTAAAAAGCCGGATTGCAAATCGATACGCCACTTTTTTAAAAAATAACGACGATTTAAAAAGCAATAGAAAGCACAAAAAAAGGTATAAAACAAACCACGCAAAAGGTACACCTAATTCCTCGTATTAGTGGAGCCCGAAAGCATTAACGAGGAAAAATAGCTATTTTTTAATTTTAACGATTAAAAAACAAAGGAAAAGGAGGATTATAAAAGCAATTATTTTATAACCTCCGCTACGGCCGCATACTTAATTAAAAAGGCTTTTACTTACCGCATTTATAAGCGCTAGGATTCGGGATTTGGCAAGCCTTATTTTTATGTTTTTACGGATTAGGTATTGGTTTAACATAAAATCCGAAGCATTAAATAATAGCAAAAGATTTTTCCGGATATAAGTGTAATAATAACTTTTACGGCCGAAAAGGATTAAGTTTACGTATTTTAACGCTATAAGCCAAATTTCGTCGTTAATACAAACAAGCATAAAAAACGCGTAATTTTCGGATTAAAAAAAGCTGTTTTTAACACCGGAAAAATTACTATTCCGACCCCAATCGGCTAAATTACGTTTTTTATAATTCCAATTTTAACCTTTTTCTTACTATGCTTTGCAAATATAAATGCATTGCACGTTTATTTAAATAATACGCGTAACGAGCTTATAAAAAACGACGGTACGCGCGTTCCGATTATAAAAAAGCACGGCCATTTTTGGTTTTTTTTTAACGACGTTACCTACGTTACGACGGCAGTTAGCTTTATAACGGAAATAAAAATCGCGAAAGCAGTTTTTCTTATAAAAGCTAAGCTAAAGCGCGTATATAAACGCTTTAAACACCCATTTATCGATAAACTTTGGAACGTTTTAAAACGTGCAAAGCACGAGGCTAATCGCGACGCTTTCGTAATAATTAACCGAATGTGCCATTTTTATTAAAAAAAGGGTTTTACATTATAACGCTTTCGATTTAAACTTTAAAACGATATCGATTTTAATTATAAAATAATTATAAACGTATTTTACATCGATTATAAACCAATCTTTTACGTAATCGATATAAGCATAGCTTTTAATATTGCAACGCTTTTTAAAAACATATCGGCAAAAAAAACGTGGGAAGCTTTTAAACGGTGCTAAATCGACGTTTATTTAAAGCCTTTTAAACGTAATTTTTTACATACCAGTACTAATTTCGCCGCGAGCGAATTTTAAACGGAAGCAAAGCTTTTTAAAATTACTTATAAACAGGTCCTAATCGAAGCGCATTAATTAATCGGCAAAATTGAAAAATATTACGCCCTTTTACGCCGGGCTTTTAATATTATCCGATAAAAATGCCTAATTATGCACTTCGAATCGGTGCTTTAAAAAGCAGTAAAAGCCGTAAATAATACGGCCGGCCCCGACGGATTTGTCCTTACATTGCTCGTTTTTAAAGCAATGCTTTAAATTAATAACGAATCGCCATTTTTATAAACCTAGGTATAAAAAGCCGCTGCATTTAGGAAAGCTATAGCAAAATCCGGATTTTACACGATAAGCGATATATATAAAAAAGCATTAGCTGCACGTAACGAACCGAACATAAAACGGGTGCTTCCAAGCTTTTTAGCTTTGGAAAGCGAGGTTTTGGTATTCCGGGAAAAGGACGGATAGTAAGGCTCGTATAAAGTCCTATCCACAATAAACACGTTAATTACGGTGGAAACGATTAATAGCAACGCGATTTTTAAAAGCACGGTGGTTAAACCCTATTATAAAGCAAAAAAACCTATCGTGCAAAAATTTAAAAAGCAGCCAGCACCTTTCGAGTATTTTAACCCCGAATAACCAAAACGCTAAAAAAAAACCCGAAAAAAAAGCCGTAAAATAGCAAAATAAAAAGCCCTAAAATTAAACAGCTATTTTGTTTAAAATTACGGTATTACCTAAAATTCCTAATAAACGAGGTCGCTTTCGTAAAAACGCATAACTAACAATTCCAGTAAAACGAAACTTTCTATTAGGATTAATGCTAAAGGTAATATAGGGAAAAGGATTGTATTAAAGGCATGCTTAGCATTAGGAATTCCTATAACTAGCGCAGGGGAAAAGAGGCCCTTATATAGATAAATAAAGTTATATATATACCGCACTTATATATAAATAAGTGCGGGGTAAGCGTTTCACTTACAAGGTAAGTGAAACACTTACAAGGTAAGTATAAACCTTAAATCACGCCATACGACGTAATTAATAACTTTAATATGTTAGTGCATTATATGCACTAACACTTTCGGCAAGCGTATACGACGTTTTTAAGCGCTAAAAAGCACTAATTTTACCAGTTAGCGATTCGATTTAAATAAAAAAGCAAAATTACAGCTTTCGGTTTACCATTTAAACAGTTAACCCAATAAAAACTAAACGCATTTATCGACGTTAAAATAATTAAACCGATTACTAGTAAAACACTTAACGGAGTTACGATTTTTAAATTACGAATTATAAATAAAGTAAAAAGGCAAACCTTAAAGCCCTTTAAAAAATCGAAACTTGTAATTATAGGATATAACGACGAAAAAAACATAATATTTTTACGCAATTTCCCACGATTATAAAATACAGCTAACGATTAATTTTAGCGATCGCATTATCGCTTACGCTTATAAAGTTTAATTTAATAATCCGAAATATTAGCTAAGCGTATACCCAATCGGAATTAAAGCTGCAAAAAGACGTTTTTTTGCGCTTACTTAAGGAGTTGTTAATATGGTTTAAGCCGGGCACGTTATTTAAAATAATTAAGCCTTTTTATAAAATCGCGGAATTAGGCTTACATTAGTTCGTTATTTACTAAAAGCATTATAAAAAGCGCTTAAATTGCTAAACGTTAAGCTACGATTTTTGTTTGCTTATTTCGGAAAGCGGACAAAGCTTTAAAATCGTAGGTATGCAAATAAATAATACTTTAAATTTTAAAAATCCAAACTTTTTAATAAAGGAAAAATTAGCGATTTAAAAAGCAAGCTTTCGTGCAAAACCGAAATCGATCTTTAAGCCGGGAAACGAAGCCGATTTTAACGGGTGCAAAATCCTAATGGGAAATTATAGGCTTAAAATTCGATAAAAAAAATAAAGTAAAAAGCTTAAACTAATAAAAACCGATTTAAAAAGCCTAAATTATAAGTATATCGTTTAAAAAGCTCGAAGCGTATATATTAGTTTTATGTGCTAACCGGAAGCCGTATTCGATTATTTCGTAACGGTTTAAGCTAAAAACCCGGGATAAAAGGACGTGGTTAAGCTAAACAAAAGGATTAAATGGCAAATTAATAACGCTTAAAAAAAGCTAAAATACGTTTTATTAAATCCGCAAAAGGTTAAGTTTTACGCTTTCGTAAACGGATTATTCGTAAACAATTTAAACTTAAATTTACAAATCGGGTTCGTAATTGTATTGGGCAATAAAAAATCCGACAATTAAAAAACCAGCTTTTAATTAATCGGAAACATTTTGCATTAAACGTTAGTTAAATGCAAAAGTGTTACGAAAAGCGTTTTCGTAAGTGAGATTTACGAAATGGTTAGCGGGTTCGATATAGCTTACGTTTTTCATTTAACGCTCGTAACGATTTTTAAAAAGCTAAACTAAAAAGCCCCGGAATTAATAATTTGCATCGATAATTTTTCGCTATATTAATGCTTTATATAATTAAGCATAATAGCGGAAAAAAGGCTTATAATCGATATTATAGCATTTAAAAAATCCTACGAAAAGCGCGAAATTAACAAAATTCGTTAAATCGCAGGATTAAATAATCTGGTAAACGCGATAACTAAAAATTAGCTAAATAAAGCTTTGGAAAATTTGGTTATAAGCAATACGATAACGGTACGAATTAAGGGTTAGGTAAAGCGCGAAAAATAATAAAAAAAGCGAAAAAAGGCGGTTAAAATCGATTTATTATAACCTAAAAATACTAACGATGTAATTAAAAAAAACGAAATTACCAAAACGCTAAAACAACCGGAAAACGATTTTACAAACGACTATTTTAACCTTTAGGAAAAACCTTTACTATTGCCGGACATATTACCAGTTTATTTATCGATATTATTAGCATTTTTATCCTTTTTTCCCTTTTCGGCCATTTTTTTATCCTTATTTTCGTTATCGTTAGGAGCTTTAAATAGGCTATCTTTTGCTTTTAAAAACGCCGTATCGAATATACGCTAAACGGTAGCGCGGCCCGCCGCTTTCCGCTTAGCAGCACTTATTTTAATAAAATTAGCGTTAATTTTACCGGCTTATTCCTCCTTTTTAAAAAGAATTATACATTTAATAATAGTGCGCTATTTCGCGAAATTTTAAAAATAGCGAAAGCACGGTTAATAAAGCACTAAAGCAGTGTTATGGTTCCGTGCTGGTGGCACGGGTGAAGGGCTTAGGGGTTACCCCTGAGCCGTTTTTGTGCATATATAACTGGGGACAGATTCCGGGACTAAGCCGACTTCTTTCCTTCCTATTCCTTTTCATTTTACAAAATAACATCACTTTGGCTCCTACTGGCCACCACCCATTAGCCCAGCCTATTACAAGCAGTTAAATAAAAAATTAGCTATTATATTTTATTAATAATAGTTTCGCGGAAGTATTTAATTATAAACTTTTTGGTTAAACCTATTGCGATTTTAAAATTACCGGTCGTTAGCGCAAAAGATTAGCAAATTAAAGCCTAAATAATTATTTACACCGGCTGGTACGAATAACCAAAAGCATAGGATTAGCAACGGTTGCCGGCCGGCTTAGTGTTAAAGCACCTAATTTTATTAAATTTGCTGGCCAAAAGAAAGTTAAAGTAATTTAAGCATAAAAACGATCTTTGTTTGCCTTTTACAAAGCGCGAGCGAGCAAAGGATTTGCCTTTTCCTTTTTTAGCACGAGTTTTTTTAACGCTACTATTTAGGACCGTTTTAACGCTAACTTAACCTTTTTTAACGGATTTGCCTTTACTAGCTTTTTTAAAGCGAGTGAATATTATCGCGGTAATTAGTTAAACAAAAAATAGTAAAGCAAAAATCGGCAAATAGGCAAGCAGGCAGCGGGGATATCGATATTTGTGGTTGTAAAAATTAAGTTTTAAATTACAACGATTAAGGCCTACGGCTTTTGAAATATCCTAAGCCTTTTAAGTTATACTTTCGATTTGCTCCTTTTTATTATACCGATTAGCACGCATACGGCCTAATAAATTTTTATTAAGTTTATTTATTGCTATTATGCGCATTTAATCCGGCATTACCTAATTTTACGAGCGTTTAACCAAATATTGCCCCACTTCCTATTGTTCCTATTTACAATCCTTATTTATAATCCTTACCGATATCCAGCATAATCCCTTTGCCTTTTTTTCTTTTGTTTTTAAAGCAGGTTATTAAATCCGGATTCCTTTATTATTAGTATTGTAAAATCCCGGGATTTGGAAAACGAGCATTTACCGATGCACGCGCTTAAAAAAAGAATTGCTAGTGTTAATTCACGTAATTTAACGCGTGCATTTAAAAAAGGCCCACGCCTCGTAAAGCCGCAGGCCTACGGGCCGTGCGCTTCCACGAGCTTATAAAAGGGGATTTTGTAATCCCCTTTTTGTAATTAAATTCCTATATAAACATGCATTACTACAAATACCAGTTTTAAATTTATAATTTTTATTCTTTCCTTTTAGGAGATTTTCGTGCTTATAGGAGTACCACTTTTACCAACATACGATAAATTTAACGAATAAAAACGCTTAAAACTAGTTAACTACGCTATACTTTTCGCGTTTTTTTGCTTCGTTATATAGCGTATAGTTTACGGTTAACCTAAAAATCGTATTATCGTTAACCTCCGCTAACTTAACAAATCTTAATTTTAAACGCGTACTTTTTTCCTTTTTAACAGGACGTTATTAACGTATTAAAAGGCAAAAAGTACGCTACCGCTATCGATACTACCGCTTTTTTTTCCAATTTCTTATATACTTTAAGCATTGGGACCGGCTTACGATTTTAAACTATAAAAGGTTTAAACGCTCGCGTATCGCCCTTATAAGTTACCGGAATTTACTTGCTTACGTTTAACGCTTTATAAATAACTTGCTTTGTTTTTATAAGCATTTTTGCCGTTGCTTCGTTTACGATATTATTATTTCTTTAAACAACTTCCAAAACCATTAAAAGCATTTAAAAGAGATTTTTGGACTTTTTTAAAGCAAAAGCATCGCGATTTCCCTTAAGAAAAGCTTCGTTAGCTACTTAAATGTTAAGCTTTTTAGATTTTACGTTAACGCTTTCGAACTTTTAACCACCGAATTTCGTATGCAAAGCTTCCGCAACTTCGCTTTCCTTAATACCGTTAAGTTATTAAAAACTTACCTTAGCAGCACTGGTTTCCTTTGGTTAATAATTCCCTATTACGCTAAAATCGCCGAGCCTTTTTAAAAACGCAAAATCCTTTTATTAATTAAAGGTTGCAAATAATGGAAAATAAAAGGAAGCTAACGTTCGCATTACGCGAGGAGCAATAAGTTTACCCCGATTGCCGATAAGCTTAAATCTTTTAAAGCTTTACAAAACCACATTTGCAAGCATATAAAGTTGTACCACTACGATCCGAACCGAACCTTTTACTTTTAAATTAACGAATTTTTTAAGCGAAGCTTTAAAGTTATAATTTTCTAAACCTAACCCGATTACGTTTAAAAGCTAAAAACCGTAATCCCGGCTACCGTTATCCAGCTCGTTATATTTTTAAATCGTTACTTTACGGCTTTTAAGTTAAATTACGGACTTTTCGAGTTGGAAATAGCCTGTTTTATATGGTCGTGCAAAAAGCTGCGCACTTTTCTTCACTTTAACAACCAGCTAAAAATCGTCGTTTTTACAAACCATAACGCAATTTTTGGCATTGTTAATAGGACCTATTTTAACACCGTTTTTACGAACCGCGCTAACCGACGTTTTATTAACGCGTTTATTTATTTTAACGCTTATCCTTTAAATATTTACTACGTGCTAAAACGCTTTAACCTTATTCCTAACGTATTATTTCGCTTTTTAACCATTATAAGGGATGCCGAAACACGCGTTAAGCTTAACGAACCTGTTTTAAACTCGCTTTGGGAAAAAAGCTCCGACGATCGATATAACGAAAACGACGTTAAGCTCGTCCTGCAAATAGCTAAAGCTGTTATAAAAAATAGCATACGCTTTTAGTTTATTAAGCGCTGCAAAAAGGACCCGGTATTTTATAAGCTAATTATGAAACTCGCTACGCCCCGCCCCGGTAAAGCACCCCCTAAGCACGAGGACGTACTAAATGCTTCCAAAGCCGGGCACCCTTTTCCCGTTATCGATGGTTTGCTTTATAATAGGGATAATAACGAGGTTAAACGATTGGTTATCCCATTCCTTATAGTAAAAGCCTTTTTTAAAAAGGCCCATAATTATAAGCACCATTTTAGCCGTTAACGTATAATAAACGCCCTCGCCGGCGTGCATTTTCGGTTTAAAAAGCGTTAAATCGACCAGTACATTAAAAACTGTCACGTTTGCGGCATAAACCAAACCGATAACCAAAAGCCCATTAGTACGTTCCAACTTATCCAGGCTTTAACTAAACCAATAAGCGTATTAATTATAAACTTTATTATTGCACTCCTAATCGTACCGTTAGCAAATACCCCTTAGCAGCTTAGCATTTACGACTTTTTTAACGCCCTTTTTACCGTTACCGATAAAACATCCAAACGAACTATCCTAATTTTTAAATACAATACTTATAGTGCAAAGCATTGGGCTTCGCTATTGCTACGACATTTTTTTATAACTAATTAGCCTTATCCCCGTGCTATTATTTCCGATAAGGATGCCAAATTTACCGAAGCCTTTTAGCAAACCCTTTAAAAAAAGCTTTGGGATTAAGCTCGTTATAACCACGGCTTACCACCCCCAAATTAACAAATAATCCGAAAAGAAAAACCAACTAGTGGAATTGGCCATCCGCTTTTACGCTTAAAAGCACTTCGCTTAGGTCGACACTTTTTTTGCGCTTTAGTAAAACATAAACAACTCGACCACGTCGGCCACGAATTGCTTACCGCACGAGTTCCTTTTCGAATTTAAGCTTTTTAAACCCGTTACTCGCCTTACTAATTTAAACGCAAAGGATACGCTTAACCTTTAATATATGCGCGAGCATTTCCGGCGCGAAGCGCAATACGTTATAAATTTTGCAACTTCTGAAATAAAAAGGTTATACGATAGTAAACACCGTTATAAAAAGTTTAACAAGGGAAACCAAGTTTAGTTAAAAATAAGTGCCGCTTATAAGCCTCGCGGAGGAACTGTAAATAACAAAACAACCTTTTTTCGCCAAAAACCTTATACGATTAAAAAAAAGGTTTCACTTTTGGCCTATAAGCTCGAGTTACCCACTAACGGCATTAGGATTTACCTAGTAATATCCATTTAACAACTCTTTCGCTATTACGCCAAAAACGATCCCTTCCAGCGAGTATTAACACCACTTGGCCCTATTAATTATACCTTAGCTAACGACGAATCTGACGACTTTGGCAACCCCGACGACAAATCGTTCGAAGTTAAACACATTACTAACCACAAAGTTAAAAAGGGCGGCGCCGTTAAGTACTACGTGATTTAAAAGGGATACGGAAACCACAAAAGCACTTAAAAGCCCAAGGCTAACTTTAAACACGCACCCAAAGTAAGTCAGCGCACCCCCTGTTGGCCATCCCCACTGTTGGCCACCACTTTCCCATACAAAACGCACAGTTTTTTGCAACGCAATTAAAAATCGAATAAAAATCACAAAGATACTAGCTAAAAGGGGTTTTAAAATTTAAAAGCGCATTTTTCAAAGGTAATAATAACGGGTTATTTAAAGACTTTTACAGGTAATAATTTTACATATAAATTAAAAGTTAAAAATTACATACAAATTATATGTAAATAAAAAACGGCAATAATTTTACAAATATTATATAAAATTTAATGCAATAAGGTTATATGCATTTATAACGCTAAAATATATAATATATTTAAAAAAGTAACTTTGTATAATTTTTTTATAATTTTTTATCCCCGGTTTTCCGATACACTGTGTAATACACTGTGTAAATACTTTATATTTATATAATTACGTAAATTATATAATAATAAGTTTTTGTATATTAAAATATGCGATTTTACATGTATAAAACAATTTAATTTATATTAATATCTTTTATAATTATAAAATTATTAGCGATTTTATCCTTATTATAAATCCCATACAATTTGCTAGTAAACCTTAACATTTTCGACCTTTTGTTTTTGTTTACCATTTATTTATTAAATTTTGCAATTATAATTTATTATAAATTAATTTTATAAAGCCTTGCTTTTACTTTTTATAAATCCGTTTACCGTTTATTTTTCCGATTTTTTATCGATTTTTAATTCCTTTGTAAAAACAGTAAGTTTTTACCCATTTGTATGGGAGTCAAGGTGGCCAACAGGGGGTATGGCCAACAGGGGGTGCCTCGACTTAGTTAAGGCTTACGAAAAGTCGCAGGCAACCTTAACCGCGTTTAAGGACAAGGTTAACGCTCTTACCGACGGCCCTTTCCCGGCAGCTAATAACGCTCCTGGGGCTTAAAAACCTGCTCCCGAAGCTGCTCCGGCCAAGCGTAGTTATGGACGCCCGCGCAAAAACTAAACGCCGTAAAAGCGAAAAAGGAGGAAAGATTAAAGCATTGTACTGTTTGTATTTAACATCGAGGACGATGCCGTTTTTTTAAAAGGCCGGCACTTATTACGGCCAGTAGGGCCTTAATTGCAAATAAAAAAGTTAGGATTGGAAACCCTTATCGTTAAATAAAGATGGAAGCTCCACAACGTGGATCCCGCACAAAAATATCCCAGATTTTTGCAAGGCCAAGCCTCCGGCCTTTAACCTTACTCCGAATATCATCTTTTTGCCGCCCAATTTCTTTAGCCCCTACCCGTTGTGACACTCGGAAACTTGTTCGGCGGTAAGTCCTATCGGTCCCCGAGGATTAACGTAGCGATTCATATGCGTAACTGTTTTAAACAGGGCTTAATTCGATGGCCGGCTAAGGAAAGCTGCTTTAACGTGGCATTAAACTTTCGAATTAATATAAGCCTGGTAAATACCAGCATTTTAACAGTTTATAACCTGTTATAGCTAAGCTTGTATAGCAACGGCTTAAAATTGTTAATACTTTGGGCTGAAAATGGTGGGTGTATATATTTCCTACCTTTTACGGCTTTCCAGCCCCACGTCGAATTATGTAAAATACTAACAGCTGTATAAATCCCGCATTAATGCCAAATCGTTGTAAAGCGTAAAGGTAAATGTAATAATGCAAAACTTCGGTTTTTAACGTTTTATACCCGTCTTTTGTTTTTATAGTTTAGCGGAAAATAGGAATGTCCATCCATTTTTTTTCCAACAAAAAACGTAGTTGCGACGGGGTGGTAAAACGCTAAAACGATATATTTTATTTACCGAATTAATGTTAGTTTTAAATGCGTTATCAAATATACCGATAACAATTATATGCATAATCGCGTTAAAAATACACGTGTCCACTTTTGTAAAAATAAATGTTTTGCTAAAAGGTATTAACTTTTAGTGCTATAAAATTTAATAGCAAATTTTGTACTTACGGGTTGGGTCGCTTTTCTTATCCTTTTGTAAACCTAAGCGTCATTTCCATAGCAAAAACGTTTCGACTACCTGGGCTTGGTAGTAGAAAAATCGTAACGTTTTTATAATAAAAAGTTTTAACGTCCGCTAATTTTAAGCCGGCTTGGTCGGGTATGCTGCTTTTAATTCCGCTTTCGTTTTCCATATTATGCATTTTAAGGTTTTTACGGTTTATTCGCGTATATACCAACGCTCCCGGTTTTAAAGCAGTATACGCTTGGAAAAAAAGCAAAAGCGAAAGCTATAGCCTTTGCTTTTCGTTTGGAAATACCGACGTGTCGAAAACCCAATGGTAATGAAAAATAAAGAAAAGGTCGTCGACGTTTATAACGGGCTTTTCCTTAAGTGTCGAATCCAAATCGTATTTTTTTGTAAGGTGGCTATTAATATACTAAGTTAAAAAAATGTTGTTAATTAATATGCTTTTTTAATTCCCTTTTGCTTACCTTCTTACTTACATTATTAAATTCCTCGTTTACCTTGTTTATTATAGCCTAGCCGACGGCATCGTGGTATAGCATGGCAAAAACCCTTTTATATTTGTAAATTGTACTTCTTTTTCGGATCCTCGGGTAATTGTTAAGCATTTATTCGAACAAAATCGTAAGGTTTTTTTAATCGATTATTTGATATATTTCAGTTTGTTTTTGCCAAATAGCTCGCAATGTTTGAAAAAATTGTTAAGTTTTTATCGTTTAAATTAATTTGTTTTTAAATAAAGTGCTATTTATTTTGTCCATTTGTATAACATTTCGTATTTGTTAATTTTTGTAAAGTTAAAATGTGGCTTTTTTACAGTTCCTAAATTAACCAACTTGTTACAACGTGAATAGTAGTACTCGGCTAAATACTTAATATAACCTTTTTGGCTAAATTTAAAACCTATAGTTAATAATGGAAAGTTTGGCGAATGATAAAATTATAAAGAGATGGACGATAAAGTAACGGGAATGGATAAATCGAAGGAAATGAAAGCGTGGTAGGTAAGGATTTGTTAAACAAATGTAAACAAAAGAAAAGCTAACGTGCGATTTTAATGGTGTGAAAAAGGCAAAATAGGTTTAATGGCTTAAAAATGTAATGGGGTCGGCTTTTTATAAACGAATGAATTTTTAAAGGAAACTGATGTGGGCTTTATATAGTTTAAATATTAAACGGCACCTCGTTGACTTTGAAAACCGATGGCCCGAGCTTGCGCCGCAAAAAGGTGGAATTGTAAAAATCGCAATAGGGAGACGGTGGGGCGTGCGCGTATCATCCTTGGCGGGGTTTGGCTTGGCATCCAAGGCAAACTGCCGCCTAAATCGGCGACCAGTGCCAGCCAAATTCGGCGGCGAATTTCCGTGGAACTTACACTTTTGTCGTAAAGCGGTCCACCACTACTAGCACAGCATCGTACGTCTGGCCTGTGAATGTTGGGCACTCCGGCAGCCCTGTAATGAAATCTAAACTGATCTTTTGGAAGGATGCTCGGGTAATGGAAGTGGCTGAAGTTCGCCGTAAGGTTTGTGGCACTCTCACTCCCTGGCATGCCTAACAGGAGCGGACGTACTCCGCGATGTCCTTGCACCATATCCGGCGGATACGTGCCGATATAAGGGCGAACCATGCCAGAGCAGTAAAAGCCCAGCGACGGTACTATAACCAAAAACGACAGCCCCGGGAGTACCACCAGGGGCAAATCGTTGGGCTGTCCACCTGGAACTTTCGGTTTAAAGCAGGAAAACGCAAGTTTGCACCCACATATATTCGTGTCCCTATCGTAAAAAGGGTGGAAGCACTGCCTACGGGGTTTAACCGCTAGCCAAGTATAGTCGATCACATAACGTTTTCTCCGTCACCTTGTTAGAACCGTGGGACGATTCCAGGCCTTGGGTTTTAACTCCGCTTTTCCAAATTTGGAAAAGGAGATCGAAGAGTGTGAAGTAAAAGACGTGGTCGATATGCAAAAGCAAGATGGATCCCGCTTTTCCTGGTGAAATGGGCAGGATGGCCGGCTAAGCATAAAATTTGGGAACTAGAGGAGCATTTGGAGGACGCGCAAAAGCTGGTTAAAACCTATTTGAAAAAGAAACGCAAAACGCACCGCAAATGGGATAACCCTACGTCAGGGCCTAAAAAAAGTGGAAAGTAAAGGGGAAAATTCCAAGATGGTTAAACAAAACGATAACGGATAACTCGGGCCGCCACAGCCACACACCGTTCCTCGACGTTAAAAGACCTGTCGAAAGAAGAAGAGTCGTTACCCTCGCTTTCCCACTTATCACAATTATCACCAGTAAGTGAGTGAGTAAGTATATTTAACGTTGGTAAATCGGGATCTACCCGTCCCTGCCTCCCAGGGGGAATACAACGTGCTAGCGCTACCTAAGCTAAACATTAGGCTATATGTTGCTATCCGGCGGCTAGCAGAATTAAACCCGAAGGCACACGGAGGCCGGGCCGCGTTCCGGCGCTCCTTGTTAGTGAGCGGGCAATCGGCAGTAGGCGTATAAAACGCCAGGGCGTTAAAAGCGCTGCGGGTGGTAGTGATGCGGTCGGCCGGCAAAATGCCGGAAAGAGAGTAGGGCCGAGTTGGGCGGGGGGGCTGTAATGGTCCCCCTTTTGGGCCCGGCCAAAAGAAAGAAAAGTTTAGGGGCTGGAGGGCCTAGTTCCAACCCGGTATGCTCCTTGTGTGTCGCGTATCGAACGATAAGCTGCGCGGTTTGCCAGTGTGGTGCAAATCGGGCCGTTACGGTTGCGTTAGCGAACAAAGCCGCGCGAAAACCTTGCGCGTGCGATGCCACCTATACATATGTATAGTACCCGCGTGGCAACAAACAAAAGCGCGTGCCGTTAAAGCAAATTTTGCACGTGCGTGCTTAGCAGGCAAAATGTAACAAGGGGACAATGTCGGCTTGGAAAATATTGTATTGCTTTACAAAAAGCTAATAATCTTTTAGGGCTTTAAGAGATGCTTAAAGAGCCAGAATCGGCTAAGGGGGTTTTGGAAAACGGAGGGAATAAATAGAAAGGCATCGTGGCCCGTGCGGGCCACGAAGGTCCCGTATTTCCACTTCCGTCTTTGGCCCTACTGGCCGCCTCATTTTAAGTTGGGCACCAATTCCCTGCAAACGGTCAACCTAATTATCGTCCACGTGACTGCCTCCGTATGACACAAAATGCATGCTTAGGCAAGCCAATCTTGCGCCGTGCGTATCGTTAAATGCGATCGACCAAGGAGAAGTCGCGAGCATAGCAGAAAGGGCGGCGGCCGTGGTTGTCGGGGGACGGCGGCGGCCGGGCCGGCTTTTCGTCCAAAGTAACTAACTGCTTGCCGGCCAGCAGTCTTTTTGTGCGTTCGAATCGTTTCGGCGCGTGTTAAGTATCCGCGAGGCGAAAGCGAAAGGAAGTTAAAGGGCGGTTAACCTGGTAATGCGAAAAGGTTGGAGCAATCCGATTGTCGAAAGTTTCGGCGCGCGCGAGGCGCGCCCTGGGCGATAATGTGCAGGCCTTTTCCTCGATTAGAAATAGGCACCCCCATACCGTTGCTAGCCATTCTTTGCTCTTTTGGCCCAGTTGCGTTGCCGGCGTCGTTGTTGAAAGGAGTCGGAAAACGCGAGCAAAATAAGCCAAATGGCTTGTTAATGCCTTAATAGTGCTTTGGCCATTTTTGGTGGGCCACACACCAAAACTGACCGGACTTTCTTAGCGGCCATTAAACAGTGGGTCCGATAGGAAAATTTTCGGGGGGAAGGTAATAGGAGGTTGTAAAGGCGTGTCCGACTCGGTGGTTTGTCCGACTCGGTGGTGAACCACGTTAAGCGATATTTATAATACTTAAAGTATCGGGCGTATCACTTTTATAGTTACGTAACTTTCGATTTAGTACGGGGTAAAAGTCTGTTCTTTTGGTCCATCCTCTTTTGGTATCCCGCCGCTTAACCCCACCCCTTTTCTGTTTTAGTCGTAACACTTATCAGCAGCAGCATAAACACTTCCCAAATTGGCACGCAAGCAGAGTGCATTTTATCAAGTTCTAGCTAAAAGCAAGCCTCCACATACGACCATACCCACTGGAATACACGGGATCCCGTCCGCTCTCCCCTAGTTAAACCAGTGAGGGCTGAACTAGTACTCAGGTGGGTGACCACTGGGGAATCCTCGGTGTTGTATGTTTTTGTCCGTTGTATCCAGCTTTTTTTTTTTGTTCCCATCACTTGCATCACGCCCAATCGAACTTCGGAACAGCCGCGACCGCATTTCCAACTCCCCAGCGTCTTCCAAACGGCATCAAACGCAGACTTTTATGTTCCAACATGCACACTCTCGCCATTGCCTTGGCCGGCTCTTAGTGCAGCACCCACCCACTACGTCACGGGCGTCCCCAAGCTGCACGCCACGGGCATGGTCACTCCCGGCAAGCCGCCCAAGGCGCCTGATAACGATATTGTCGATAGCAGAGGACATGGGTAGTCTCTCCTCACGCACGCTCATCTTTCCAACTTCCCTCATTCCGAGACAGGGTTTCTGAGGGAACGTGCTCTTTGGGGACTGGACAGGGGCCTACCTCGTGGAGGGTGTGTAGCTGGGATCACGAGCTCGCCAAGACTTTAGAAAACTCCATTGGATAGTCCTGCCGTTGTCAGAATTGGCCAGCCAGGCTTATCGTTCAAACAGTTCATCCGCATCTAAAAGCCCAGCCTCCTGGAGACGCAGGAATCGTCTCCGAGTAGAATCGAGATCGAGGGGTTCGTTGTAGTGAATTTATAGTGGTCATGTCCACCAAACGGTATCTTGGTATTAGCCCAATGTGCAACCCCCGTCTTGCCTGTTCCCCGAAGTCAGTGTCTGCATGCACAAACGGACCTGCCCCACGCTGTCACGACATCACGCCAACTGTGGATTTCTCTATTTGTGTTCAGGGTCCCCGGTGGCCTGCCAAAAAGGCTGGGTTGTCAAGTACCAAGTCCCAACCGGGAAGAACACTAGCTGGTGGCCGAAGTAGCTACTGGTGCCGTCCCGGAGACCGTCACGATCACAGTCTCGTCGCACCGCCCAAACTCGGCTTGGCTAGCAGCACAAAGCAGCCCTGTTAGCACCGCTTGACAAGGCCTTGCCACTGTAAAGACACCAGGAGGGGGGCCTGCCAGCTTACCATCCGGCTACCGGGGAGCAGTCCCACTCTGAAAAGCCGCAGTACCCGGCCGAGTTACAGCAGTACCCGTAGTACATGGGCTCGGTGCCAGTGCACTTGAACTTGTTCACATAGCCGCAAGTCCCGTCTGGGCTTGGGCTTCCAGGCGAAGGGAGAGGGGTCGGTGGTGTCGTGCTGCGTCGTCGAAAGTCCGGTTAAGCCTCGTGCGCCTTTGGTTCGGCGTGGTAAAGACTGTTACTTACCTCGTGGTTGTGGTGGAAGACGAAGGCAGGTTGCCGACACAATCCCCGGATTGACATCTTGCCCCGCACTCTGCCAGTGTGCTGCCGCAGCGCCCCGAGGCGCTACAGCACTTGCCAAAGAGGCCGCCAAAGGGGCCGCCACACATCAAGAAGTCGTTATCCTCGCCGCAGCGGCCGTCTGTCGAATAGCCGAGGCCGGGGCATATGCCTCCTTGACAGAAGCCGGGCAAGCAGAAGTTCCTATTAACGGGCATGTCCTTGTCAGCGCCGACTGCCAGTCATGATTCTGAGATGGAGTGAGGTTAGGTCTTACTGTGCTCTTCCGCATCTTGTTTTGCCGACGGAACAAGTCAGCTGGTTGGTTCTTCCATGGACATCTCCAATCTCCAATGACACATGAAAAGGACTTTTTTTTTTTTTTTTTTTTCGAGGCTTACTTTCCCTGCCTTCCGCAGCAGTCACCGAATGTGGAGCCCACGCAGGTGACGTTGCGGTTCAGATGGCCGCATGTGCCGTCAGTTGATGGAGGAAGGACACGCTCTGAAAGCAGGTCCAAATCAGACCGTTAGTGAGTCCACCGGAGAGACCAAAAGCGGTCTGTGGGAGGACGTGTTCTCACCCTTTCTCAAGCAATAGGTCGAGCCCGGCACGAAGCCGCTGCAGTCCATGCCGACCAGAGGGTTCAACCTGAGCAGCTCGGGCAAAGTTATGTTGTAGTCGGCGAGGAAGGAGCTGCAGGTTGTCCACAAGTAGGTCTCCATGGGCAAACGGCAGTCGTCGTCTTGACGTTGTACAAGCAGCGGGTAACCGACGACAGAGGCCGCGCCCACGACGACGGGAAGCGCCAGCAGCATGCAGACCGACCTCCCGACGGAAAGCTTCATGTTGCTGGTGAATCTCTGGTAGGATATGACCGGATTGAAGGTGAGGACCTGCGGCAGGGCGAGCTTGGATTCAGGTCTCTTGAGCGAGCGGGAGAGCGCAGCGCTGGAGTGATATTTCCAGTCGTGGGGAACCGCGAGCAACCTCTGGTAGAGCCTTTCCGTCGCCTGAGGACATGGGAGCCATCAGGGTCGCATGAATGTGGGACGTTCGCGAGCTATTACTGCATGGCTCTTGTTTTTGCGGCGCATTCGAGGGCGGCGGATATTGTTCGAATGCCTTCCCCTGACGGCTAGGTGTGTTTTCAGCCCCCCCCCCCCCCCCCCCCCCCCCCAACCTGAGGGTGTGTGCGTAGTACGTACCCGGACTCTGACGGTCCCGGGTAAAGCCTCAACCGCAGGAGGACAGGACGCGGCACACCTTCCACTTTAGGAAACACCAGGCACATCGTGATTCCCCACAATAGGAGTGGGTCCCGTCCTCCCGACCACGTGCTCCAGCACATCAAGATATTTCTGTTGCCTCGCGGGCCTCCCATCTTTTCTCCATCGCCTTTCCAACACTCGCGCTAAACGAGGCCTTCTGCTTCACTCGGCCCTTGCATTGCCCAGCAATTTCCGCCCCAGGGTCTGCCTCACCGCCGCCCTCCCCTACCCCCGCCATGGATGCGATCACCCACGGAGCGTCTCGCTCGCTGATTCACACTATCCCGGCGGAGCTCCTGGTCCAGATCCTCGCCAGTTGCACGACCTTTTCCGACCTCGCCAGCCTTGTCCTGTCTTGCAAACATATCCACTCGCTCTGGACCTCTTACGCCCCAGTTGTCATCTGGGGCGTCGGCCACAACTGTGTGCCCGCGTTCCGGTATGCACTCATGGCAGTAGGTGTAACCCCCCTTGGATCTATTATTAGTACATGTGCTCTCTTTTTACACTTGCATAGTGGTCAGCTTGCTTACTCATGCAATGTGCTTCGGCCTAGGTGCGCGCCACCGGGGCTGTCAGGTCATCCTTGGAGGCCGGCGTGATGCCCCCAGACATGACGGAAGATTTGGCCGATATGAGCAGCAAAAAGCCCTCGCTTGAGGAGCTCCGCCTAGTCTTCGACTTGCAGCACCTAGCCAGGTGCGTGAAGTCGCTCTACTGGAAAGGCATCTGTCTTCCAGAGGCCTGGCGAGCCGATGCAATGGACATATTTGACTCGACCACGCCCATGCACCTCCCAGACCCTGTCGAGTGGGACGCGAGCTACCGGGGAAACTTTCATCGTGCCATCTACAAGGCCCTTCTGGCTGGCGCGGTCTTGACACCACCCCACCTGCGCCTGTTCTCCGACGCCGAACCTGGCCAGCCCTTTTGTTTGCGTCCAGACTTCCCCAAGAACCTAGCGGAGCACGCTGTCGCGCAAGGCCCCCTTGTCGACTCTTCCCTGTATGATCCGGAATATGCGGATGAACAATACGAGCCCCTGCTCGCCCAGGATGCGATTCGCTACCTGCAAACCTTGCCCGCGTTCAACCCGCGGCTACGCTGGCGGAGCAGGACCAGCTTTATGGACCCCTGGCATCGTTTTTCATGCGCATGTCCGCCGGTGACCTACCGCTGAGCGCTATCGGCAAGCACGATTCCGCGCGGGCGTATATTCGGAACTCGTGGGACTCCATTCTCGAGACATATGTCGGCAATGGGTCGCCGGAGGAGGCCATCTTTCAGTGGGAGGAGGTCCGGCGGTGCTGTGCGCCTTCGAGCTGGTGTCGGGGTGCATATGCAACGGGACGGCTGGGCCGCGCACTTAAGGTCTTGTGAGACCGACGAGTTCGAGCTTCCAGTTCGTCAGGTCAGACCAGGGTGGACGGGGAGCACTTGGATCATACTCCCAGACGCGTATAGGCCGGAGCAGATTCAGATGCCAGCAGATCCATCCGACTGCGATCGCAAGCTCGTCTCCCTATCGTCCTCGGCAGCAAACGACGTAGAGCCTCGCAGCGTGTTGGCAGGGTCGGCGCAGGGCCTCCTCAAGGCTCTAGATGTGGTGTACCTGAAGGAGTGCTTATACTTGCGCTCCGGGATTCCCAACCGTGACAGTGACGGGGTCCCATTCACGCCTCCGCACCTAAAACTGTTTGACTTCATTCTTCGGCGCCACTTCGGACAACGCCTGGACGGCCGGATGGTTCTGCCGGACGCCCAAAAGGGCGATGAGCGCCACTACTGCGCATTCCTCGCGGACGCGAGCCTATTTGCCGACGCCACCTACCTCACTCGAGGAAGTCCGGCACAGCCCACGCGAGACAGTCGCGCGCTCTTTTATCCACCGAGCAGGGACCTGTTTCATCGGGACCGCACCCAGGAGAATCCCCAGCCAGGCTTTTTCAAGAAGCACTGGCCTGCCACCCGATGGTAATCCCGATGCTACCCTCAAGCTGCACCGTTGACCTATATATAGGGCTATTATTGTTATCGGTCAATATGACCGTAGACCGGTTGATGGCGGAGACGTGCTATTCTTTTAGTGTTAATTTGCACAAAAAAAAAAAAAAGATGCTAGTCGGGCTATTATTTTGGTCCTTGTTATTGACAAAGGCGGCCTATCTTGGAGCTGGCGGCACCAAAGATGAATTATATTATCGCGAAACAAGCATCGCATTTCCCTTCTTCTCCCCACCCTGCCCACATCTCATCTTCCTACCGACGTGTCTCCGTGTGACTCATCATCTCCTCCTCGAACCGGCGTTGGCTGTGGTTGTGGCCGCCGGCGGTGACGGGTTTGTCGGGGAACCGTCCTTTTCCTTGTCATATGCGTTCCCAGGGCAAAGGCCACCCGCGCCCCCGGGCCCGTAGCAGTACCTGGGGGTACCGTTGGCCTCAGCATACACGGCCCAGCCCTTCCGATCTCCGGTGTCGACGGTCTCCAGGCGGAAGTCGAACGCGAAGATGGAAAAGTTGAGAATCTCCCACTCGGTCTGCGTGTCGGCGCTTTCGACGTATAGCTGGTGGCCGTCCTCCCACGCCATGCGAGCGAACCACGACTGAGTGCACCAGCCGTTGTATTAGCCCATCTTGCGGCCCTACTCTGTTCTCTTCTTTTCTCCTCTTTTCTCCTATTTTCTTTGTCTGCGGTTGGAGGGAGAGGAATGGGTAAACTCACCTTGAGACTTGAGAAAGCGCTTGCTTGCCAGTTTTGCTCAGTGCGGTACTTTCTACTCCCAGCCCCTTTACAGTCGACTCCCATGGGCGTGCCTGCAGGGCAGATGAGGGTGTCAGTACTTGTCGACTCTTCCCAAAAAGGCTTACTCATGTATGTTGAGGGGCCACACGTACAATAGGTCGTGGCCGTCTTCCCATCGCGGTTACCGCCTTGGATCCATCTGGAAAAGAAGGGCCATGTCAACTTGAGCTGCAAGCCATGCCGGCACTTTCCCTTCAAATGCGGCACGAAGATTGGGGAGCCGGCTGTGCAAACTTACGAGGCCGCGGGGAACTCATCGCAGGTCAACTGTGCTTGGATTTTGGTGTACGTGGTCTTGATAGTGTTGTCGCTCATCCTCTTCTCTATCTTCGTAGCAAGATCATTCTTGTCTGAGGGTTTCCCAGCGGAGTCCTTGTAAATGACAACTTCCATCTCGCCCCTGATGCCGCTGCTGAGGTACTGGAAGATGCCCGGCTGGGTTCTGCTCAGGGCACGGGTGGTCAGTAGCCCACCCGCTCGGGCACGACTTTTCTCGCCTCTCATTGCCTCGGGATTTGCTGGCGTCGTAGTGAAAGGTTGCCGTCGTCGCCGCTCCCAGGTACTGTCGGGCGTTGTTGCAAAGGGCCGGGGCGTTGTGGCAGTTGTACACGACCGTTGGGCGCAGTGCGCCGTAGTCTCGAACTGTTTTTTTTTTGGTCGAGTTCGAACCAGAAAAAGATCGGATCAGGAGGAGAGCGAGGTGAGTGTATGATGTGGCTAGCAACTGTTGGATAAGTACCGCTGTAGACAACCTCGCCAGAGCCGTCGTCTTTCGCCCACTTCCATTCCTCTTCCTGCTTGGCGTTTCTCGTCACCGACTGCGGGCCGGCGGGACTCCTCGCCGCATGTACAAGGCACATGAGCGACACCAGGACAAAGCGCTTTGAAGCTCCAGCTGAGCCTAGCTGCCAGCATTTTGGAGTATGTAAAGGGGCTTCGCGCACCGGCAGGTGGAGATGGGGGGACAGTGAGACGGCGCAAGGGGCGAAGACCTCACGATCAGTGCCCCCGCGATGCCGTGTACATGGTTTTTATTTGGCCTGCCATCTCCTTAGAGCCCATCTCAACTGCCATCTTTACTCCCGATGGAATTATCCATGCTCTGTCAGCCTCGTGCAGTACGGATCCAGACGTGCAGTGTGGATCGTGATGCGAGGGTCTTGGAAATTTGACAACGAGAATGGCGGTGCCCGAACCAAGGCCCTTGCCTGCAACCATACATGCTCATAAGAGCCAACGGCATGAAAAAACCCCGTCTCTGGTAGCACCTTTGCGCCAATTTTCCCGTCTTTAAGCCTGTCCAATATTGTGTCGTGTGGGTTCGGGGCTGTCGGGATGGACCCGTGGGCGCATGGAAGCGCCGCCCCTTGGTGTTCCCCGCAGCACAAGGACCTTGCCGCGTGCCGAGATCACGCAGCCTTGCCCCTGACACTCGTCTACTACACCCCTGGGCGTGTGCGCATTGCTGCTCACGACTCCAAGGGCTTGAGCCTTCATTCATTTTCGAGCCTCGAACAGGCAGGCCGACATGGTTCATCGGCTTCCCCATCCCACAAACGCTGCAGTACATCCTCAAATTGTCTGATTATGGCAATCTGCGGAGCATTGCGGATGCCTTGAGTGGAGATTCATCGTCTCATTACGCTGCAATGAACTTGTGAATAGAAGCGCCGTTCTAGCTCTGGCCGGCCAGATTCCCTCTCGTCTCGACCGGAGGTATTTCCCGAAACGTCTGGGACAAGCAACACCAGGCCGCTTTAGGTGGCCTAAGCAAGAGGCGAGCAGCTTGTCTCGTGCAACAGTAGACTGCCATCATCCGCCACTCCATTTCTCTGTTCAATATCTCTACCCACGATGATCCAGTCCCTGGCGTTTCCGTGTATACTCTCAATCCCGCCAAAGCCTTAGCAGTATTCCCCTGCTTCTCCCATTCTTTGTCGAGGTCCTGTCCAGAGCCTACGGGCCCTGTTCATCACTCATTCAAAGATGGCCGCCACCCAAGGCACGCCCTTTCCGTATCTCTTCCTCATCATCCTTCTCACGTTCTCATGGGCTCTCCTGCCAGGCGCCGCCGCATCTGAACCACATGGCCACCATCAGCTGAAGCCCCATGGCCGCCCAGTCCCTCGCCGGCGAGCAGTCGGAGACATTCTGGGCAACGGGACCGCCAACGGCACCCTGCTCTCCGAGGCCGAGCGCATCGTGGCCGCCGCCCAGGCCGAGGCGAGAGAGCGCAACGCCTACCTGCTCGCCCACCCCGGCGGAACAAGTATCAGTTCCTGGAAGGGGAAGCAAAGTCCGGCACGGCGCGCATCGCTGGGGACGAGACCAACCTCGGGACTGGAGTCAACAGCACGGTGGCTGAGGCGTCGGTCATAGTGACCGAGGCCCTCACCCGGAATGGCACGCTGCAGCTCGAAAAGCGGCAACAGACCTCATTCTGGATGGCCCAAATGAAACAGAGCGGGACCTCTCCCTTTGCCCCGGACAAGCAATACCAGGCAAGTCTGTAGACGGGAACATCAATTTTTGCACTGCAGCCTCACTGACAGTCTATCTGCTTCAAAATAGGTCTGGAGGAATGTTAAATTGTTTCGGCGCCCGAGGTGACGGCGTCACGGACGATACCGCAGCTATCAACCGAGCCATTTCGTCCGGAAACCGGTGCGGGATGGACTGCGGATCGTCCACGACGCTGTATGCCGTGGTATTCTTTCCTCCGGGGACATATCTAGTCAGCGGCTCCATTATACAGTACTATTTCACCCAGTTTATTGGTGATGTAAGGGCGTGTTCGCCCCAACGACTGTTTTTTTTTTACATACTATTTTTGCCAACAACTGGAAAAACCGTTTGTGGACCCGAGGCCCCCGGCCTCGCCCCATATAAAACCCCTAGTAAAAATAGGATTTGGCCCGCCAAAAGTACCATTTTGGCCAGGCCAACGAGTCGGTCGGATGGAGGCCCTACAAGCCACGTGTGGCCCTTGATCTGCAAGGGCCTGGGAGGGTTTGGGAGGGCCAAAGAGAGGATAGGCCGGCCGGCCGGCCCACGGGTTAAATAAAGGAAGGGATCCAGATCACGGCGGCAGTAGGGGCTTAAAGTAAACTCGATCATTTTGGCTTTAATCTTTGGCCGTTCAGTATAGCAAATATACCGTTCAACTCGCCTTTTTTTGCTTTATCTCATAGATACCTCCCCAGCCGCCTCCCGGGCCTTGTTCCGGCGCAAAGCCCGTCAATTGTTCCTTTTTTATATACAAGCCGTTATGGCTACCTGCATTTTAGGTCCCTAAGCGGAGGCTTACGGACCGTGCATACGATAGCATTTTCCGGCGACACCCTTTTCCAGTACTGGCAACGGCCCGAGGCCGCCCGGGCCTTTCGAAAGCTTTTTCGGGTTACCTAAAGCACTTTTTTAAGCTTTTGCGACTGGCTAATTACGCATACGGGTTTTTCGGGGTTAAAACTAGTTTTTATACGCGAAAAAGTGGCTTATTTTTTATATATTTGTGGGTAAAGTGTTTTTTTTCGAATGGCGGCTTATTTTTTTGGCTATAGCCTTTTTACGGTGTACTAGTACTTTTACGAGGTGCTGTAAGCTATAATCGCTTTTAACGCCGCGTTTATAACGTTGCCGGAAATATCCGACGTCCGGTAGCCCGATTTTAAGCGATAAGGGGTCCGGGAGGCTTTTGCTGGGTGCCTGGGAGCCATCGACGGGATTTTAATTAACGTTAAAGTTAGCGCGGCGGAGGGGATCGCTTAGAGGAGTCGGAAGGGCTTAACGGCACAAAACGTCCTAGCGGCCGTAAATTACGGCGGGCGGTTCGTTTTCGTTATAGCTGGCGCCGAGGGCTTAATATACGACTTTTTGTTGTTTAAAAAGGCTTAATAAGCCGAATTCCGCATTTTAAAAGGTTATTTTTACTTTAAAAATGCCGGCTTTTTTTAAAGCATTAAGGTAATAACCCCGTTTATAGCGACGAAATATCACTTTTAAAAATAAAGTTTAACCCGGCCGGAAACCCCCGCCGAGATTTTTAATTTGCATTATGCAAAAATGCGCGTAGTTATTAAAAGGACTTTCGGTAATTTTAAAAGCCGTTAAAGGATTATTAAAAGCACGCTTTCCGGTTACGATATCCGTTTATAAATCGATATCGTATTAGCCGTTACGGCTTTGCATAATTTTATTTTAAAAAGAAAATCCAAATATTGTTAACATTAAATCCTAATCCCGAATAAGCTGAAAATAAAAAAGGAAATGCATTTTAAAAGGCTTACGTTAAAAGGAAAGCTGTAAAACGAGGGCAAAAAATAGGCATAACGTAAACGTTTTAAAATTACTATAAAGTTTTAATAGCTAATAAATTATAAGCCGATTATTAAACGTACAAAGCTCGGGAAAAAGCATAATAATTTGCAATCGATTCGTTTTGGTAAAAGCAATTTGGGAAATATCGTAATTTATTGGTTAAAATATTAATTTAAATGCAAAATCGGCCGAAAACGGCGACGTAATAATAGCTTTTATAATAGGGTTTTAAAGTTTAGCATAGCGAAAAATGATTAATTTTATGCATTAAAACTATTAATTAATTGCTTTTGTTAAAACGAATTAAATGGTGTACTTTTTAAAAAAAAATGGATAAAAATTAAAATGGCGGCCGAAAAACAAATCGAAATATCGTATTAAATATGCGTAATTATTACCCGTTTAAGTATAAATGCGGCGGCGATTTTTTATGCGGTGGGTTTTTTAAGCCCGTTAAAAATCGCTATTTAAAAACGGCACCCGTTAAATTTAACCATTTAATTTTTAACTATAATTGCTAATAGTTTTAACGTTTATACTTATTAAAATTTAATGCATTTTAATCCCTTTTTAAAACGAATCGAATGCCGTAATTTACAACCCGATTAACGCTAATTTTATTTATTTAAATTTAAACGATTATATTTATAAAAACTTGTTTAATAGTAATTTCCGTAATGCTAACTTTTTAATTTTAACGATATTAATAAAGCAAAACTAATAATAACATTTTTTTTAACTCCGTTAATATAAGCCGTACAATTACGGGAATACCATTATTCGAACCGCTTCGATTACGATTATAGTTTTAGCACGTCGTTTTCCACCATATTTACGATTATATCCCGATATTCGGCGTTAATTAACTATTAATAAGTTATTTCTTTTTCCTTTTTAAACGTTTTAATTAATTTCCGTTTAAAACCGTTTTACAAACCTTTTTAAAAGTACTTTCGCAACTTTTTTACGGTTTATATCCAAAGCTTTTGCCTTAATTAACGCTTATAAAACGCCCGGCCGCCTAGGGAAAATCGCGAATTTAAAAGGGAAAACCGCGACTTTAAAAAGGTAAACCGCGAATTTAAAAAAAACGAGCTTTAATTAAATACGGATCCGGCCCGGGCTAACGTTTATGCGGCTTTTAAAAAGCGGTTTCCCACGTGGAATTAGGCCTCGGCCACGGTAAAGTGGCTGGTCCTCCGGCCGGGCCGGGCTTCGCGGTTTCCCGTGCTTTGGAAGCGTTGGGCGGCCGTGACGATATAATCCCTTTTAGCCCAATTGCCTGCAAAAGCGGCCTCGTGGAGATTTGGGCGGAAAAAAGGCTTCCTTCGTATTTAGCGGGCGCCAAGCCGGACCGTAAAAAACGACTCCCAAGCTTACCCGCTGGCGAGGTACAAGCCCGTAACCGGATCGAAAGCAACGCCCAACTGCTTTCCAAAATTTAGCCAGTTTTTATACTGCTTTTTAAAATTGTTGTACTTGTTCCTAACCTTTTTTTAACCAGTTAATATCGGGCTATTAATCGGATAGCGTTTTTGCCGCCGTTTTAAGGCATTTGGCTTGCCAGTTGGCGATCGCCGGGTTCGTTTTTCCCTGCCGGCCGGCTTTCGCGAAGGCTTCGAGGAAAGCCAACAACTGGTCGGCGGTCCAGTTCGTGCGTCGCCGGGCATCCTGGGAGGTCCTTTAAGTCGATTGCGAGGCCGTGGCGAGGGAGGAAGCGAAAGAAGGTGCGAGAGAAGGGGTAGGAGAGGGCGGCAAAGGCGACTCCGGTGCTTCCGAAGCTTTCATGGCCTTAAAGTGATCGGAAAAGCCGTGCAAATTGCCGGCTTCCAGGGCGTTTAAAAAGATCGCTGGAGTTTTTAGCGTAATTTAGGTGGCCGAGGGATTTTCCAAATCCTCGATAAAGGTTATAAGAGATTAGGGTTGCATAAATACGGCCCGATTTTCCTGTTCCAAGCGCCGGCGCCGGGTACGAAAGGCGAGGTGGTAGGGCATAACGAGGGTAATGTAAATGGTGTTTTTAAATCGTTGTTTTCGTTATTTTTTATTTAAAACTAGCATTTTAAAGTTGTCCTTTTATATATTATAAAAGTGCTTGGCTTTTAGGCTTTCGAACGATATTATTGCCAGTTTTAAAGGCCTTTTGGATTTTCCAAATTATAACGCTATTTTCATTTGCGTTAACGCGTTGCACGGCCGGCCCGCCCTTTTTTGGAAATAGCTTTTATTTTTTAAAAATAGCTTTTATTTTAATCGTTTGTGCCGTTGCATTCGACGGGTGGACGTGTTACGGGGTAAGCCGAAAGCTTGTACAAGGTAATTACGATAACCGTAAACGGTAATTAAAGGTTAAAAGCTTATATTGCTATAAGGTAAATACGACAATTTTAGCTTGTTCCGGCAATTTAAAAATTGCTTTTTACAAGCTGTTTAAGTAGCGTGGCCTTTTTTGGGCCCCTTGTTACGTGCTTAAAGTGCTTTAGGCTTTTACGTAGCTCGGGCCCGTAAACAAGGCTAAAGCTTTTTGTTATAACGGTGGCCCGCCATTATCGCGGCGAGCCTTTTTACATTGTCCCCCTTTTAAAGCACTAACGTTTCGGCAATGCTTGTTAGCGAAATGGTCGCGTTAAGGTTTGGTCGGTTTATAGCGAGTTGGCGGGCAAGCCAAATTTATTAATACTTTTACCATTTAAAGTAAATGGTTTTTTAGTAATGTAAAAGTGCGAATAGCTTTTTTTAGCAAAATGCCAATAAGGTTTATAGGATTTTGGTAGCGTTTTCGGTAGCGTTAGCCGTGTAAAACCGGCAACGGTTAAAGCAAAAACGGTCCTACCGGTAAACCTTTTATGTTTTTTCCGGCCGGCCGGCGTTATTTTCCTTCCTTTTAATAACATAATTAATAGCGACGATTAAACGCCGCTAGTTATTACTTTATTCCTTTTACTTTCGCATTGCTTATTTGCTTATAAAGCTCGCGCTTTTAACGCATAAAAGCCTGCGTTTGCTTTTTAAAATTGGCGTTTCCTTTTTCTCCCGCAATTTCTTTACGCTTTTGCTTAGCCCGGATTTAGGCTTTTTCCAACTACGGTCGCGGTTTCGATTACGTTCGATTACACTTCCTTTTCCAATTGCGGTTGCGGTTATACGTTTTCGTCCTTCCTTTCGGCTCGCTCGTTTCGAGCGTACGCTAACCCGGTTTTGCCGCAAAATTATATTTTACAACGCTGCCGCTAACGAAACATTTCGCTATCGCCTTTTCGCTTTTAACGATACGAAGCGGGCAATTGTAATTAGCTTTACAAAGGAAAACTTCCACCATTTTGCCGATTATAGCATTTTTAAAAAAGTCCGCTTTTTTTTGCCATTCCGCTTTTCAGTTTAACTTTAGTTTGGACTTTCGGAATACCTTTATTGCTAATATACCCCGTTAGCGTTATTCGTTAGCTTAACGAGTTTAACGATTTCGCCGATAAAAAGCATCGTTTCGCTTTGCGTTTTTTTGCAAAAAAAGACCGCTAATAAGTTTAAATTGCTTTTATTATTAGCACGGTGGCTTTTAATGGTATTCGACGCCGTTTTTTTATGGCAATTGCTATATGGCCGACTTTTTTCGGGGTGGGACGCATTTTAAACACGACCTAATATATACCACCGGCATTATTAAAATAAGCCGTTGTTTTCGGTACATTTACCAAGGTTAAACTTATCGTTTTTTACTTTAAAGTTTCCTTTTTAATATCGATTTGGGCTTATTAAAAGTATGCTAATAAGTATATAATAGCTTACCAAATCCTTCGGTAAACTTATTACGCGGTTTCGCTTTTTTTAATTTATTTTTATAAAAAAACCTTTATAGTTTTTCCGTTATAATTTATCTTTAAACTCGTTATAGTTTTTTTTATTTTGCTGCTAACAATGGTTAAACTTTTATTAGGTTCGCCTTTTTAACTCCGGCAAAGCCTTTATATCGCCATTTTTTTTAGGAATTTAATAATTACAACTTGTATTATTTCCCAACGTTTTAAAACCTGCTTATAAGTGTTCGGTACTACCGGCTACTCGCGAAAAGGCATATATTCGCGGCGTATCCGGGGGTGTACATTCGGTACGCTTTTTATAACGAGCTTGCCGAAGTTAACGAAATGCTAGCTCGGATAAACTAACCTATTTTTTAAAGTTAAGCTTCGGTTATAACTCGCGTTAATTGGGGATTACGCTTCGTGCTTTTTTACGAAATCGTGCTTAACCCGGCTATTAACGGTATCCGTTTTTTCTAGTTTTCGAAGTTATAATAAAAGGTTTTTAACAAAAGTTAAGCTTTTAACCTTTCGAACGAAAAGTTTAAAAAAGGTTTAAATTGTAAAATGGAAATTAAGTTTAGCGACGTATTATTATTCGTCGATATTAACGGCGACACGACTTTATACCAAATCGCTAAAGCTTAAATCGTAATCCAATTTGCCGATAAATCGGAATTTAAAAAGGGAAATGATAATAACGAGGACTTTTTTATCGAAACGCGGTCGTTAAACGTTAAATAATAGCTAGGAATTTTTCGGCGGTTTTAAACTTTCATTTTCCTTTTTTTTTTACTTTCCACTTTTTTTAACTTCGAAATAGGGTTATCCCATTTGCGGTACGTTTTACGCTTTTTTTTTTAAATAGCTTTTAACCAGCTTTTATACGTTATTTAAATGTTTTTCCGATTTCCATATGTTATATTTTACCGGTCATTTTGCCCATTTTATTAAAAACGAGCGGGATTCGTTTTGCTTTTGCATATTAATTACGTTTTTTACCTCCCACTTTTCGGTTTCCTTTTTTAAATTTAAAAAGGCGAAGTTGGAAACCCGAAGTTTAAAATCGTTTTACGGTTTTAATAAAGCGACGGAAAAAACGTTATATAGTTAATTATATTTGGCTGGTAGTTAAACCTTATAAGCAAAGCTTTTTACCCTTTTTACGATAGGCATACGAATATATATAAGTGCAAATTTGCGCTTTTTTGCTTTAAATCGAAAGTTTTAAATAAATAATTTAACGATTTATCTTTTTTAATATTTTTAAAATTGTTATTTTTGGTTATAATATTAACGTTAAGCTTTTATTGCTTAAGCATAATTCGTCCGCATATCGGTTTTAATTTAACGAATGTAATATAACCTTTTTAGCATTTTTTAAACTTTAATTTCTTTTAAGTTTGCTATAACCTTATACATATATGGGTTAAAACCATATAAAGCTTTAAAAGGGCTAATTTTAATAATTTCATGCTTCGCGTTATTATAAGCGAATTTAGCCTTATATAATATCGTTATTTAGCCGAACCTTTTTCGGTTAATAAACGTTCGCAAATAATACGTTAACGTTTAATAAATACGCTTAATTTAACCGTCGGTTTAAAAATGAAACGCAATAAATAACCGACGGGCGAATTAAAGCGCTTTTTTATAACGTGGTTTATAAGCGAGTAGGCCACATAAGCGAGTAGGCCACGACACGCGACCACGCGACGCTTTTTCTCTCGCGACCAATTCCTTTATTAATAACAATGTTAACGGGAAACGACGAAAGCCGGGTAATCCTTGCCTTTCGGGCTTTGCAATCCAACCTAAAACTAAGCATTCGGGAGGCTGCAAAGATCTACTCGGTCGCGAGATCGACTTTAGCGCGTCGGAAGCGCGGCCAACCTGCTCGACGCGACACTATGCCCAATTTTCGGAAATTAACGGAATCTGAAAAGGAAGCATTTGTTAAATACATATTTAAGCTAAATTCCCGCGCATTTCCTCCCCGGCCTTTTGGTGTTAAAGATATAGCCAACCGATTGCTCGCCGAACGCGACCCGGGCGCCGTCGGTAAATGCTGGGTTACGAACTTCGTTAAGCGCCGCGCAAAGCTCGGCATACGCTGGATTCGAAAGTACGATTATTAAAAGGCTAAATGCGAAAATCCCAAGCTCGTTTTTACCTGGTTCGACCTTATACGGAACACTATGGCCAAATATGGCATCCTAAATAACGATATTTACAATTTTAACGAAACCGGCTTCCTTATAGGCATAATCGCCGCCGTTATGGTTATTATAACATTAAAAAGCCGTGGTAAAGCAAAGCTGGTCCAGTTTAGCAACCGGGAATAGGCTATAGTTATCCAAGGGGTTAATTATTGCGGTTAGGCAATCCCCTTTTTTATTATCGTTAAAAGGCAATACCACCTAGCCAATTGGTACTTGGAAACCGGCCTTTCACGCGATTGGGTTATTTTAACGAATGCTAATAGGTGGATTACGAACGAGCTCGGCCTAAAATGGATTTAGCATTTCGATAAACATATAACATCGCGCACAAAAGGCCCTTATCGTTTGTTAATGCTAAACGGCCACGAAAGCCACCATTCGACGGATTTCGAACTTTATTACCAAAAATATAACATTATTACGCTTTGCATACCTCCGCATTCGTTTTACTTTTTTTAACCGCTTAACGTTAAGTGCTTTAACCCGCTAAAAAAAGCGTACGGTCGAAAAATCGAAAATTTAATAAGGTTATACGTTAGCCACGTAATTAAAGTTAAATTCCTTTCGGCGTTTAAAGCGGCATTTTTTAATTTTATAACCGAAGGAAATATCCAAAAAGGTTTTCGAAAAGCTGGCCTTGCTTTTTTCAATCCGGATTCGGTTTTAAAAAAGCTGGATGTAAGGTTACGAATTTCAACTCCCCCGAAAAAGCCTTTAAACGACGCCGAACTTTGGACCTTTAAAACGCCCTAAACAATTAGGGACGCAATTTCGCAATCCGAACATATTAAAACTCGGATTTCCAATTACCGAAATAGCTTTCCGTTACTTATATTAGCGGCTGTGAACCAGCTTGCGAAAAGGACGAGTTCGATAATGCATTAAATGGCTCTTTTTAAAGCCGAAATTGCTTCGCTACGCAAAGCGAACGAAGCATTAAGCAAACGCCGGAAGGCTAAAAAAACACGTGTTTAATAAGGAGGGTTACATATTGTTAAAAAAATACGAAATGTTTTGGACTAGCAGGACCTAAATGGGCAGTTATAGTAAAAAATGCGCGATTATAAGGGTTAGGAAAGAAGGGCGACGACAACTCGTCGGCGATATGGCACTTGCGGCAAAACCGGACATAATGCGCGCATTTATCAGGAAAAAGTAAAAATGTCCGATATATACAATTCTGAATAGTTTAAATGGATTCCTAGCGTTATTGGGTTAACATGCGCGTCGATTAACCGGAGGTTAGGGTGTCGTGGCCTACTCGCTTATATGGCCCACTCGCTTATGGACCACGTTATTTAATTTAAAAATAACTAGTAAATAGCGAGTTTCGGTTATTTACAATACTTTCGAAAATGCCGAACTGGCATTTAACGTATTGCTATAGCATTTAGGTAAAAAAAAGCCGAAATTGTTTTCTGTACGGGAATAAATTTAGCGTATTTAGTAAAACGGTTTACTATTATAAGCATTGCATCGTACGTTTAACTTATAAACGTTAAACATTTTAATAACTTTATAATAAAATTTAAACTAATTTTTTAAAAAAAGTACTCGGGTAATGAAAATGGCTAAAATTCGCTATAAAGTTTATGCTTTAGCATTTTCGCTTTTTAGCATGCTTAATAAAAGCGAACGTACTTCGCGATATTTTTATCCACGTTTTTTTAATAAAACTTACGCTTAATTAATTTTACCGTTTTATATATTTCGAAATGTTTTATTCGGGGATTGTTATAATGTTATGCTATAATTTGGGCTTAAAATGCCTTTTAAGCGGAAATTACCAAGCGTTTCCGAAAGTATAAAACTTCGTCCTCGTTTATATGGTATCCTTTATAAAGGTTTCGGCTTTTCCTAGCCTTATCGCCCTTATAAGCGGCATTACGTCTTTGCGCGGCATCGCTTTTTTCGGCGGCATCGCGGCTTTACACGGCATCGCGGCTTTGCGCGGCATCGCTCCTTTTAGCAGCATCGCAACTTTGCACGGCATCGCAACTTTGCACGGCATCGCGACTTTACACGGCATCGCTCTTTTTAGCGGCATCGCGACTTTGCACGGCATCGCGACTTTGCACGGCATCGCTCCTTTTGGTGGCATCGCGACTTTGCACGGCATCGCGACTTTGCACGGCATCGCGACTTTGCACGGCATCGTTTGTTTTAACGGCATTACGGCTTCGCGTGGTATCGCTTTTTTCGACGGCATCGCTGTTGCACGCGGCTTTACGTTTTTGCGTAGCATCGCTCTTTTTAACGGCATTATAGCTTCGCGCGGCATCGCTTTTACGGGCGGGTTGATTTTTTAAAATCCCGGCACCGTTTTTTACCAAAGCACGCAATGCAACAACCTTTTAGTTTTACGTTTGCAATCGTTTAACTAATTGGTATATTGCTCGGCCTAGTTTGTTAGTTTTAGCCGTTTCGTTTTTTATTAATTCGATAATAATAAAGCGAAAAAGCAATTGTTTATAAATAACGCTCCCAGTTTTAAACTTTTTTACCAGCAGTTTTTTTTTTGCTTAAAGTTAAGCTATTGCTAACCTTTTTAGGTTACTTTTTAAGCTAGGCTTTATTTGCCACTTTCGTTTTTTTGCGCGAGTAAAAGCTGCGATAGGGATTTGCATAGCCATTTGCAATTTAAACCGTAAAAATTGGTTATTTTCGACGACCTTCGAACGTGCCCGTTTTAAGCAAAGCTTTAACGGTATTTGCTTTTCGTTTTTCCTTTTTATAAAGGTATTAACCCGGGATAAATAGTTTAAAAGGTTAACGTTATAATTACTTCTTTTTAAACGGGCGCGTTGCTTTTTTTGCGGGTCGCGGCTTCGAATTGGAATTATTTTTGCAATTTAAACATATTATTTTATAACATTTAAGCAATTCTTTTTAATTATTAATATAGCGATTTATTAGGTTAATTTATTTGGCAAATGCGGCAGCAAATTTAACTTGGCCGCGAGTAATAAAACGACGTTTTCGTATGTGATTTTTCCTTTTATATAATTTAGCCTTTTAAATAAACCATCCGCAAAGTTGGTTTTGCCCGATTTATATTCGATATTAAAGTTAAACTAAAATAACCGGTACATTTATCGCGTTAGCCTGCTTTAAAGGTTTTTAACCGGGGTTTAAATTACTTTTTTTAACGCTTAGTAGTTCGTTAAAACGGTAAACACTTTAAATGCGCCTTTCAAATACTAGCGCTAATATTTAAAAAACTCGATAATGGCTAATAATTCCTACTATCCTATAGTTTACTTTTGCTTTACGTTTATTAATTTGCGGAAGTAAAAGGTTATAAAGTGCTATCGCTTATTCGTTAATTAAAACAAAATACTAAAAATGGCTTTAGTAAAAGCGTCCGTTTCCATTCGTATTTTTTTTGGTTAAGTTTTAATGCTTAAAAATTATCGCGTTTTTAAACGCCGTTTTAAGCCTTTCGAAAGCTCGGGCTATTACGAATAGCTAATCGAACATTCCTTTTTTTTCCCATTTTAACTACTTTTTAATAGCTTCGTTATCGGAGCGACTATTCGGAAATAGCTAAAAATAAATTTGCGGTAAAAGTTCGCGAATTTTAAAAATATTTAAATATTTTTATAAGATTTTAAAAATTGCTATTTTTAAATCGCTTTAATGCGTTTAAAGTTTATAAAAACACTTTTTCGAAATACGCGAAATTTTAAAAATTTAACGTAATTTTTAAAAAACTCGCATTTGGATTGCTTCGCGTATAGCTTATATAATTAAAACCTATTTAAAATTTGCTTTATATACTGCTCGTACTTTTTTTTTATTTAGGAAAGTATAATAATATCGTCGAAATATACCACGCAAATGTAATTAATAAAATTTGCTAATATTTGGTATATATAAGTTTAAAAGGTAAACAAAGCGTTAGTTAATTCGAATAGTATTACGGTATATTTAAATAGTTTATACTTAATACGAAATGTTATTTTCCATTTATTTTCCAATCGAATGCAAATGCGATAATAAGCATTTCGCAAATCCAATTTGGAAAACCATTTGGCTTTCGCTAACTTATTTATTAAATCGGATATAAAAGGTAATAAATAGCGGTTTTTACGCGTAATCCGGTTTAAAGTTCGGTAGTTAATATATAAACGCAAAAATCCGTTTTTTTTAAATACGAACAGTATTAAAAAGCCCGCGTTTGCTTTTAAAAAGGTAATTTTTTTTAGCGCGAGGTTTTCCTTAAAGTACTTTTTTAATATTATTGCTTATTTTTCCGAAGTTAAATATAAAGCTTTTATAAAAAGCTTAGCTTTTTTTTTTAATTCGATAATATGCTCGGTTTTTTTTAACAACGGGAGTTTTTTCGCTTTCGTATTAAAAAATACGTCGGCATATGCTTGCAATCGAAAATCGAACGGCTTTATTAGCTTTTTTTTATTTTCCTCGTTTAACGCAAAAATTACCGGCTTATAAGTGCTTAATTATTAGTAAACGGCTATTATATCCCATTACCGCTTTCGTAAGCTAAACCTAATATGCTAAAAACCCTACCGCTATAACGGCAACCTATTCGTTTAGCTCGGGCATTCGGGCGGTATTAAACTTTTACGATTAGTTAGCATTAAATAGGTTAATACCTTTTCCCGTTATCGTCGAATGTTTTAAAAGGATATTTAAAGCGTTAACGCTTTTTTAAATAACGTAAAAAAGCGCCGTAATATCCCGCTTTCGGCCTTTTTTATTTTATGCTTTTAGCGTAATTTAATACGCCTTATAATATTTAATAAACGCGTTTTGCACGCCGATTAGCTCGGGTAATAGCATATATGCTTTTAGGATTTTATGCTTTCGAACGAACTTATAATTTACTATATTAGCCGTTGCGCTTGTATTAAAATTTACGAACATTTTAGCTGGTCGTTTTATAGTTTAAACATTTATACCCGTTCGAAATAAATAACTATGCTTTTTTATATTTAAAATATCGAAACCGTGGAAGTAAAAGTTACTTAGCGGTTAAACTCGTTTCCCGATTTGGAGTTTAAATCGAACTGCGATTGGTAGTTTTCGTTTCGCGTTAAAACGCGCTCGTTTTTATCACTATCGCTAATAACGCGATCGTAATTGAATTTCTCGTCGTTAAGGTAATAAGCGTCGATTACTTTTACCTTTTTAAGTTTGGAATAGCAATCGGCCGTTTAATGGCTTAACTGTTCGCAATTGTTACAATTGCCGGGCTTTTAGCTTAAATAGTTTGGTTTTCCGGCCTTACCGTTATAGCCCGACGATTGCTTCGCTTAGGGCGTGCTGGATTTGGAAAAACGAAGGTTTTTCGTTTTTTGGTCGTAACGGCGGGAGTTTTGCCGTTTCGAATCGAAGCGGCGCGAATCGTCCCGTTTTTTATATCGGCGCTTTTCCCGCCGATTTAAGCGTTCGTTTTTATCGTTTTTTTTAAGCCTAATACCCGGATGTTCGTTACCCTCGATAAAACTTTTAATAAAAACGATAATCGAACGTTTTTACGTTAAATTTGCTTTTTTTTACAGCCTATTTCCTTTCCGCGGTATTAGCGACGTTTCGAAAAATGTTTTAATTAATTTACGCGTTTGCTATTAACTTATTTTATAACTAATTTTGCAAATAAAAAAAAAACTTTTTTAATAATCGAAATAATTGTTAAAAGTCCGTTTATAAAGTTTTAAATTCGATTTTTTAAACTAATATTTGCCATTTGGTTAAAAATAATACCGGAAAATCGTAATATTTTTAATATAATTGCTTATAAATAATCCAATTTTAATAAATTTAAATAGTTAAATTTATTCGTTTTTTTTCCAAATAGTTAACGAAATCGGTTTACGTTTATTATTAAAATTGCGTAAACCCGTATAGCTTTTTCGCATAGGTTTTTTAATTTATAACTACCTTATAATGCAATTAAAATATTACTTAAATAATTTGCACTTATTTAAAAATTTTATTATATAACGCGTTTTTTTTGCTAATATTTTAAATTTAATTCCGGATTTCCGAAAAAAAAGCGTAAAATTTTAAAAATTTTACGCTATATTTTAAAAGTTTCGTATAATAAGTAAAAGGTGTGTAATTTTTATTTTTAACGAAAAGGATTTCCTTAAAAAGGTTAGCAAATTATAAATTACCATTTCGGAAATTTTGCGTGCTACGGTTGCGGTTTTTCGGGAAATGTAAACGCCGGTCCGCTAAAAGTTCCCGTTTTTCCCTGCCCCGGTAATTGTAATATAATGCCCCCGAAGCGCGGAATTCCGCGCGTTGGGTAAAACGCGAGGGGTTACGAAAACGAGGCTAATTGCGTTTTAAAAAGCGGGTTCCACGCGTAATTAGCTTTTTTTAACGGTGCTTTCGATAGCGTTCCTTTTTATGCCTATATTTCGGTAGCCCGTAAGTTTAACACGATCGTTTCGCGGCTTTTAACGAAATTAAGTCGCGATAATCGCTATAAACTCGGTTATCGTCGGTTTCGTTACGAACGTGGTTGTTTTCGGGGTATCGTTTTAGCTTAATTCTCCTAATAAAAAGGTAAGCGGATTCGAAGCGTAATTCCGTTTTCGAAAGCCACGATGCATTTGGTTTATAAGGGTTTTCCAAAGCGTAATTGCCTTTTTGCTTAAAAAGGTTTCGAAGTTCTTTCTTAAGCCCCGAGGGAATCGCGGGTTAACGACGTGCCGTTTGCGAGCGAGTATTGGGTCGCGCTAAAGCACGAGGCAGCGGCTTTCTTTAGGTTGCCGTGCTCGGCGTCGTGTTCGATTAACCGTTTACGTTTATAGCAAACGGCTCGTATTTTTAAAAGGATGGTAAAAGCTAAAGAATATTACGGGGTAAGCCGAAGGCCTATACGAGGTAATCACGATAACCGTAGACGGTGATTAGGGGTTAAAGGCCTATATTGCTATAGGGTAAATACGACAACTTCAGCTTGTTCCGGCAATTTGGGAATTGCCTCCTACAAGCTACCTAAGTAGCGTGGCCCTCCCTGGGCCCCCTGTTACGTGCTTGGGGTGCCTTAGGCTTCCACGTGGCTCGGGCCCGTGAACAGGGCTAAGGCTCCTTGCTGTGGCGGTGGCCCGCCACTATCGCGGCGAGCCTCTTTACAAGACGCCCCCCGGCTGCCGGGGATGTGAATCCACTGGAAAACAGGGCCAAATATACATGATTTGCCACAGGGCCACCCCGGCAACCGTTTCCACTTCGAAGAAAACATGCAAAAAATTACAGGGGGGGTTAAAAAACCAAAAACACCGTACGGGCGAACACGCCCTAAGTAACAGACCTCGCAGGTTCAAACTAGCCCTGCTTTGCTTAAAAAAGCGTTTTTAAAGTCCCTAGATTACTAACAAGGCGTGCTTTTGCCCTAATTTCAGCCACTGAACCGTCCGATCATCAAGGTTTCCCCAGCGTTCGCTGGTCTCGGGGTCATCTCCTCGGATGTTTATATTGATGGAGGTAACGGCGCCGAGTGGTACATCAACCAGGTAAGCAGCCGCTGGAGATTCTGGAATATACACCATTGGCCAGTCAAGGTGCAACTTCTTAACCCTGGCATTGATCTCTAATCACTGGTAAATAGAACAACTTCTACCGCCAGATTCGCAACCTGATTATCGACATGACATCAGCCCCGCTGAACGACGCCGTTGCCGGTATCCATTGGTAAGAGATATAAGCGCCTGCTCCTTGCTCTCCGGCACATGGCCAGACCGCGAGCAAACCCGATGGAGCCATCGGCCAGCGCTAATGCCCTCCAAGGCAGGTGGCACAGGCAACGTCGCTCCAGAACGTGAAGATCATCATGTCCACGGTCCCAGGGAACAACCAACAGGTACGTTCGAGGAGTCGTCAACGTTTCCACCCTTGACCTGATCGCACCACTGACACTCGGGGACGCAGGGGATCTTTATGGAAAACGGCAGCGGCGGCTGGATGAGCGATCTGGAGTTCACGGGCGGCGCCATCGGTGCCTACGTCGGGAACCAGCAGTTCACCGTCCGCAACCTCAAGTTCTCGAACCAGCAGAAGTTCGCCGTCCACATCCACTGGGATTGGGGCTGGACTTGGAAGGGACTTGATATATCCAACGCCCCAGTTGCAGTCTTGTTCGCCACAGGAGGTGATAAAACAGAGGTCGGCTCAGCCATCTTCACTGACAGCAAGATCACCAATTGCGCAGTCGGATTCCAACTGCAAGGCAGGCAAGCTAGTGCGGCCATTACCATGAGTCTCTTTAACCTTAAGACGACCAACGTGCCCACTATAGCCAAGTACGATGGGGGCGCAACGCTCCTGGCCGGCTCGGGCGGCATTACCGACGTCACTGCCTGGGGCGTAGGCAAGCGCTACGACACCGCCAGCGAGCACTGCGTCTTATACCAGTACCAACTGTTGGATGCCGCCAACGTATTTATGGGCATGATCCAGACCGAGGCGCCTTACTACCAGGTTGCGCCCAAGGCTCCGGCGCCCTTCTCAGCAGGCTCCTCTGGTTTCCGGGAAGACCCCAAGTTCAGTGACTGCTCTTTGTCGTCAAAGACCTGCGCCGTTGCCTGGGCCGTGCGCTTTATCAATAGCCAGTCGATTTATTTTTACGGAAGAGGCATGTATTCGTGGTTTTCATAGTATTCCCAGGCATGTCTCGCCACCGAAGACTGCCAGGACAGGCTTTTCTACATCCAGGACAGCGCCGACATCTACCTTTACAGCGTCGTTACCAAAGCCTCGGTCGAGATGATCAGCCCAATGGGTGGGACTCCTGTGCTGGGCAGGGACAACAAGATCGGGTATGGGAGCATCGTTATGGCCTGGCTAGGCGGAGCTGGGAAGCCCGGGAACCCAAAGGGTGGCACCAAGCACCGCTCGCCAAGCATGGCGACCGTGATCCCGTTCAAGGCCACCACCGTGGCTCCGACTCAGACGTTTACGATATCAGGCCCTGTCGTCAGCGACATCGACTGGACCCCAAACAACGGCAACCAGAACGAGCCCGCAGGCCCGGGTACTGACGAGTGTCTCAAGTGCGACCTCGCCCGGCTGATAACCTCGACTTGCTGCGGTACAGGCGGCGGAGTGTCGAATCCTCTCCTCATCATGCCCGGCGTCAAGCTGCCACGCGATTTTATCCTCCCCGGCGGCTTTGCACCAAACCAGCAGGTCCCCAACATCAGGCCCGGCCAGCCCTCTGGAGACGCCTTTCCCGCAGGAAAACCTCTACCCGAGGACGTCATAGTGCCCAAGATGTGGTCCTTCCCGTTCCCCTTTGTCATTCCTCCGGGCATCGGCCTAACAGACGTTAACACCCCCAAGGACGAGGAGGACAGCAACAACGGCACCCTATTCCTCATACCAAATTTCTGGGACGGACCGCACACGGTGACGTGCAACTCTCCCTGCTCGATTGTCTTCCCTCCCATGCCGACCCAGACAACCTGGACGCCGATCCCGGTTGTCACGTCGTTCAGCACCGTTACCACTACCGTCATCCTGCCGCCCCAGCCGTCGGCCAGCTACCGGGTGTCCAGGACGGTCGTGCCGCCCGCCCCACAGCAGACGCAGACCATCCAGCCCAAGTCCTCCAAGGATCCCATGTGCCTCGAGGTCAGCGTCAGGATTCTCAACGTCCCGATAAACTTCGAGATTTGTCCACCACCCATGCCGGGCCCCCCGTCATCCCCGTGGTTACCGTGGTGCCCGTGCCGCCGGGCGGAAGGCCAGGCCCTGTGAATCCCGGGAACAAGCCCAGCAGAGACCAAGAGCGAGAGGTATGATTTTGCCTATACACTTTCCCCGCAGATGTGTCTTGAGCCAATGGGCTAGGGAGGACGAAAAGGGAGAGAAAAAAAAAAAACTTGGGGCGCCGGCTGACAGCAAAATGTGGCTTTTCGTTGCAAACAGGAAGACGACGACGATGACGACGACGATCAGACCTGCAGTCTCCCCGAATGGGACTGGTCCGGGGACGACTGGGACTTCCCGGGATCGGGCACCGGGAGCGGCGGCAGCGGGTCCAGCTGGCCAGGCCAGGGCGGCACCGCGGGCAAGGACATGAACCCCGGCGCCGGGGTGGGGAAGCCCCGGACCGTGACCGTCACTATCACCAGGGCGCCGCCGCCGCCCACGACCGTCACCAGCACGGTGTGGGTCCCGGCCCCGACCACGCCGGCGGCGACCAGGCCGCCGCCGCCGACGACCAAGATCAAGCCGGACCCCGGCACGGAGCAGCTCACGTGCTGGTACGGGGGCGCGCCGACCACGTGGGACACGCTCATGATCGCGATGAAGATGTTTTGCGGGACCGAGAGTTTGGGCGGGCGGTCGGGCAAGGCCATGGGCAAGGCCATGGGCAAGGCCATGGGCAAGAAGATCGGCGGGGCGGGCGGTTTGGAGCGCTTCTCGTTCAGCCAGCCGCTTATGGGGATCAAGGTAGACATGGAGGTCATCGGGCGCAACGGGTGCGAGTTCACCGTCACGCGGGAAGAATGCCGCCGGATCATGGAGAAGGCCATTGAGTGCAACAAGCCGGGGCTGCGGTACGGCGGCTACGTCGAAAGCAACTGCGCCAGGTGGGTTATCGACCCGAACTACCCGTAGAAGATGCCAAGATACCTAGGGTCTCGATTAGATGCCTGTGTTTGCGAAGGGCAGGCTGGGAGACCGTATGTCGAGTATATATCTCATCGAAGTCTTGATAGGACATGCAAGCATCCGGTCAGTGTGCCTTTGGTCGTTTTCTGGGATGGCCACCAGAGGCACGTATATTGTCGCTGTGCAAAACAGAAAAAAATGAAGCCTAAACGTGGCAACATAACAAACTCAGCAACGCATATTCTCCACATACGACCATACCCACTGGAATATACGGGATCCCGTCCGCTCTCCCCTAGTCAAACCAGTGAGGGCCGAACTAGTACTCAGGTGGGTGACCACTGGGGAATCCTCGGTGTTGTATGTTTTTTGTTTTTGTTTATTTTTGCCCCAATTGATCCAGTTGATCTTCTTCTTAACCAGGTAGGAAACACGGGAGGACGATCGAGTCGTTGTATTTTTAAAGGCATTGATATAAAAAAGGAGCTTATTTGTTGTTGCACATGGAATGACACCTGTTGTCGCCCATGTGCCGCACGCCGTGTAGTTTCTAAGTCAAACAAACAGTAAAGGGGAGGCAATGCACGTCGAGGGACCTCAGCCCAAATATTATTGCTGCTCCTGCCCCGTTCAGCAACCGTCCCTACCATCGGCCAACCTCGCATTCTCGTAGCCATAGTAGCAATCGTCGTCGTCGTTCGAACCCTCTTCCCCACCGATACGAATCCCACTGGCAGAAAGATCAGCAACCAGTTTGCGCACAACATCCTTCTCGGCCTGAAAGCGCAGGGAATCGATAGTGTCGCGCACGCCGTAGGCGCAGACGACAAACTTTTCGTGCTCCTGCAGGTCCGCGTCGATGCCGCCGGCGCGGTCCAGCTCGTCGAGGTCGAACGTGGCCGCGAACCAGTATATCGACTTGAGCGTCCCAGGGGTCTGGCTCTGCGGGTCGGGATACCGCACCACTCCGATGAACTCATTATTGAAGACGTCCGACGTCACGTCCGTGTCCGGGCTGCAGCGCTGGATGTGGCGGCGGCGGGACGCCGGAGATGCCTTGCCGCTTGTTGGAGTGGATTGTTCCGTAGATGTTGCAGCAGCACACTCAGTCACGGGGGACTCGGCGTACATGCTGCTGCGATCACTAACACTACCCGGGGCCGAGCTTCCACCACTCCCACTGGCCCCATCCTCATTGCTCACTGAAGGAGCCTTGGCGGATGCGGGCGGGGTGGGCATATTGCTCTGGTCAACACCAACGGGTGGTTGCTGCTCCCTCTGTTGATGTTGTTGCTCTGGGGGCACAGCAGAAGACCTTGTCCACACTTTGAGAGGTAGTGGCCGGACCCGGACGCCCGACTCCTCGAGTGTCTCACGGAGGGCGGCATCGATGTGGCCCTCGCCGATCTGCTTCCGGCCCTTGGGCAGCTGAGCAATGCCGAGCTTTTTGTTGTACAAGCTCAGAATGCGGCCGCGGCGCAGGTCGACGGCGACGGCACCACAGGACACCGTTTGGCGCTCCGAGGGCGTGAAGAACATGGTGCGATCGATCTCGTCCATGTCGAGCCCGCCATGGTCGTGGTAGTCATGAGGCTTGTGATGATTCTTTGCTAGAGTGGCGGCGGTGCGTGGAGAGTGAAGGGCGGCTTCTTCCGCCGCTGCTGCGTCGGGGTCATCACCGGGCAGATGTGCAGGTGGCGTTGTCTGGCAGTTGACGTATATGTTCTCCTGCGGATCCAGAAGGATGCGCCGTATTGACAGCATCATGGATGGATGCGGTGCAATACTGCTCAAAGGTTAATAGTCGATAATGATGATGGCGCCGAGTAGAGGAGGTGTCGGGTTGTTTGTAGAAAGGGAGTGGTGTTGGGCGATGCGCCTTTTGGGAGGCCAATCTGGCCGTTTGGGTAGTTGGCCCAAAGAGGGAAGGATGGGAAGGAATGAAGGTTGAATGTGGCGGTGGAACTGGTTTATTCTCCTTCCCTCACCCGGATCTGCTTTGCTTCTTTTCCTCCTTTTGTTGTGATACGCTCTATTCTACTTGATGTGCAATGAGAGGTGGCAGGCGAGGAAAGGGCGCACAGAGGGCGGAGGACGGTGAGAAATATATACCTATTCTGGCAGACCGACCACGAACCGGTCTAGCCTTCTTACATATGGCCGGGAAGGAGGGTAGCAGGCGGGCTGGCCGAGCAGAAGTGGGAGGGCTGTCAAAGAAAATAGCCCGTCCCCCTAGGCTGTCACAATGGCGGAGTGGCGTCGTTGCCAGCAGCCAGGTCAAGGGAACGGCACGCCCTAGGGGGTTGGAGAATGGGATGGATATGTGACGGATGGGTGGCTACCTAGGTCGGTAGGTGCGGACGGGTGAGTGGGTAGGTGGTCTGGGCGGACGGATGCCGTTGACCGGGTATGTCGGTACCCAGGCGTGTGTTCCCCGAGATGCGTGGTCGAATATGATATGCAAGGGGCCTTGGCTGGGCGGGAGTCGTGTCTGCTGTCGGCGTGGGCCGTGGTCAAGCCGGAGTCCGGTCGGCTGCCCGACTGGTTTCACCTTTTGGCTGTAGGTAACAAGGTGGAGCGGTACCTGACGATGTTAGGGGAGGGCATGGGTTGCGGCAGCAGGACGACAAATAGTCTTGCGTGCAGGGCGTCTGGAGGAGGAGGAGGGGCGTGTTGCTTGCCTCCTCGCCGGGTGTGGCTGTCTCGTGCCAGTATTAGAATCCAGGGCCCAAGGCTGGCAAACATCCACAGTCTTGCCCAAGTGCCGCCCGCCCCTCACCCCCCTTCCCTGTGAGCAAGCCGGCTCGGTCGGTGTGTGGTGCATGTGTGCATGCATGATTTCTTACCAAGGCATATCTTGGGCGGCTGCTGTCCCTCGAGCGGGGAGGCAGGGGCTCAGACACTGTGATCAGGCGATTGTCTGCAGCCCAAGCAGCCAGCTAGCAGAGATGTTTCTCGGCTGGCCCTGTGTTGATGTGGTACAAGCTGGCCGGCATGGGCCTTTTATTCTCTCCCAAGCGGCTGAGCGCTGTCCGACTGCCGTCCAACTGCTTCGGTGGAGCCCAGGGCAAGGCAAGACGGTCAAGTAGCATCCGCGTGAGAGCTAGCGTCTGCCCGCATTCACACACTTGTGGGTGACCGTGCAAGGGACTGACGGGGAGGGCAGACAAAAGGGGAGCCACACACCCCTAGACAAAGCAGCCAGGGAAAATGCCTACTCGTAGCGTGCGCTGCGGGGCCAGGTCTCGGGCTGATTCTCATTCCACCTGGACATGGCAATTTTGGTACCTGCGATGCGCGGGGTGCGTGCCTGGCTGCGCAGGTACACGTGGTACCCAGAATGTAGACACAAAGGCCCGGTCTGTCTCGGCAGAGGATACACAGGGCATGTGGCTACGTGCCCCGTTCAAGCTGCTAGCATTTTGCTATGTCCTGTGATCGAGTGTTGGCTCACAAAGGTGGAAAGCCGTCGGACCGAGAATGCCGTACCGCACGCAATATTGGCCGCCTGCTTTAAGGTTTGTCCAACCCTGGTTTTCTGGACCAGCCGTGGGCGCTGGAGCTGGAAATCGGGATCCTGCTGGAGTTTCCACGGCCTGCCAGTGGACGGCCCGATCCCCCAAGAATGCAGGCTCCCTGTCGCGCGCTCCAATCAGGCCATGACTTTGTCTTGGCCTCGCTCTGGCGGGCATGGAGGGGTAGCGGTGATGTGGAATTGGGCCAGTCGGCGGAAACCTTGATGGGTGCAGCTTCCCGACCGGTGAGCCAGGGAGAGCAAAGAGATGTCAGAGTCCGGAGGGAGAGGGTGCGACTGCTCCTTCCTTTTTTCCCTTCTTCTTCGCTGCGCCTGCCCGGTGTGCCAGGTCGCCTGTGATGGCGCCTCACCGGTCCATGGGGTCTTTGCCTGCACGGTTCCGCTTTGGGAGGTTCCGAGGCTTGGGCGTCCCACACCCCACCCCCAACTGCTGCATCGATTGAATCACCGGAGTCGTATCCCGTTCGCTCGGTCGGGCCAATAGCTCTGGTAGGCATGGAGGAGAGGCTGGCTGGCTGGGGCCGGGCAATCAATCCTGGCATTCTCCAATCCAAAGACCCCGCCCCCAGCCGGCATACGCTGAAAGCCGGCAGGTCCTGTGCAAATAGAGGTGCCTACGTTGTTTCGTAACGTGGAGCCAGGCTACTGGCTCAGGAAGCCTCTACAGCCATCATAAAATTCTCGTCATCGCCATATCCGTGCACATCTCTCCAATGGCACGAGCAGAAGTGCTGGCTCTTCACCGGCCCGTTGGAAACATTTGATGCTTCTGCGGCTGGTTGGGCCCCACCTGTGCCTTCCTAGGGCCTTTCGCGCTTGAGTGTAACGGGGTCCAATCAAGGGGCTTGTCGGCCAGCTGACGAGAGGGCGGTGAGACCGTGGCCGTTCTCCGTGGGTCGATTTCAGTTGACACGGAAGGGAACGGCATCGCAACCTTGTATTTGTAGCCTTGCTTGTTCCATGCGGCTTTTTTGGGTTGCGCCTTCGGGAGGAACACTGAGTCAATCTGACGGGACCAGTTGTTGGCGTGAGGCCCTTGTCCCTGACGGAGACGGAAGGCGCTGTCGGTCGTTAGCACTGCCAGCAGGCCTAGGCCTGCCCTTGCCTGCCACCAGCCACAAACGCACCGGATCAGCCTTCCGTCCCCTGTTTCCCGCTCGATCTGCCCGTCCGTTTGCCCCACCCGCTGGTGCCGTTTCTGTTTACATAACGGGGAGCTTGGGCCGGGGTTGTGACTTGTTTTTTTTTTTTCTTTCTTTCTTCTTTGCACGTCCACTCGTCCGTTCGAGGGCTGGTTGAACCGTCGATGAACACCTCTTCAACTCTAAAAGAAGTGGTGATTTACCATCAAGAGGCGCGTTTCCGGTCTGGCCTGTGATCCTCACCTCACCGGCTTTCTAACGCGGCGTTCCAGCCACCAGTGTTCTCCGCTTGCAAACCTTCAAACCTGATCTGCCGAAACAGCATCCCCTCTCCCGACCTTGCGCTCGCATATTCGCCGTGTGCGGGAGGTGCAATTCTAGTCCCAGCCGAGGATGGCGCCGCCAACGCACACGCGCATGACCATATCCAGACTGTGAAACTAGACTTCTGACTTCACATGCCTCCCCCCTGACTTCCATGCTTGGATAGGCTGGGCTGCTGGGTGGGTGGCTCCTTCGACCCGATGAGACCCTGCAACGTAAAAAAAAAAAAAAAAAGTGTGGCCCTCTCGTTGTCGTCTCCCGGTTGGCGGGAAAGCGGCCGGGATGGGTCGAGCCAATCAGGCACAAGCCGACCCCACACCCTTTAGCCACCACACACGAGAACACACGACGCTCAGGGCCCAACATATACCTAACCGACCTACATGATGTAGGTTACCCTCGAGCTGCCCTTAGCCAATCCGGCCGGGCTCTGTGGTGTCGTCAACTTGCATCGAAAGTCTGAGGGTGGGTATAAGGGCGGGGCAGCCTTCTATAGCCCTCAGTTCGAGGATGGGAGATCTGGGACGAGCGCACCACCTTGGGCTTCTTGGGAGGCCTCTCGAGAGCAGCAATGGCCTGTATGGCCGGTTCGCACTCTCAGGGCTGGCCCCCCTATCCCCACAGCCTCTCTTACCTTCAGCTTTCCTTCTTGTTGAACCGATCACCGATCCCCGATCCCCATTCCTCGATTCCCATCTCCTCTCCCCTCCTTTGTTTCGTCCCCCCGCTTCGTGTGCAGTCCACCGGCCCTCTCCTTGGCCCCACACAGGTACCTACATAACAGCCGAGATTGGTTCTCTGACATCGCCCCTAGCATGCATGTTGATACCGGATACTGTCTTAGGTATCTACCGCCCTACTCGTTTGATCATGAGTATCTTGTGACATGGGGCCGGCATGCACCATGATCCGATGAACCAAATTTTCTTCCTATCGCTTTTCTCTCCTCATTTCCCTACAAGAACTACCGAATAGGGTGGCCCTGTGCGCTAATAGAGGCCTGTGCTTCTCCTGTTTGAGGAAGCCGGGCACGAAGGGGAACTGGGACGTGCCATCGGGAGCTTCGTTTTCGGATCCCCGGGTATATGTCACCGCCAACCCCTGTGTGTTCTTCTGCTCACCGGTGTAGTCTACACACAACGCATGCCCGCATCAAGAACCGGTGAGTTTCTATCGTCACCAGTCTCCGTTCCCAAAGCTGCCATCATCTCCGGGCTCGCATCTGGACACCGACACCGCCTAATCCAGAGATAGGAAGGCTACTGGCCGCCTGTTCACCAACAATCTACTGTTAGGAATGGTAGGAATGTTACATCCATCATCCTGCGTTCCATACCCATCTAACCTGCTACACGGCTGCGAATTGTACCCTCCCCATGCTACGATACTACGTGTGGGAGTCCTACCCGGATCAGATCCCCTAACCTTCCGCTTCTCCTTCGCCCCGCCCCGGATTTGCTTTTCTATGGCTATCTGGATGTCATATTTGTGTTTGCGATCTCCCGTCTCTTCGACATTTCCGGCAGTAACAGGCTTTAGTCTCGCCGTCTTCTGGGGCCTAGGTAGGTTGACGCGCGGAGCCCCCACGCGCGGGGCGACAACCTGGATCCCCCGCCCCTCCTTGCAAATCCTGGATGTCATGCATGATGTCCGATATCGTGAGGATGTGCGAGAGGAGGGGGCCACCAACACTGATCGAACGACAAGAAAGCAATGGCACTATCCCGGGCTTCCCCACGCTAGTCTTGCAGGTGGGCGGAATGGTAGCGAGATTAGTAACCAGCAGACTCAAGGAGAGGGTAAATGTAAACCCTTTTTACCCGATCTTGGGTTCCCTTTCCAGGTCCTTTCCTGCGGTACCATTTGATCCCGCATGCCCCATGTCGGGCAACCCCCGCAACGTGGTAGGCGTTCCGCAATTCCTTCCACATGACGGAGCAAAGGGACGCGAAGAAATTTTCCGTTGCATCCCGACGATTGAGTAAGCACACGTAGGGGGGGGGGGGGGGGGGGGGGGGGGGAATTCCGACAACCGATCCGGGAGGGACCGAGATATAGGCAAGGTAATGGATCCGCCAAAAAAAAAAAAAAGGATGGGATTCTTATGCGTGTCTAGGTACCTATATCACAGAGGGGTTGTCGCAAACTGCTTGTTGAAGTAGCGGCCAATGACCATCCTCCGGACCTCACTGGTTCCCGCGCCGATCTCGTAGAGCTTGGCACTGTCATAGACGAAAAAAAAGGGAGTGTTAGCGCTGCAACGGGATGGATGTCTCCGGTCCAGGAAAGGAAAGAGGTATAATAAATTGGGTGTAGAATAGGCCGGGCACACCAACCCAGACCCGGGCAGCAGATAAGATGGCCAGGACAAGCTTGGGCCGCCCAAGCCAGGTCATTCTTGCGCAAGCCGACCGACCGGAGTGGGACTGCCGCTGTGTCACTGTGGCGCGCTTGCCACCGAAGAAGGAGGAGGGCACCCACGTAAATATGGCGTGCTGGCAATGTCGCGCTCGGCTAGGGCCATCAAGAAAGGACAGGGATGCGGGAATTATAGACCGGTGAGGAAAAGGAGGGGCGGCAAACAGGACATGGGGAAAGGCGGAGCGAGACCAAAGATATGGGGGGAGGATAGGGCGGGGACGGATGGGACAAGAGCAAGAAAAAAAAAAAAAAAAAAGGCGTTCGACTTACTCCCTCAGCAGCCGGCTCGCCGGCATCTCCTCGGTGTAGCCCATGCCGCCCAGGACCTGGATGCAGTCGAGGGCGACCTCGGTGGCGCGCTCGGCGGCGTACAGGATGGCGCCGGCGCAGTCCTGGGTGCGGATCTCGCCCGTCTCGTCGACGCGGCGGGCCGTCTCGTACGTGTAGGCCCTCGAGGCCTGGAGCTTTGTGTACATGTCGGCCAGGCGGCCCTGGACGAGCTGGAACTCGGCCACGGGCCGGCCGAACTGGGTCCTGGCGTGGGCGTAGGGCAGGGCCACGTCGAGGGCGGCCTGCATGATGCCCAGGGGCCCCGCCGACAGGACCAGGCGCTCGAGGTCGAGCCCCTCCATCAGGACGCGGGCGCCGCCGCCGACGGCGCCGAGGACGTCGGCGTCGGGCACGAAGACGTCCTCGAGCACCAGCTCTCCCGTGTTGGAGCCGCGCATGCCCATCTTGTCGAGCTTGCGCAGGCACGTCAGCCCGGGCTGGCGCTTGACGATGAAGGCCGTCATGCCGCGGGACGCGGGGACGGCGGCCGGGTCGGTCTTGGCGTAGACGACGACGACGTCGGCGTCGGGCCCGTTTGTGATCCACATCTTGCTGCCGTTGAGCAGCCAGCCGTCGCCGCTGGGGGACCTGGTGGCGCGGGTGCGCATGCTGACGACGTCGCTGCCGGAGCCGCTCTCGCTCATGGCCAGGGCGCCGACCTTGTTGCCGGCGACGAGGTCCGGCATGAAGCGGGCCTTTTGGTCCGGGTTCCCGTTGAGCTGCAGCTGGTTGACGCACAGCTGCGAGTGGGCGGCGTAGCTGAGCGCGACCGAGGCTGAGGCGCGCGACAGCTCCTCCATGGCGACGCAGTGCGCCGCGTAGCCCATGGCGAGCCGCCGACCGACTCCTCGGCCGAGATGCCCAACAGGCCCATCCCGCCCAGCTTGGGCCACAGTTCGGCCGGGAAGGCGTTGTCGCGGTCGATCTGGGCGGCCAGCGTCTCGGGGATCTCGCGCCTGCAGAACTCGCGCACGCCCTCGCGGAGCTCATCCAGGGCCGCCTGGTCCGGGGGCGTGAAGCCGGCCGGGTGTTTGCTCTTTTTGGGGGCGGCCTTTTTGTCGGCGTCTAGGGGCGGCGGGGCGGCTGTGGTGCTGGTGCTGGTGCCGGTGCTGGTTGACTGAAGTCTCCTTTGTTGCGCGGGCCGCTGGCGCAGGGAGGGTCGCGGCCTCCACCGGGCTGGCGGGAGGACGTTGCTGCTCGTGCTGGTCGGGAACAGGGCGGCGAGGGCGGGCGTGCGGGCGGCGCTGGTGCTTGGCCGCGCCAGCGCGGAGACGGCGCGGATGGACGCCATCGCCTGGGTATATGGTAACCTATTGTAAATCCACGCAGATTGTGCAACAGACTGCTGAATGAATTGATGCCTGTAGGCTCGAGGGATCGGTCACGTCGATGAGGGTGTCGCGGGGAAGAGGGCAGCAAGTCGGAGGCCGAGGCAGGCCAAGTCAATGCGATCTTACTCTGGCCCCTTGTCCATCGCACTGTCGCTGGAATTGGGGGCTGACCCGAGGGAATTGGCGCGGCTTGTGGCGGCTCGAAGCGGCTTCCCTCGGCCCAATCGACTGGCTAGACGTCATTTGACCTCCCCCGCGTCTGCACCCGCCTCGGCTCAGCAATCCAAGCGCCCTCGAGAGCCGACGGGGTTGGCGTCGCGTCTCAGCCCTCGTTTGTGCGGAACAAAACGTCGAGGGACGCCTGCCAGGGATGGAATAGAGATTGTCCACCGAATAAAGTGGCTTCCGGCAAGCAACACACTGCCATTGGGACTGCTTCGCGATAGCTTCGATTTTTGAGATCCTTACAACTGCGGACTCCGCCATCGTCGACTCGCGAGCAGCAACCGCGAAACTTCCCTGTTTCCCTATCCGCAATAGTCTTATACCCACCCGCCCAGCCATGGCCTTCACGAGGCCATCGCGGGAGCTCCTGCAGCTCCCGCGGCAGCTGACCTGTCGGCCGAGGCCCTCATCAACATCCCCCGTCTCGGCCACCTCCTCCGTCCGCTCCGCACACCGCCTCGCCACTCCCTCCACCGTCTTCCCGTCCCGCCAGAAGCAAAGACCCCAGCCGCGCCGCAGCAGCCCCCCGCAGCAGCCGTCGCGCGCCGCGGCGACCTTCACGCCCGCCTTCCAGGCCGGCGCCGTGTCGCGGCTCGAGACGGCCGTGGACCCGTCCTCGCCCGAGTTCCGCGACAACGAGGCGGCCATGCGCGCCGCCTCGGACCGGCTCGACCGGCTGACGCGGGCCGCGCAGCGCGGCGGCAGCGACAAGGCGCGCGAGAAGCACCTGTCGCGCGGCAAGATGCTGCCCCGCGACCGCGTCGCCGCCCTCGTCGACCCGGGCACCTCGTTCCTCGAGCTGTCGCCCCTGGCCGGCCACGAGCTGTACGCGGACGCCGACGTGCCCGCGGGCGGCATCATCACGGGCGTGGGGCAGGTCGAGGGCGTGACGTGCGTCGTTGTGGCCAACGACAGCACCGTCAAGGGCGGCACCTACTACCCCGTCACGGTCAAGAAGCACCTGCGCGCCCAGGAGGTGGCGGCCCAGAACAGGCTCCCCTGCATCTACCTCGTCGACTCGGGCGGCGCCAACCTGCCGCACCAGGCCGACGTGTTCCCGGACCGCGACCACTTTGGCCGCATCTTCTACAACCAGGCCCGCATGTCGGCCGACGGCGTGCCGCAGATCTCGGTCGTCATGGGCCCCTGCACCGCCGGCGGCGCCTACGTGCCCGCCATGAGCGACGAGAGCATCATCGTCCAGGACCAGGGCCACATCTTCCTGGCCGGCCCGCCGCTCGTCAAGGCCGCCACGGGCGAAGTCGTCAGCCCCGAGGACCTGGGCGGGGGGCGCATGCACACGTCCGTCTCGGGCGTCGCCGACTACCTGGCCGTCGACGACGCGCATGCCCTGGTGCTCGCGCGCCGCTGCGTCGCCAACCTCAACTGGCCCACCAAGTCTCAGCAGCAGCAGCAGGACCCGCCAGAGTACGAGGAGCCCCTCTACCCGGCTTCGGACCTCCTGGGCATCGCGTCGACGAACCTGCGCAGGCCCCTGCCCATCCGCGAGGTCATCGCACGCGTCGTCGACGGCTCCGCCTTCGCCGAGTTCAAGCGCGACTACGGCACCACGCTCGTCACGGGCTTCGCCTCCATCTACGGCCAGCGCGTCGGCATCGTCGCCAACGACGGCATCCTGTTTGCGTCTTCGGCCGTGAAAGGCGCGCACTTTGTCGAGCTGTGCACCCAGCGCGGCGTCCCGCTGGTCTTCCTGCAGAACATCTCGGGCTTCATGGTCGGCCGCGAGGCCGAGCGGGAGGGCATCGCCAAGCACGGCGCCAAGCTGGTCACGGCCGTCGCGTGCGCCGACGTGCCCAAGCTGACGGTCGTGGTGGGCGGGAGCTACGGGGCGGGAAACTACGGCATGTGCGGCAGGGCGTACTCGCCGCGGTTCCTGTGGATGTGGCCCAACGCTCGTGTCGGCGTCATGGGCGCCGATCAGCTCGCCGCCGTCATGGAGACGGTCGGGAAGCCCGACCCCGAGCTCAGGGACCGGATCGAGCGCGAGAGCGATGCTGTGTTTTCGAGCGCTAGGTTATGGGTGAGTTCTTTTGCATTCATCTGTTTCTTTTTTTTTTAATCGTCAGGACGCTAACTTGGTCACTTGCAGGACGACGGAGTCATCCCCCCGGAGCACACGCGCAGGTATCTCGGTCTTGGCCTGAGGGCCGCCCTCTCTGGCCGCAACGACGTGAAGCCGGGGGCTACCAAGTTTGGCGTCTTTAGGATGTGATGTAGACTCGATAGAGAAGAATTGTTTATTATTGCGTCTACTTGCTGTCTTCTGTCCGTATGGACATCTAATCCTAGCAAGACCCAGACTCCTCGGGTACAAGGCGATGTTTCAATGCCGCGACAGTCTTCCCACGTAAGCCAGGCCAGGTAAGCACCTAAAATCCGATATAATCTACAGTAGTGGCGATGAGACTTCGTAGCAGCCTTGCTATTCCTCTTATCCAGGAGCCGTGCGGAAGGGGCGTCCCGTCCTCGAACTCGAGCGCATCCGGGGATCGCGTGGGCACGAGGCGCCCGGCTTCTGTAGGGACTGACTCTGCCGCTTGATCTCCTGCCGTAGGCCCAGCAAGAAGGCTCAGGGCATATTTAGGCCCTAGCCGGCAGCTCTGAGCGCGAAACAAGATCAGCAAGCAGGGACTAGAATGGCTATCGCCTCCGCCATTCTCGAGCATAGATGCCTAGGTACGTACCTCCGTAGGTTGCTTGGTCTTCTTACTCTCCATTTCCGTAGCGTGGCTGCCGGGCCGGTTGCGCAGCCTTATCTTGCTCGCTCACCCTCAGCCTCCCGGCCGTGGTCCCAGCACATCGTCTGGCGCAAGCCTGTTCGTCGACTGCTTGCTAGGCGCGCTCGATGCCACGAAGAGCCGCGAGTGATACCCAAAATGTGTGGGTTGTTTTGGAGATGGCTATTTCATATATACGTATGCGCCGCGGCAGACCGCCCGCCACCCACGCCTGCCTTGAGCCGCCCCCGCTACGGCGTCGGCGCCCTGGATTTCCACGGTTGCACATGAACCGGCTTCAGACTGGGACTCGGTCTCGGTCAGGCCCCTTGTCCCGGCGGGGATAGCATCGAGCTTGGCTCGCCCCGCCCCTCGTCCTCCCCGTCATCTCAAGCCGAGCCTTGTCGGGAAGTACCCTGATATTCCGAGTCGCTCTTTGCCTTTTCATCTCGATGCCTTGGCCAATGCCCGCGTTGCGCCCCCCGACACTTCCAGTCTTGGACAAAGTCGACACAGGTTGCGGGCACGCAAAAAGAAAGGGCCAGCCAGACCTGTTTGCTAGGTTTCAGCTTCTCCCAGCAGGACTTGTAGTGACCTTGACTCTCCGTCGCGCACGCCCGAGGTGCAGCCTTTGCGCGCCAATCTTGCTGCTGAACGCCAGTGGGCTCTTGCGCGGGTGTGGGTCGTCGGAGAGGAGTTTGCGGTAATCGCACACCCCGGCCGATCTCGGCGCCGCCAGGCCCAGCCTACCTCACGCTCAGAGGCCCATTTGCTCAGACTTGAGCCGGCGGGGATGGGCACATCCGGACCTTGCCCAGCAGAACCCTGGCTCGTCCGCGGTAGCCTGTGCAATATTCCCTATAAAAACCAACGCTTTATCGTTGACTGTGGAGACGACTTTGAGATCGAGATGCCCATGCAAGATGGATTGCCGTAGGGTGTATGTTGAGCTTGATTGGAATATATAGGTAGGAAGGTAGGGATGGGAAATCCAGTTACATTTACGGCTATTATCTGTAGAAGTGAAAGACAGCGTATAGTTTGGCAACTTTTCCGAATGCCACTAAGACTAGGACCGGGGAGAGTAGCCTCCGGGGAGGCCTTACCCAGTGGTTTGACGCAAATAGAGAAGTACGAATAAATGGAAATCCATCGAGGTTCAATAACCTCAGCACATCCAAGCTGCTTTTCCCCATGACCCCACTCGTAAATGGCGTTGACGAATAAGAAAGGAAATATGTCCTACTGCCGAGCCTGCTCTAATAAACGAAGGCAGAAAAACGTGGGTATTGGGGGTATCGGGTATCTTCCACTTTTCTTTTTCCCGTCACGGCTCGTGCTCCTTGCCGCCAAGAGGGCGATATCCAAAAGACAAACATCGAAAACAACAAGAAAGAAGAGAAAGGGAAGGATAGCCCGGCCGTTGTAGCAGAGGCCTCGCGAGAAGGAAAAGAGATAGGTGTAGAAACGACATGAGTTTGGTGAAAAAGAAATAAGGGAAGAAGGAGATCGGGGAGAAGAACAGGAGACGGGAAATAAATAGGCAAGAGAGGAAGCATAGAAAACCAAAAAAGACTCGCCAAATAGTCACACATGCCAAACATAACGAGCAAGACGTACATCGCGCACAGCACAAAGCATGATAGTCATCCTCGTCATCGTCATCGTCGTCGTCAAGCCCCAATACCAAACCAAACAATCCATCCACTTTCTCATCACCGACCCGCCCGGCCACTCTCCTGGTTGAGCAGGAAAGAGAGCTGGCTCGATGAGCTGCCAGGCCTCCTCAAGCTCTCTTTGCCTCCCTCTGGCACCTTGCCAGAAGGGTGGCTGTTGAACGTATGTTGAGTGGGAGTTGCCCCCTCGTCGCCGGTATCGCGGTTGCGCGCTTCCAGGCTTTTGCTTACAGGAGGTGACGTTTTCCCATGCTGTTGGCTGGCCGTCGTCGTCGTTGCCGTCGTTTTTGTTGGCATCGCTGCCGTCGTTTTCGTATTTGTCTCCGCCTTTGTCATACCCCCATTTGTCTCCGATCGGTCTCCCGCAGGGGCAGGGGGCTTGGAGCCTCCAGGTGGCTTGCCCCTGAGCACATCATCAATAAGGAAAGTCTTGTGCGTGGCACGCGAGGACCCATGCAACTGGCCTCGAACACCAGTGCCGCGCGTCATGTCGGCCCCATCATGAGACGCGTCTGCTGCACCTGCTTGCAGACGCCCGGTCGCCCTGGAGGAGTTTTCGGCAGAGCTACGGAATCTTTCCGCGCGCTGCCAAGGCTCAGCCACTGGCGGCAGCCGCGGCAGTGGCGGCAGCTGCCTCTCTACTTCTCGGCGCGCGATGGTCGTGGCGCGCCTCGACTCGATCGTCGAGGAGAGATAGAAGGGACGGCTACCAAACACCGGGGTGTCCAGCGTTGCCGCCTTTGGCCGCTTGTAGGTCTCGGGGATCAGCGGGCGGGCGAGATCTGCCGGGAGCGTGATGGTGCTGGAAGTTTTGGATCCTAGATCAAGGTAGATGGGACGACAGTTAGTTAGTCAGCCGTGGCTCTTTCCTCGGCGGGTCCTGCTTTTTGGTTATGCTTCTGATAGCGCCTATTTGGACCTGCATATAAACCAGCGGCTGACCTTGGCTCTTACCGGTGTCGGAAGGAGCAGTTCGAGGCCATTGGACTGGACTGTTCTCAGGCCTGGCCGACGTGGCTGACTTGGCAGCCACGGGTGATGGCGCAGGCCGCGGCAGCTCTCCCCAGCTTGGACCAAGCTCCGACAATGGCCGAGGGTCTTCTTGGCTAGAGGCCATTTAGGACCAAACGCTGTCGGCGAGAGTATTTCGTGAGCAGCAAGAGAGATGCCGCGATGAGTTGGGAGTCGGAACCTCGACGATCGGGAGGCTTGGGGAACGGCCCAAATCCACGACGCGCACAAGAGGCCCCGCGTTGCTGGCGCTCGATGTGTGCCGAGGGTCCGTGATGACTCTGCTGGTTGCGGGGCCAGGATCGCTGGGCGCAGCACGTTGCCTTGCGGGTCGAAATCCGATGCCGCTGTCGCGAAGGATCCCGCCTCCCAAGGGTTGGACGCCCTGAGGTCCTGTGTCTTCCTTCTGGCTGCCTCTCGGGCACACCACGAGGGATCCAGGACAAACTCGGAGCCTGAGCTATGAGCGAGGGCGGGGGCTCTAGGGGACTCATGTCCTCGTCGTCTTCATCGTCCTCGAAGATGACATTCTCGGGGAGACGAATTGGCGAGAAGCTGAACTGCAGAAGATTGTGACGGCGAGCGATAGATGCATGGGCGTCCTCCATCTCTTCAAGATCGACCGTCGTGGACTTGGCCTCTCGGCGGACGGGGACAGGGGGTTGCGAGCCTGGGCTGGCCGCTTGCCCTTATCAGGTGTTCGCAGGCCGTGACCGGCCACAATCGCGCTCGACGAGGATGAGCAGGATGATGGGCCAGAAGTAAAAGAACCCAGCGATGATGTTTTCGGGGACAGCAGCGGCGATATAAGCTCCTCGCCCGTAGTGGCCCGAGTAATCTCCTTGCTCTCATTCTACGTCGCATGTGAAAAGTCAGCGCCCTGCAACAGAACGTTGCTATGACCTTCGTACAAGCTTTACATACCTCTGCGCCTTGCAGAAGGCTTGGTTTCGAAAGCGGGACGACCGTTGGCCCTTCACGGATCTCGTTGAGAAGCTTTGCGAGCGTGCGGGGAGGAAGGTTCTTCCTATTGCTGCCCCAAACATGCCACCAGAAATTCTCGGCGCGCCGACTGTCCGGGCTGTTCATCGGCAGCAAAAACTGCATGTTAGCCATAACTCCAGACCAAGAAATGACTTTCCAGAATGTGCATGAATGCCTCGTTATGGGCAGGTCCAGCAGCAACAGAATATCCTTCGACTCACTCCTGGAAATTGTGTTGCCACACGGCGCATTCTATGCATGCCCTTCGCGTTAGCGGTCTGTTCTGCCGGGGAATGCACTGAGGAAAACACAAGGCCAGCACGAACTCGCCCACAAATGAAGAATCTCCAGGGAGTGCAACTCATCGGCCCTTTCCAGAGCGGTTATCACCTCGTCGTTGATCTTGAATATGCCTGGAGGGAGAACCCCTGGGATCCCAAGCGCAGCAGCCATCGCGATGACAAATAATCGAAGGGTTGTCTGTCAATGGGGCAAAAGGATCGAAGTGATCGGTCGTGGCATCCCCGCTCGGCCTTACGGAGTGGGAAGGGAGCAGCAGGGCAAGGTGTGCCAAAGAGGGCCGGGAGAACAGACATGAGACTAAGGCAGTGGCTCCGCGCACGATGACAGGCAGGCGAGAGTGACAGCGCCTGATATATGGGTGGGTGGGACGAGTAGACAAGGGGAGACCGTACACACACAGGCTGGGTGGGCGCTGTGCCGGCCGTGATTGAGGCTCTGGCCGCACAAGCCCAATCACGGGATAGCCAAAGCTCAGACGGGAGAGATGGTGTGGAAGAGTAGCGCAGTCCGCCTGGTGAGTAGGTACGCATGTAGCAGCTCGGCGGCACGGAAGTTGTACGGAACCTTGGGGACCGGGCAGGGCCTGGCCACGGAGGGGGAGGACAGAGGCACAGAGGGTGGTAGATACGTGGTTGGTATATGGCGAGTACACGAAAGCAGGGTGGCATCCAACGTCATTGATCCTTGCGGCCCAGCTTGGTGTGCCTTCGAGAAAGAGCGGGTGAGGAATGTGTCGAAGGCAGGGGTCGATGCAGCAGCTGGGCTTGATTGCCTTCGCCGCAAACACACGGCCCAGGGCCAAGTCGACCTGAGCCGTCCTTGCGGCGAGCATTGTGACAAGGTGTTGGGATAGGTCGAAGACACCCTGCGTTTTTGGGTCTGTGTTACCCGAGAGGGAGGTGAAGCAAAAAGGAGGGCTGGATTGGAAATGCGAGGGGGGACATAATTGATTAATTCTTTGTTCACTGATGGGCTACCATCAGCGAATGACGGTGACGAGCCCGCCCCTATTGCCTCGCTTGCTCGTTCAACTGGGCGATTTTCAGGGGTGGGTTTTTTGAGTTGTGATAGACAGCCTTCTAACAAACAAAAAGCAAACAAGCTCCACGGGGAGGGGAGCAGCAATTCCAGCATCGAGATCTGCCCGCCCACTCGGGTCTCCCGCGCTCCGCTGGCGCGCGGTTCGCAGTAAGCAGCTCGCAGGTGGATTTGAATACATTCAAGATGATAGATCAGAGAAGACGCAGTAACAATGCATTCGCTTGGATGCGTTGGGAATGCACTCTCGGTGCGCAAGGCCGGGCCAAACAACCCACGGTCTGGAAAAGGACCGAAGCCACCTCCAGCTATGGTCGGGCAGCCATATATCCGTGGGCCCTGCCAACACACATTGCACGGGTCTTTTCTGGACAGATCGGGACGTGGGGAGATGGTTCGTCTCTGCGTTCATGTCAACAAGGAACGAAATAAGATGGGGGATGAACCGAATAGGCCGATCAGACTAAGACAAGGCCACATAAAAACACATGCCGGTGCCACCTTCCTACGTACCTGGCGGGCACGCAGGTCTCGCTCGCCAGAGTTGTTCGTTGGTTGGCTGGCGTGGTTGCGCGACGGGAGGACTGAGAGAAGGGAGAGGGACGAGAAATAAACATGAAATACGAGGACAACCCGAGAGGCATCCAGGCGCCAGGCGTCGCTCTTGCCCCCTGCGTCCGTAACGGTTTGGTCGTGCCTGCCGCCGCCAAACTCGATCGAGCCGGGCCAGCTCGCTGTCTCCTGCCTCGTCAGGGTCAAGATTCCCTCAAATTGAGTGGACGGACAGGTTGGAAGGGAGCGCACGGTGACAGAAATGACGCATCTGGTGGTCCTCGGGGGAGGGCTCCCGTCCAGGCGCTGTCACAAAAACGCGCCAGCACGCCACACGTCGGCGTGTCTCTCGTCCTGCCTGCCACCGACTTCATTTGCTGCCAGGTGGTGATCGGCATTGACGGTTGGAACGGGGCGCTGAAACGGGCGCGCCTCGTCTCTTGCTGCCGGACCGAAGGAGCTGCCGCTGTTGGTGGTTTTCCCCTCTGCTGCTGAAATGGATGTTCAAAACGACAAGGTTCGAACTTGCGCCAAAACTCGGCTCGAGGGAGAAGATTGGTGACACAGTGCCCCGTGCGGTGCTGTCTTTCTCCATAGGCATCCCCAGCATCCCAGTTGACACCCGCCCGCCTGATCGGCCGCTAAGCTCGACCCCGCCAGCACTGGAGCACAGTCAACCTACCGCCGGGCTGTGCTGCTGAGGTCCGCATGCGTTCAGACTATGCCCCGGATAGAAGAACAGCAAACTTTGGCCAGTGTGCTCCAAACCGGTTACAATGTCACGGCGGAGGAATTTCATCGTTACAAATTTGCTGCCTCGTATCAACGCCCGATACAAATTGCACATCAAAGTCCTGAAAGACTGGATCCCTCCTCCGTCCCTACCCTTTGTGCCAAGGTTTTTGTACGATGATGCTCTTTTCAGCTGCCGTGGAAGAATTCCCTCTCTTCACGAGCAATATCCTCACGCCCAATGAGAGAGCCGCTGTCCCCTCCATCTCGAGGCTCGGCTGGATGCCAAATCGGAACCGCTGCCGCTTCCGGCATCCGGGAAGTGGACGAACATGTTGTACTTGACATGTTGTAATCACTTATTATGTCTCTTGCCTCGCCAAGTCCCCTGATGTAATACGCGTGGCCGGAGATCCTTGCTTCTTGCCATGCAGCTTTTCCGCCCTGTCCAAGACACTGCGCCCATCACCCAAGTGAGGTTCCACGGAGCTGAGACTATCTCCGTCCTGAAATAACAAAGGAAAGATTGAGCACTGGGAGAATAGCCGCCGGTCGACGATAATCTTCTGTTTGCTTTCCTTTCTTTTTCTCGCCCCTGCTCCACAGATGGTCAACTCGCTACCAGATGTGGCCGATTTAATGGTTGTACAATACTCACGAGCCACCATCACTGTCCTGTCTCTCCTTTCCATGGGTTACAGATACACCATTACGCGGCAGTGGAACGCAAGGCGGGAAAGGGGAGCCGAATCCTAGCCTCTCCTTCCGAGTCTCTAGCCACTACCCTCAGCTTGTCCTGTAAATGTAGGTCTCGAATTTGAAAAGAGTAATACAAGAAAAAAAAAGGGTAAGGCAAGATGAGGCCGGTGAGTGCGGAGATGGGCGGTCAAGAACGGGAACGGTCTACAAGATGGTTCACATGCACGGAAAGTAAGAGAAAAAGAGGAAAAGAACGAAATACACAACACCTGGTGTCTATTCTTAGCCGGCTGGGAAATTCAAGTGCTCCGTAACACCGTCCTCGCCTTATTTTCCCATGCCCGCAAGTGTTTCGCCCGCAAATGTACCTGATCCGATCGCCTGACTGGCGGCCTCCCCTTTGTTTTTTATATCCCACAAGAGTAACCTTTCCCCCGGTACTTTAAATTACACAGAACGCGTCATATGGTCAGTGACCTGGCCCCTAATCTTCTATCCTTTCGCTCCAAATGATCCCGGTTTCCAAACCCCCCTCATTAGGTTCGTTCTCTCCCGTTTCCGTTTCGGAAGAATCGTCCGAGTCGAGGTTTCGCCTGCCGCCGTTTGTCCTTCTCTCCCTACACGATTCTTTTACGTAGTCGTGTAACCGCCGTCGACGCGGATGTCGGCGCCGGTGACGTACATGGACGCGTCCGAGAGCAGGAAGCTGACGGGGCCCATCAGGTCCTCGGGGTCGCCCATGCGGCCCTGGGGGATCAGGGAGGTCCACTGCTTCTTGAGGTCCGGCTTGTCGTCGAGGATCTTCTTGGTCAGCGGCGTCATCATGTAGCCCGGCGAGATGCAGTTGATGCGGATGCCGGCGTGCGCCCACTCGACGGCCAGCGAGGCGGCCAGGTGGCGGACTGCGGCCTTGGCGCTATTGTAAGGTCTATATGGCAAAAGATGACCTTCGTTAGTCGCATTTCTAGAGAACCGTTTTGTCTTGTCCCCACACAAAGTCGAAAAAAAACGGGCAAATAAACTCACGCCTGCGGCTGCGGCACGTTGACGATGGCGCCGCTCATGCTGCCGATGAACACCATGCTACCGGGCGCCTGGCGCTCCATCAGGTGGCGGGCAACGGCGGTGGCGAAGATGTAGGTGCCGTCGAAGCAGACGCCGAACAGCTTGCGCATGCGGTCGACGGGGTACTGGACCGCCTCGAAGTTCTCGACGAAGCCGGCCGAGGTGACGAGGCTGTCGATCTTGCCGTGCTCGGCCAGGATCTCGGCGATGCACTCGGCGACCGACTCCTCGCTCGACACGTCGGCGTAGTGCGCCGTCACCTTGGGCAGCCGCTTGGCCTCGGGGTTGTCCTTGCGGAACCGCTCGATGATGGCCTCGGCTTGGGACTGCGCCTCCTCCTCTGGGAAGCGGGAAAATTTGTTAGCAAGTGTCCGCGGGCGGTTTGCGCAGGCGCGGACTTTTCTTGTTTCTCACTGTTAAGGTCGACGATGGCGAGGTCGGCACCGCTAATAACCATTCCCTGGCCCATGACCAGACCCAGTCCCCTCGCGCCGCCAGTCACGATGCCAACCTTTCCCTGCAGCGAGAACGAGGCCAAGGTGGGGCGGATGTTGATTCCGGCACGGCCAGCGCCAGTGATGGGCGCCGACGACGGCAGCTCATGGTCGGGCGGGTACTCGACCTGGACCGTGGCGTCGGTGCGCGCGAAGCTGCCAGCCGTCTCGGCGTGCTCCTTGTCCTTGGGGTCGGGCTGCCTGTTGCCGCCGGTGTGGTGGTGAAGGCGGCTGTTGGCTGCTTTGGCTGCTGTTTGGTGAGGAGGGGTGAGGGCGCAGTGAGGCGGCGGCCAAAAAGGTTGGATGGGGCTGCGCGCAGCCGGGATCCGGCGCGGGCCAACCTACTTCCCAGCATCTTGGCCTGCTTTTCGTCGTACTATGAGATCTATGTTGTGCTGGTCGGGGGATCTAGCGGGAGCTGAAGGTTTTGGTGGTTGGTTTGGGTTGTAAGCCGGCGAGATGGGGTGTGTCGAAGCCGTTTAAACCTGCATTGTTACTGGTCGCCCAAGAACAGATGACGAGCCCCCCAGAGGAGGGGTAGGCTCCGATCTGCCGATCCCAGATTACTCGGAAGAAAGGCTCGAAGGAAGCTTCTTGAAATTCGGGCAATAAAAAGTAAACCAAATTGCTCGCTCGCTAGATTGCTAGTGGTAAAAAGGCAAGTCGATTGTTCAGGTGTGTGCGATGTCTCTCCTGATGGGTCTAGTCTGGGGGAAAACATAGCATGTTTAGGGCAGCAGACAGCAGCAGCACCACTTCGGTCTTTATACGAACAACACCCACTCCAAGCAACCAGTCGGTCAGCCGTTCCGGGACACGAGACGCTGGCCTGGCGACTCACGGGCGGTCCGCAGCCACCGAAGTGCTTTCCTCAACGGAGCAGCCCGCTGGCGTCTCGCTGGCGTCTCGCTCCAGTCTCGCGCCCAACAGGGCCGAGACCGCAACACACCCCTGGCCGCAGTTCCCATGACCAGCCCGACATCCCCACCGGCCCCGGTTTTCCCGCTGCGCCGGCGCTCTCGCCCGCCATTGTGGACACGGCAAAAGGCTTGAAATGCTTGGCCGCTGGTCTTTTCCCGGGCTGGACCACTGCAGACCCCCTTTTTCCCCTGCTTTCGGGCTCGCCTCCTACTTGCCTCGTATCGGTCTCCCGACCTCTGCAGTACGCTCTCCCGCACCTCGCACAACTGATAATAATCGATCCAGCCATCAAAATCCCCTTCGCGTCATCTGATGGCAGCCAGGTGGAGACTTCCCAGGGTGTCCCAGGGCAGAAAGCGTCGTTCGTCGGGCTTTCCGTTTTGAGTAATCCGGCCACAGACAATCCCGCCCGCTCTTGGGGCACCCCCGCGGCAGCGGAGCCTCAATATCGATGTAATGCAAACGACCAACGACGCAGGAACCGCGGAGTATCCCAATTTAAATGGCCTTTTGGAACAATCGGGTCCAATCCCTTGGTTCTCGCTCTTGCCATTAGTTCCATGCCCACATGGATTGCGCGCCGTCTGGTGCTGCTGGCGGAAATAGATACCATATGTAGGGACATTCTTCCTCCCTCTCGTGCAGGAATCTAGGTACCTAGGTAGGTAGGTAGGTCCTCTAAGCATCTACCGAGATAACGTCTCAGGCTGCCTTTGAGAACATACGAGCCTATCCAATGGCAGAGTCCGTTTAGTTCCACGTAGATCGTCAAATCCATCCCAATTTAAAATCACCTCTTCATGTCCGCTGGGGAGCTACCAGTGAAAGACAACTGATCTAGAGCCAGACCCCGGCTTTCGCAGGTTAGCAGATGGAAGAATTCCTACCATTGACACCTCAGTGCGGTGGCGGATAGACTGTAGGGGCAGCCGCGTTCTTCATCCCGACCGGGCCTGCGCTCCCCTCTAGAGAAAAATCTCTGGCACTACGTCCCCTGCCCTCAAATTTGCCACAATTCGGCGTAGGAAGCCCACCACTCCGATTCTGGCCCACGCCCGACGCGTCAGCATCGACGACTCGCTTATTGTCGTGGTGGTCGTCGGGTCATCGTCCTCTTTCTCGCTGGCACAAGACGTCTACCAAGACCCTTCAACGTGAGAGGCCTCGTACTTGAGGATACCGCGATGCCCCGGCGGAATGCCAAGCCTATAGGAATCGAAAGGATCTTCACAACCATTTGGTACAAACCATCCACAACTCTTCTGTTCGACCCTTTTAGAATGAACGTACAGGACAAGACATGGTACTGGCCTGTTGTCGGTACGCACCTCCCCCCAGAGCCTCCATATCGCAAGACCGGAAGCCCGGTCACATGGGTTGATCCAAGACAGCCATTCTGACCCAGGCCCGAGATAACAGGCACATTGACAAGCACCAAGGATGATCGCCATGTCTCTTTGACCTTCTGGGACGAGCAGCAGGTTGCCATGATGGTCAGGGCCTTTGAGAATTGCGACAGCTTTGGACCTCCCCGCGTAAGATTGGGTCGCTCGCGAACTCCCCATTTCTTAGGATCCATATTATTGTCACTTTCCCTTTCTAATTGCAAAGAATTGGTTGGTGGTGTTTGCTAACTGACAGTGTTTTATCGAGCAGGTTCTAAAGGAGGGTGGTGATGACCCCCAAGCCCAGAACCGTGGCCAGTCTCAAGGCCAGACTGAGGAGGTGGAGGACTCGTCCGATGAGACGCTGGCGGCACCCCAGACGACTATTAATGAGCCCAAGGCGCAGGCCTCCTATCGGAGCCTCCTACAGAAGACTGCCAACATGGTCGACAAGGAAGAGAGTGCCCGCGATCGAGAGAAACAGGATTACGCCAACAAGGCCAACGAGAGAGAAGCTCCCCGTGACTGGGAGGTCGAGGACAAAATGGAGAGATTTATCCGGGAGTTTGAGGAGGCAGAGGCCGCTCCACAAACGGCCGTTCGAGACCATACCACCCGAGAAGTGACCGCTCGAGAAGAGGCCGCTCGAGAAGCCTCCCGTGGACGAACTAACAAGGAGGAAATGGAGGAAATGATCCGGGAGATGGAGGAGGCGGGGCCGCTCGAAACAAGCAAATTCAACATTCTACCAATGGCGTCAGGAAGGCGGATGCTTCCTGCCAGAACAAGCTCGACAAATACACGAACGCTGTCGATGAAGAAGCAGACGGACGCGATGACAAGCTGAAGACACTGGAAAGTCTTGCGCGCGAGCAGGCCCAGGTACGAAATCGACTTGCTGGTAAAGAATGCTGGACTTTAGGTGGTCAAGTGAAATGAGCTACTAACAGCGGATTTGCACACTCGCCAGGTCATCGCCGATCTCCACACCCGGTTCGGCGATCTTGCAATCGAGCTCCAACAGATAAAGGAAAACCAAAAGCAGCTCGTACAGCAAGAACTCGCAAAGATGAGCGAGGCGACTGATGAAGTTGACCTGATGTTCTTCGACTAGAAGAGGGACCTGCGATCGCCGTATATGTCTATCTCGGTAGACCTTGGCCTAGCCGGCAGAGACGCATGTACCAAATTTCAGAGGGCACTACCTGCCAAGGTAGCACTGGCGGGCTAGGTTTGACGAACATGTCAGGAGTGCGTGGCTGCAATCGACGGCCACCCTGTCAAGGAACATCAAGCCTTCAAGGTGCACCATGAGAGAGAATATGAAGGAGACAAGAAAAGCGTAAACGGAGGGAAAGAACGAGGTTGGATGTAATAGCTCTGGAGACCTTCCTGTGTACTACCTGCTACAATCGAAATGTATAGAGCCTGACAAGCCGATCTAGGAGTGTCACCACATCGCCCAGATCCCAGTCCTATATGCCTCGAGCCAATAGTTTGGCGTGCCATTGTCCCTCCGTGAAAACCCGGTCTATCACATTGCACGGTCAAGGGTTTTACGAGAAGCGAAAGCGTTTTGCAGCCTCAATACCCTCTGCAAAGGTGCCGACGCGCGCGTCTATGGCGAAGCCTTGGGCCTCTAGCCTCTTGCATTCGTCCCATAGACTAGAGAGTGGGACGTGGAAAACCTCGATGAACTCGCTCTCCTCTAGTTGTGGCTTGGGGTTCTGGTTCTCTGGAAGGCTCATGTCGATGGTGACGTGGACCATCCGGAGGTTTGTGTTGCAAAACCCAGGGTCTGGCAGAGAAACGAAGGTAGAAAGTAGTAAGCTAGTGTCAGTAAAGACAACATCGCACTGAGGGGGCCCAAGGAAAGATTGGCATACCATTAAACATGACCGGAGACGTCTCGGTCGCCTTGCCGACGTATCCTGTCTCCTCACGCAGCTCGCGGATGGCACATTCTTCCGGGGTCTCGCCCGCGTCGATCAAGCCAGCAGGGACCTCGATGACGATCTTGTCCGTTGGCGGACGGTACTGCTTCTGGAGCACGATCTCTGGGCCTACAGCGAGAATGTCTGTCAGTGGCTGTTCCGAAGCTCTCGGCATACGGAGGAGCAGCAACAAACCTGTCGGCTTCTCCAGGATTGCCACGATGCCTACGCCATCGATATCGCAGCCCTTGGGCCGAGTCTGACGCTCGGCAGATTCCCAAGTCCTCTCGATGCCATTGGGATCCTGGTATTTGATCCTTGACAACGGGTCATGTAAGCAGTGAGGCGCCAGGGAATAAAGGCATGTGGCATCCTACTCAAGAAGCCGCATCCATTTGGCTTTGGCATCGGCCTGGGAAGCAATCGATTCAGCAAGCAATCGACGCACTTTCAAGGGAATCTAGTCAGCAGCCACCTACCAAAGGGCCCGTTGAAAGCACCTTCGCGTTGGATGCCGACATGCTGTAGATGATGGCTGACCGCTGTTCAGGGGTTGATGCAGCGTTATCCCTGGCCGGGTTTGCCTTGGCTCGTCGCGTCGCCCTCTGTCCAGCCCAGCTCAGCCCAACCCAGCAGGGCCAATTGAAGCCCAAAGCGTCCGTCTCTCGCCAATGGCATCCATGGCCCCCACTATTGCGGGTGCCAAGCATAAGATGGGTGGAGTAGACCCGTCTTTATTCGCAGAGATAAGGCCTTATCGAGGCATGCAAAGAAAAAAAAAATTCGAGGGGAGGGACCAAACAGAGGGGGACGAACCCACCACGTTTTTGTCAGTCAGCAAAGTTCAGCGCCGCCGCCCTGCTTTCTCCTGAAGGGCGTTGTGCGGGCTTTTCCCCCCTTCTTTCTTGGTTGTTCTCATCTTACTCTTCACTTCACGCGCGCAGGCTGCTTCCTTCCCCCGCAGCTGCTTCGGGTCGGGACTTTGTTCCCTTTTTGCCCTTTTTCTCTTTCTTTTTAGAGGACGATGCCGCATCCCGTCTCGCCGCCCATGCAGCCCCTCCCTACCATCGTCGTGAAGGGCGACGCCCCGCCGCCGTCGCAGGCCGAGGTCTCGTCGCTGCTGACCACAATCTTCGAGGCCAAGACGTCCAACGCCTCGATCGATGCGTCCTACGCCCTCTGCGACCTCCTCCTCAACTGCCCCGGCGTCGGCTTCCGCGGCCTCCACTGCTACGGCGTCCTCGCCGAGGTCAAGAAGGCCGCCGCCGACAAGAAGAGCGGCCTGCGCCGCGAGAGCGCCCAGAACCTGCTCGGCGCCCTGTTCGAGCGCTTCCCGCCCCGCGAGGCCCAGAGCGAGTTCGTGTTCCTGCTCCAGGATGGCGGCCTGGTCGCCTGCGCTCTCGATGCGCTCGCCGACAAGGGTGCCGTCGTGCGCGATGCGGCGCAGTATGGCCTCGACGCCCTGTTTTCCCACCTCGGCTCCGAGGCCCTGGTAGTCGGGCTGCTGTCTGCCCTCGTCGACTACCTCTCCAAAAGGACCGGCAAGTGGCAGGGCACCGTCGGCGCGCTCAAGCTGATGCAGAAGATGGCCGACAAGGCCAAGATATCCGTCGGCGGCACCAAGGAGGAGGCCGCGGAGAAGGATGTGCTGAGGACCATCATGGGCACCAAGCTCGCCCGCCTGATCCCGCTGGTCGAGGGCGGCATGAACGACCTCAAGAGCGAGGTTGAAAAGCAGTCGCTGCAGACGATGAAGTCCATCTGCGACCTGCTGACCAACGACGATGTCGCTCCGCGGATACCGCTCCTCATCGAGACGATGCAGAAGCCGTCGGCGCAGTCGCTGCAAAAGGCCATCCACGCCCTGTCCATGACCACCTTTGTGGCCATCGTCACATCGCCCGTCCTGGCGCTGCTTACGCCGTTCCTAGAGCGGTCCCTGAACACGCCGACGACCCCGCAGGAGGTTCTCAGGCAGACGGTCGTCATTACCGAGAACCTGACAAAGCTTGTTCACGACCCCATCGAGGCGCGGACTTTCCTGCCCAAGCTGACCCCTGGTGTTAAGAACGTGGCCGATAGGGCGGCCCTGCCCGAGGTCCGCGAGCTGGCGACGCGGGCCCTGGGCGTCATGAACAAGGCTATGGCTGTGGATCAGGACAACGTTGTCGAGCGCACGACCGCCGACGATGTAGCCAAGGTTATCGATGCAGAGATTAAGAAGACCAAGGGCCTGGCTGGTGATCTGGACACTTACAAGGCCATGCGGCCATACGTCTGCGACATGGTCGCCGAGGATGTCAACCATCGTTATGTCACCCGGATTTCTGCCCGGATCGCTCCTTACCTCAAGTCCATGATGAAGGAGGCCGACGCACACGAAACGGTTGGCGCCGCGGTAGAGAAGTTTTATGTCGATGAGGATCACCGCAAGTACGGAGAGCCCGAGAAGGAGGACGATGGCGAGATCGAGATTGTCAACGCCGACTTCTCGCTCGCGTACGGCGGTATGCTGCTGCTTTCGCACACGAACCTACGTCTTCTGAAGGGCCATCGCTATGGTCTCTGTGGCCGCAACGGTGCTGGCAAGTCGACACTGATGCGCAGTATCGCCAATGAGAAACTAGAGGGCTTCCCCCCTCAGTCGGTCCTGCGCACGTGCTACGTGGAGCACAACCAGGGCGAGGACGCCGACATCAGTATCCTAGAGTTCATGATAAAGGACCCCACTGTCGCAAAGGAGAACTACTCTCGCCAGGAGGTCTCGGACGTCCTTGCTGAATTCGGCTTCACCGCCGGGCCCGAGGGCCGCCAGTCGCAGAAGGTCGGACGCTCTCAGGAGGTTGGAAGATGAAGCTCGCTCTGGCTCGCGCTATGCTCCAAAGGGCCGATGTCCTGCTACTTGACGAGCCTACTAACCACCTGGACGTTGCCAACATCGCGTGGCTCGAGAACTACCTCAAGACACACACCGACATCACGAGCTTGATCGTCTCCCACGACTCCAAATTCCTGGACGAAGTCACCACCGACATCTACCACTATGAGCCTGGCAAGAAGCTCGGCCACTACAAGGGCAACCTTGCGGCATTTGTCAAGATCAAGCCCGAGGCCAAGGGCTACTACACGCTGTCGGCCAGCAACGTGCAGTTCAAGTTCCCGCCCCCCGGAATTCTCAGTGGCGTCAAGTCGCAGACGCGCGCCATCATCCGCATGACCAACGTGTCGTACCAGTACCCGGGGGCGCCGAAGCCCTCACTAAGCGAGGTTTCGTGTCAACTTTCGCTATCTTCGCGGGTGGCCATTATTGGACCCAACGGTGCGGGCAAGTCCACGCTCATCAAGCTGCTTACTGGCGAAGTTATTCCGTCTTCCGGAAAGGTCGAGAAGCACCCGAACCTGCGTATCGGCTACATCAAGCAGCACGCGTTGGAGCATGTCGAGATGCACCTGGAGAAGACACCCAATCAGTACCTGCAGTGGCGTTACCAGCACGGCGACGACCGTGAAGTGCACATGAAGCAGACGCGCATGCTCTCAGACCAGGACCGCAAGCAGATGGAGAAGACCATCGACATCGGCGACGGCAAGGGCAAGCGGCAGATCGAGGCGCTAGTCGGTCGCGCCAAGTACAAGAAGACCTTCCAATACGAGGTGTAAGTAATCATACCCTGATTGTCCCTAACTGGAGCTGCTGCTGATAAAAACTCGTCTGCCTGCAGTAAATGGAGAGGGTGGCTGCCCAAGTTCAACACTCAAATCTCGCGCGAGACGCTCCTGGAGCTCGGGTTCGACAAGTTGGTTCAGGAGTTCGACGATCACGAGGCGTCGCGCGAGGGTCTTGGATACCGCGAGCTGCAGCCTGCGGTGATCTCGAAGCACTTTGAGGACCTGGGACTGGATCCGGAGATCGCCAACCACAACGAGATCGGGTCGCTCTCGGGAGGCCAGAAGGTCAAGGTCGTGATCGCGGGTGCCATGTGGAACAACCCCCACTTGCTGGTTCTGGACGAGCCGACCAACTTCTTGGACCGCGACTCACTGGGAGGACTGGCGGTGGCGATCCGTGAGTTCAAGGGCGGCGTTGTCATGATTTCGCACAACGACGAGTTCGTGGGCGCGCTGGCGACCGAGCAGTGGCACGTCGATGCCGGACGGGTGACCCACCGGGGCCACGCGGCGGTATCGCTGGACCGGTTCGAGGACTCGGTCTCTCGGCCCGGATCTGGGCTCAACTCGGGTGTCGCGACGCCCAGCGGAGCCGCCTCAAGCGTGGTGAGCAGCGCGGTCAACAGCGCAGTCAACAGCGGAGTCGAGGACAATGCGGGCGGCGAACTCAAGTTCCGGGCACGCAAAAAGAAGAAGATGACCAAGAAGGAGCTCAAAGAGCGCGAGGTGCGCAGGCGACTCCGACATATCGAGTGGCTCAACAGCCCCAAGGGCACGCCGCATCCTCCCGACACCGACGACGAGGCCGACTAAAATGGATGGGGTTGGAACTATTGGATTTAGTGCGGGGTTTACTCTTGCTTCATTTTGTTGCATGCTTTGCTTTCTTTTTCTTTTTTTTTTTTTTTCGGACGACGCTTTTCCTTGCTCCCCTTTCTGTCTGCTCTCTCGACGACGGCGGGATAATTTCTGGGACCCATTAGATGATAGACAGACTCTGACATGCCTACGACTGTTTCTAAAGACGGGCAGAGAAGAGCCCGAGACGTGGAGGTCTTAGATTGGCATAGACGGCGTTTCACTATAGATGGAGGTATTTGATGATGCCTTGGAATTAAAGCTATCTTTCATCATGTTGGGTTTGGGGCCATTGCGACTGACGATAGCGATTCCTGGATGAAGTGTGGCTGTGTAGAGCTTGTTGCTAGCGCCAACGCGAACACTGACAGCCTCCACCTCTAGTGTCTTGGCAGAGAGCGCATCCCACAGCCCGCTGGAAGACCCATGGATGGAATGGCTCACTCGCACAGCGTGCACCCCGATCCCCAGGGCCAAGTCAACGACGAAAAGGACGCCATCTAGGGCGCAGCCATTTGCGCATGCCAGCCCAGGGACCCCAACGGCTCGGACCAGTCGATCAAAAGCTGGAGCTCCTGAGGTGCTAGCATTTCAAGAGCCTAACAATTTTTTAGTCTGGCAGCTCACAACGCGCTGGAGAAAACACCACTCACGTCACTGGGTGTTGGTCAGCGGCTCCTCATTGGCCAGGGGTAAAAGGGTGCGGCACGGCTGCGCCCAATCCCAGCAGCGAGACACATGGACCCCCTTGACGTCACCGCCGATCCCCTCTCAGCACCGCCGACAGCGTGGGTGCATGGGAGCTGTGCAGCCACGCAGCGTAACGGGAATTCCAGGGAGATGGATGACGAGACGTCATCACAGCATCGAGGAGGAAGCGAAAGGCGCCGGTTGGGGGTAAGGGCCAGTTTTGGAGGGCGGATGGGATTGTGTTGGAAGAGTTGAAATAGCCCCAACTTCACCCCGTCTTTCTTGGACTCTTGGTCGCTCAAGACAAGCCTTTTTGCCAGCTAACCTTTATTCTACATCCACCAAGAGCCTCACCCAAACCCCTTTTTGGGACCAACGAGCACACAACACTCCACTACCTTTTTTTATTTAACCTCTCAACCTTCCACGCAACCAATCATGCCTCTCTTCTCCCGCCACTCCGAGCCCGCCAGGGAGGAGGTCCCCCGCCGCCACCCGTCGAGGAGCCGCGGCCCGAGAAACGCGGGCTCTTTGGGCGCAGCAGCAAGCGCTCCGCCACCCCGGACCGCCACGGCAGCCCGACGGGCGTGGCGCGCCGCTCGACCGACATGAGCAGCTCGAGCGACGGCTCCGCGGCCCCCACGCACCGGCGGCGGTCGCTCCTGCACCGCGCGTTCGGCAACGGCAACGGCAGCGGGAGGTCGTCGTCGTCGCGGGGCGACGAGGTGACGGACCCGTCGATCCTGGCGGCGCGCGAGCGCGTCGTGAGCGCCGAGAAGGCGGAGCGCGAGGCGGACCGGGCCATGGAGGTGGCGCGGCGCGAGGTGGCCGAGGCGCGGGGGGAGGTGCGCCGGCTCGAGATGGAGCTCAAGGAGGAGGCGCGGCTGGCGAGGATCAAGGCCGGGCATGCGCGCGAGGTGTCGCAGCGGGCCAAGCCGCTTGGGCGTGGGTTTTTTTTTTTTTTTCTTCCCTCTTTCAATCCATAATGTCTTTTTTTCGTGCAAGTCAACGCTAATATTATATGCTGGATCCCAGGCAACCACGGCTTCTGATCGGGAAGGGCTGAGGTGTAGGATGTGTCTTTTAGGAAAGAGGTTTGTTTGTGTTTGACTACTGGGATTTTTGTGTATTGCGGCACTGGGTCTTTTGGTTAGTTCATATCTGGTAGCGTGTAAGCATTTGTTTTGTTCTGCAACTTATACCAGTGACTTTGTTCAGCTACTGTTCCTCGAACCGGTTACCATGGCCTCTAGGACCTGCTACTGCCATGGCGTTCACAAGCTGCAGCATGGGACGACGTACCATTACCAAGCCACGATGGCCACTGTGCTATCTAATTTAAAGTGTAAGTAGGTATCTAAAATAAGTTGTGTTTCATAAATCATGGCGAACCTCCCAAAATTCCACCGAAACCCAGGGCTTGCTAGACTTTGTGACCTGCACTCCGTCCCCCATCTTGGGTTAATACAAACCTGGACACGTTCTACCCGGCCAAAGCAAGAGGAGAAACAGAGGGGGGATAAGGCCAAGACAAACCAAAGGTGACCGGCCGGTATCATGAATTAAACAAAGGCAGCAAGAAAGGTGAACGCTATTATCCGTCCCCGCAACGAACCATTACACCATATACAAAAACAAAACATCGTCACCCTCAAACGATACCACCCAGAACGCCGCCTACAACTCCAGCGGCGGCGGCGACCACCGCAGCCCCCGTGCAGCGCGCCGCCGCCACGGCGACGCCCGAGCTGCTCGAGGACCGGACCGAGGTGGTGGTGGCGGGCCTCGTGCTCGACGCGGTCGTGGGCGTCGGGCAGTTTGCCGTGCACGGCAGGGCCGTCGTGAAGGGGGTCGGGGCGCGGCCGCCCGTGCTGCCGCCGACGACGGTGCCGCTGGCGCTGACGGCGAAGACGGGCGGCTGCGAGTCCCGCTCCGGGTCCGGGCGGACGTCCGGGGCGTCCGGGTTGAGGACGCCGTCGACGAGGTGGACGACGCCGTTGGCGACGAGGATGTCGGGCACGATGACCTTTGCGCTGTTGACGAACAGCTGGTTGCCCGAGCGGCGGATCGAGACCTGGGAGCCGGGGCCCGAGGACGAGGCGGCCGTCGAGAGCTTGGTGCCGTTCTGCAGGGCCGAGGCCGGGATGACCTTTCCCGGGACGAGGTGGTACTGCAGGACGCGCCGCAGCTTGTCGGCGTCGAGCGACGTCAGAGACGGGCCGAGGAACTGGATGGCGGCGGTGACGGGCGCGAAGATGGTGACGTCGCTGGCGTCGGAGAACTGCGGGATCAGGCCGGCGGCGTAGCAGGCGGCGACGAAGGCGGACAGCTCGTTGCGGTACGACGTCAGGCCCGTGACCTCGAGGCGCTTGGGCGCCGTCATGAGCGCGTCGGCGACGTGGACGACGCCGCCCGCGAAGCGCAGGTCGGTCTCGACCAGGGTGGCGCGCGAGCCGCCGCCCGAGGTGACGACGACGTCGCCGCCGCGCTGCTTGTCGAGGGTGGCGTGCTGGCCCGACGTGACGTTGGTGAGGGACCTGTCGGTCAGCTTGGTGGTGGCGTACAGGCGGCTGCCCTCGGCGATGCTGGAGAGCGGGTACGAGCCCACGAGGGTGTGGTACTCGAGCAGGGCGTTGACCTGGGTCTTGTTCTTGGGGTCAAAGTCCTGTATCCTCGCGAACGAGTCGTTGTTGGGCGCGATGAGCGTGACGCCTCCCAGCGTGGGGAGCTGGAAGAGGTAGTCGGTGTTGTTCTGGCGCCGGTGTGTTAGTGCGCGTTTGTGAGTCGGGGTAGAAAGAACCAAGGGGTTTCATACCTTGATGAGGTTCCAGAATATGGAAAGCTCCGGCTTGCTGCTGAGGACCCTATCCAGGTCTGCCGGCTTGTCCTCTGCAGATGAGCAGCCCAATAGTGTGGAGAGTGAGAGTATCACGGGCAAAGACCCGGAGGCTGCCTTGGAGAAGAACCTCATGATGAGAGTTGCGGGCCGTGGTCTATACGGCCTACCCCTTGCCTTCTTCGTCTACCAGGCAAGGCTGTTGAAGCAAGCCAACAGGCTGGTTGCAAAGCTGCACTTCAAGCAGCCGAGGTTGTATAGCGAGCGGTGTTCTGAACGAGTGTACCGGGGCACCACCACAAGCGAGCGTGAGTGGGTGGGATGATGGGACGACGTTGGGATGGATGCAGGTTCGGCGTTTGATATGTACCCGGTATTCCGGTTGGGCCGAGAAGAAGGGGGGTTGGAGCAACTAAAAGAGAAAGCAAGAGATGCCCACATGTCCCGGTCCAGCTGCACGCCCTGGTGGTGGCCGTGGCGGGGACCTGGCGGCCGTGTGAGTGGTGTTCCTCTTCGTCTCGTGTCTGCCGCCATGTTCCTCCTGGAATGCAGGTGCGCCATGGCGAAAACCGGGGCTGCATAAGGAGAAGAGGAAGATTGGGATAAGCAAACGCATTGAAATTTTGTCCATATTTTTTTCTTCTTTCTTTTTCCATCATCTCTGTAGGGGGTGGAGGGGTGGTGTGGAAGCACGGCATTGATCCAAGACAGGTCCCAAGAAAGTCCTGTCCAACGCCCGGGAAGAGCAGAAGCAGACGAACAGCACACCGCACACCCATAGAACCCATAGAGACGGTGGCCGCCGGGTGGATCTGCGACGGCCGGCGGACGCCAGCCCAGCCCAACCCTGGCCGGGGCTCTTCTGGAAGAGAAAAGAGCGCTAGCCAGCTGTCGAGTTTCCAAGATTCGTGACGCGAGGCTTTGGTTTGATGGACCGAGTTCTGTCTACGTGTCCATTCTGGGCGGCTGAAAGCTTGACGCTGACCAGCCCTGGGATTTTGCTCTTCAGCCTGGCCTGCCCTGCGCATCTTGTCCCATCTCGGGCTGCCGGATTGCTTACTCCGGGGCTTTGGGCTGCTTGGCCGCAATATCACGGCCAGGGAGGCGTGTTTTCTGGTGTCTCTGTGATAACACGAATAGCGATCGTCCCGGCTCCCGAGACCCTGTCGAGATTTTGCGCTAGGATGCGATTATCTATCACCGACAATTTGGATTTCGGCCGATTGCCTCTGCAAGTTCTTCAGCATGTGCTAGGCGACAGGCAATTGCCGTTTTGGGGATTTTCGGTTATCTATCGACGATTTATTCCTTGCCCTCCAGCTCGGCACAGGGGTCCCAGCAACGCGGCAGGCACGAAACCAAGGAAAAAGCCACGCTATCTGGTCCCGACTACAGGCCTAGGGCGTGCAGCTGGTCGACTCAATTGCTCAAAATAGCCGGCCAACCAATTGCCGGAGCGGCCTGGCGACCAGAGACGCAGCATGCACGAGACTGCAGCAGCGCCAGGGAAAGCCGTCAGTTGCCATGCGCTGCTGCTGCACGACGAGACTTGTGCGCGGGCGCGATACGAGAAAACTCGGGTGGATCGGCAGCCCAAAAGGGTCCCGCCATCAGACCATGAAACCATGAAACAGGGCAGCAGGCTGCCTTTTTGGGCCTTCGAGCCGTCACGTTTCGATGGGAAACTTGGAAGATGCAACCCACCCAAACGGCGGCCGCTACACCCACTCGGTAGACAGCGACAGCCTGCTGCAAAGTCCGAGCCCGCCTTTTTGGTCAGCCCAGGGGAAAAGGAGAAAAGAGAAACCCTCGTGTTCTCAGCTGCCAGTAAGGGCGCCACTATGGAGGGGTTGGTCAGGGCTCTCTCACCTATCGTTTTGGCCTCTTGCTTTTCCCCCTCATCCCCTGCAAGCCGGGACGCGCAAAGAAAATGGAGAGGAAAAAAATCGATATCAGTGTGGGGCATCGGCGGCGGCGTCAAAAGCCTCCAAATTTCTTCGGCCTCAGCCGTCCGCCGGCTTCGGGTGCATCCTGCGTCGCACACGCTCTGCTTTGTATGGGCTACGCCAAGGTGTAGCTGTAACTCGCTCGAAGATCGTCCCCTCTCCTATTCCCTTATCCCGCCCACGCCCCTGTGGCGGCCGCCACGCTGTCGTCGTGACGCTGGGCGCGGCGCGAATCTGCCCCCACCCCACCCATGCCGGTAGCCGCCGCGGCAGCCATTTGGGTTCGTGGGAGTGGCCGGGACGTATTTCTGAAGTGCCATGTCAGTCGAGAACTAGAGATGAACTTTTTTTTTTTTTTTTCGATGGGCTTGAGGGTTGCTGGCGTGGCCGGTGGGGGTCACACGCAGTCCCTGGAGGTAACATAGAAGCTGTCTACAGCTTGTATCCCCTGGCCGGACAACCGCGAACGCACACCGGCAAATACCCATGTCCACGCAATGCTCGGGACAACCTGCCTTGCCCCTGGGCCCTCGACATTGAGATAAGGAAAGAGACTAGCTAGTGATCGGTTCACCTCTCAAGTAGCACGGCACAGGACACGGACGGCCCACGGAAACAGGGTGGACCGCACGTTCCACACAAGGAACTACCCGAAGCCAGCCAGCCGGCCAGCCAGCCACGGAATGACATTGCGTATCTATCAATTTCTAAACTTTTTGATGCGGTGAGCGCGATAGCCTCAAGATGGTTCGCGGCAAGGGGCCGGCTGGGCCGCGTTATCACCTTCACCTGCCCACCCCTGCCTGCGACGTGGCCGAGACAAGCCACAGCAGACGATGGTGCTGTTCGGGGTTTCCGGCCGAGGACGAACGAACGTTTTCCTGGTTTTTTTACGGGCGGGATGAGTTGCCTGTCCGCACCAACCCCCCACGCTATATGCTCCTGGGGTGGATCAAAGTCGCACTGCAGTCGACGGGCCGACTCTGCTCTGTCGACCTCGATCGAGATGTGCGGGAGGTGCTGCCGAGTGATACCGGCAGAGGGGGACCTGTTGTGAGCCTGTCCTCGGTCTCGAAGGGAGAGATGGTAAGACCGCCAGCCGGCAGGCGACCCGAATCGAGGTTGGACTTGAAGGGAAGGCATCTGGCAAAGCACTCGGTTTCTGGAATGGGAAAATTTCCTATTCTTGCTAGGATGAATAGTTTGTAGATACTGTTGCAATTCCCACATCGTTCTTCCCATCCCAATGTGGTCATGGCTGGAAGCATGCCGACGAGGGCGGGAGGTACTGTGGGAGGAGAAGGAAAAGGGTCCAACTACATGAGCGTGTTTCCATAGCAAGGGACGAGGCCGTCGACATGTAAAGTAGGAGTGTTTCAAGTCAAGTTACTGTGCCTGTCTAGTTTATGTTCACCAAGCGCCGATGTGCCGTTTTCCTCCGTCCCCTGCTGAATGTCAGGCTGTCTCCCATATTTGCCGTAAAAAGAATCTCCCTGGCTCTTGGCATAGCTCCTGATATAGTTGGTTTGCTCGGTGGTAACCGGGTGCGAAAAAAACGAAAGAAAAAAAAACGAGAAAGGAAATAAGGTCAAAAAAGAGATAGGAGCAAACATTGGAGTCGTCAGAATCAGACATAATAAGCTTAGATTGGAAAAGATAAAAAAGGCCCAAGGAAAGCAATGATTAACCCTTCTTGTTAGGAAAGAAGAGAGGGGCTGACCCCTAACCGACAACAGAAAAACCCAAGCAAAAAAAACCAAGCGAGAACCAAGACTCGGATGATTTACCACGAGAAAGTCATCAGGGCGGGGTTGAGGGCCAGGGGCAGGAGCAGATGAGAAGCGGCGACGGTGGCCATGGGCAGGATGGCGACAAAGTCTGTGATCTTCCAGTCGTAAGGGACGAACGGGGCGACGGCCAGGATGATCATGCCGGCGATGAAGATGGAGGCGAAGAGCATGGAGAACTTGAACTTCTTGAGCACCTTGGGCACCTCGATGAAGAAGTTTGAGAACTCGGCCTCCTTGGAGGTGGCGCCCCACGTCATGTCGACCTCGAACATGTGGGCCAGCAGCGCCTGCGACACGTGCAGCGACAGGCCGCCCAGGAAGATGGCGAGCATGAAGGTCCACTTGAGGTTCTCGAAGAGCGCGTACAGCAGCGACCGCTCGCCGAGCCGGTACCGCATCACGGCCAGGGCCAGGTTGCCGAGCCCGTTGAAGACGATGATGATGGAGAACCAGACCTGCCACGAGTCGACGTAGTACTTGTCCAGGTAGCCGTTGTACCAGCCCATCAAAAAGTAGTTGACGGCCGTCATGATCCAGGCGGCGCCGATGGCGTAGTAGGTGCCGATATATGACACGACCGTGATCTTTGACGTGAAGCGGATGTTGCTGAAGAGGAAGCGGCGGAACAGCGGCGTGAAGGGCCCCTTCCAGAGCCACATGCGGATCGGGTAGAAGAGCAGCTCGTTGCAGCCGTAGGCGTACTTCTCCCAGCGGGCCAGCTCGTCGTACACGGTCAGCGACACGCCCTCCTTGAAGCCCTCGCCGGCCCAGGCGGCCAGGCGGATGATGTAGCCGGCGCACTGGAGGCGGAGCGACATGTCAAAGTCCTCGGACACGTGCGACTCGGACCAGAACTTCTCGTAGCCGTCCTCGTCCTCGTACGACACCTGCTGGATCGCGGACCAGCGCAGGATGGCGTTGTGGCCGACAAAGGGCGCCACGTCGCCGTTGGAGACGGTGTAGCGGATGGCGCTGTAGATGAGGTTGGTGAAGAAGGTGATGCCGTTCTCAAAGTACGTGTGCACCACCTGCATGACGCCCGACGAGAACTGCATGATGCCCCGTCCGGGCTGTGCTCCATCTCGCTGACGGCGTCGAGCAGGCAGTCGGACGGCACGCGCGTGTCCGAGTCGATGATGAGGATGTAGTCGCCACAGCGGATGTTGCCGTCGGCCCACGCCCGGCCGTCCTCCTCGAGCGTCTCCTTGAGCGCGCGCTCGTAAGCCTGCGCCTCGTCGTTCTGCGTCCAGTCGTTGCCGCGCTCGATCGCCAGCAGCTTCTCCTCGACCTTGCACGAGATCATGAGAGCAAAGTTCATGTTGGACGCCTTCTTGAACTTGCCGCGCCGCAGGAACCCGTTGACGTTGTGGCCGGGGCGCGCCACAGCCCGATGCTGTGGTCGGCGTAGAACTCGATGCGCGCGCGCCGGTCCTCCTCCGAGATGAGCTGGAGGCCGTCGTCGTTGATGAACATGTTGGCCGACCCGCCCTGGAGCTCGTACGTCGACATGGCCTGCTTGATACTCTTGACGGTCGGCGCGATGACACCGGCCAGACCCTCCTTGTAGACGGGGCACTGGACCGTCACGTGCGGGAGGATTGCCGACTGCAGGCGTGGCGACGTGCGGGCCGAGTAGAACTTGGAGTTGATGGTGAGCTGCCGGATGGGGCCGAAGATCTGGGCCAGGCAACCGACGATGACCTGGGCGAAGAAGAGCGTGAAGAAGATCTGGAGCGGGGCCAGGCCGATGAGCGCCAGGCGCACGTACGTCTGGTCGACCGAGCACTCGATGGCCAGCTGCCTCCAGGCGGCGCCGAGCGAGACGGTGACGAGGATGAGCGTGAAGGTGACGAGCCACGTGTTCAGCAGGTGGACCGGCCGCTTCTCGGGCTTGATCTCGCCGCTCTCCTCGTCGATCTCGTAGTCGTTGACGTCGGCGCCCTTCTTCTCGTCCTCGTCGTCGTCGGCGCCGGCCTTCCAGACCAGCTCCATGAGCTCCGACTCGATGGCCTTGGCGCGCTGGACCAGGTGCAGCGCGTCGTCGTCCCACGACCAGCAGGCCCTCAGACGCCACGAAGGCGGCGAACTGGTGTTTCCTGGCCCGCGGGAGGTCGTCGATGGTCGGCAGGATCTGCACGCGCAGGCCGTTCATCAGCGGCACGTCGACCGCGTCGGGCGACCACTGCAGGAACGTCTTGATGACACGCGAGTTGACCGTCATGGCACACTGTTGTCGACGGTGGTTAGTATGTGACATACATACGCTACAGGGATAACATATCAAGAGTCGCAAATGCTGCTAACCTGAACGTTGAGCGCCGAGCACGCCGCGGCAAAAGGCGAGTTGCCCAGCTGGGGCGGGCAGGCCATGTACTGGCCCCTGGTCTTGCGGAGCAGCACGCCCTCGACCTCGCCGCTGCCGTCAGAGACCCAGAGGTGCGAGCACTGCTGCTGGTACAGGTAGTTGACCATGACCTCGTGCTTGATGTCGTCGAGGAACATGGAGCTGGCGTTGGACCGCACAGACTTGCCCGAGATGGACTGCGGCCGCGAGCTGAAGCGCGTCGACGGCGGCTGCAGCTCGAGCTCGTTGCTGCTGTTGCGCCCGGAGTGGCCCTTCTCCGACAGGCCGAGCCCGTTGCTGTTGGCAGCCGAGCCGCGGCCTGGGTTGCGGTGCGCCGGCGGCGGTGCCGCCGGTCCTCTGCTGGCGGCGGCGGAGGGTGTTGGTGCCGCGGCGGCCTGGGGCGTCCGCCTTGAAGTAGCTACCGATACCCATGATGGCGGGCGTGGGAGATTGTCGATACTATTAGGTGTTGCGGGACAAGTCTTCCCGTGAGGGCACCCAGGGTACCGTCACAGGGAGGCTGACCTATTTGAGTCTCGAGTTAGCCTCGCCCTGGCTTTCCGGAAACCGGCGCTCCACTTGTTGGCGGCGGCATGCACTCCGCAGTGCGACCAGTTCCTGCCTACCACCGACGCCACCAACGAAAGGTGCCGACACGGGGGAGGCAAGCTGCGTGAAGACGCTCGGGCTCGTAAGATGGGAGCGTTACTCGGCGTTCGTCTCACCTTTGACAGGGTATTCTCCCTTTCCCCGTTCCACCAGGCGTGTTGCAACCCCAAGTTCGTGTTTCCAACAGGCCGTGTTTCCCACCCTTCACGGTGTACAGCCCAACACCACAGGCCCGAGGCTTGGCCTTTTCTTTTTCTCCCTCAACGAGTGGCAGGGCGAGCACTAGAGGCTGCTGTGTCCCTCGGCGTGTATGTCGTGGGGGGAGAGAGCGAACGTGTGGGGTTCCGATTATTATAAACAAAACAGAAAAAAAAGAGCAGCAAACAGACAATGTGGTGGTCGTCAAGTCAAGTTCGTAGCGAACGGACGGCCCTCATCGAGTGCCTAGGTATTAACAACAGAGCGGCGACAGCTTGGCGAGGAGGCCCACGAAGCTGCAGGCGGGTATTATTTGTCCCTTCTGTTCTGGCGAGGCCTTGGACCCCGTCCCGTGCAGTTGACCGTGGGTGTGAGGGGTGTGTGTCTGGCTCAACAAGGCAGTCGGGCCACCGCTGGATGCCGGATGATACCAACTTGCAGATAAAACCGAAAACAAAAGAGAGAGAGGTGGGAGGGGGAAAAAAAAGCAGGCGAAAAGCGCAAGAAAAAGAAGCGAGCGTGGTGACAGCGACAACAGCGCGCGCCGACGGGCCAAGTTCCACATCATCCGCCTACCAGCCCCTGAGCCGAGTTCGGACCCTGTCCTGGAGTGGAGGGGAGGGTGAAGCGCCCTCGTCGTCGTGTTGGTCTCGTTTTTTTCTCTGCGTTGTGCCCATCCGTGCGTTGGGTCCCGTTCCCGGGCGCTGGTCGGGACAGCGTTGCATCCTGGGATGATCGAAAGCGAGCGAAGACCGCCCGTTCAGGCTCGACCAGGATTGGTCCACGGGGCGTGTGGCAGGGATAAGGGGTGGGCGGGTGATGGGGTGGCCCACCCCTGGCGGCAGGCCAGTGTGAGAAAAGAAGAAAAAAAGAAAAATATGGAGTTTTTTTTTGTGATTTCTTTTTCTCATTATTTTTTTCTCCTCTTCTCCTGCAGGAAATTGTGGAGACACTAATACGAAAGGCCAGCGCAGAAAACTGGGAAGACGCGTAGCCGAGGCGCGACCTGCGGCGCTAACGAAGGGCGGTCGGCCGAAAAGCGGCCAGGGAAAGAGCAATGATAAGCCACACCAAAAGGCCAAAGCCCAGGAGAAATGCAAAGGTCGCCAGATAGCGCCGTCGCGCGTTGGAAATAGCCTCCTTGGCGATCAATGGTCGCTGTCTTGGAGCAGCTAGAGCGCAAATTGGGCTGGCTGCGCCACGCGCTCGTGGATTGTTCCTGACTAGCAGAGCAAGCAAGCAGCAGCACAGATGGTCAGGCACAACCGGCCAGCGCCTGCAGGAGGCACCAGAATAAACGGCGGGGCACAGCGCACGCGGCGGGCCGCGACAGAGGCCAGCGAGGTCGGAGAAGATGTCGGTCAGCCTGCCCTCGGGGAGTCAGGAATAGCAGCATCAGCAACTTGCCCTGTTCGTCGAACTCGGGCCATCTGGTCTCGATTTTTGCGGTGCAATTGCCTTACAACCAGGGTGCCTCGCCTGTCAAGGAGCAGCACACCCCACAGCCTGGTCTGGCCTGCTCTCTGTGCCCCGATCACAGGGGTGTTTTCGGTCTTCTTGATTTTCTTGGCGCTGCTGCTCACTTTGGTTTTCGCTCGCCGATCCGATACTGATTGACGCCGAGCCGCCCCAGCCTTCCTGGCCAGTTACCCGGAGCGATAGGCGTTCTTGCGTGGAAGCCAGGTTTTCAGAGCTAAGTCGCCGGGATCCATCGTGGCAGCAGAGGCAAACCTAATCGAGCTGATCAGGGTCATGATAGGCAGGAAACCCGAGGCGCCGGCTTGGGGAATCGCCTGGCGTGCGGCGAAGGCGACAGCCACACCTCGGGCTCCCGCAGCGCACCCTGGGCATCAACTAATGATTGCTGCTGCGGCGGCTGCTGCTGCCACTGCCAGGCGTGCTGTCTGCAAACGCACTGCGAGGCAAACATCCCATCATTATCGGCATGGGGTCGTATCTCTCATATTCCAGCGCTGGCTTTTCAGCCCTACGTCTCCCATCTGGGCACCCCCGTCTTGGGTATATTCGAGCGAGAGGCCGCCTTGGTCACTGGTGGGCTGCTGCAGCCTGGCGACCCCCAAAGGTGGGAAGATCGGATCGGCTCCCGTCCATTCAGACGTGCTCGCCGCAGCCACACTTGTGTCAGCTGCGTCACTGGCAGCCCTGAGAAGATAGGCAGAGATCGTCGGTGAACGCAGAAAGCCAGCCGCCTGCAATGCGAATATCTTCAGCCTGTGCCCTTGTGCTCAGCGACCCTCCCATCGCCGTCTTGGTGGTCAAGCTTTGGAGCCCACATGGAGCCCATCGCCAAACAGGCTGGTGGGGGGACAATGACGCAGCCGGTGATGGTCCAGAAATAGATCCTTAAAATGAGCAAGATAAAATGCCGCGCGCATGTGTCGAGGATGGTCAGAGCGACTTTCCCTAGTGCGCGATAATGGGTGCAGGATTTGTCGCCTGCTTTTTTTTTTTCTATTTATTATTTTTCTTTTATAGATTTATCCATTTTTTTCAACCTGGCAATTAAACCCAATTCCTCACCCCAGTCTTGACAGCCGCGGTCCCTGAAAAAGCCCCACTCTGGCAAGGAACCGCCCCACGCAACAGAATTGCATCTCCGCCGTGAAGTCCAGGTCCCGTCCACTGTTGCCAGGGCGCAACCCACGGCAGAGAATCCAACCAGGGTCCGAGCACCTATAGCAGTCTTCTCTATCGTCCACGGTGCCGGCTAGAAATTGGTGCTGTACCCGAGCCAAACCCCTCCTAACTGCAGTCAGCAATCTGGCTGTTGGAAGTTTCCTGGACAAGTCGCCGCCTGTTTCGTCCCGCTGTCTTCCCGGTATCTGGTTGCCACTGAACCGCGCTGCCGGCGGCGTCCAGGGCTGGCGGCTGGGCTGAGCTGCCAGCCTGAGTCAACGTCGGCACAGACCACCACTTTCGTCCTGCGAGACATGTGGGGAGCAGGCCGTGCTGGGACCGCCCGTTCCTTGATGCTCTCGCCAAGCTGGTCGCTTCTCGTTTCCAACCCCGTCGACCGCGGTTCTCTCTGACAAACAGGCACACCGGCCCCGCTTCAATAGTCCAGGTACCTCGAAGCAGGACATGCTGACTGTTGAGGGGGGGGAGGCCACTCAAACTGCCGTGCTGACCTCAGAAGGAGAGCCAACTTTGCAGCCCACGGAGGGGTTTTCGGTGATGTGTGGCTTGATGATTCGTGGGTGTGATCCATAACCTTAACTGATGGGACCTACGGCATCTTACTGGACAGAGGGACAGCAGCGATGTGTCGGAGGAGCCAGCCGCTCGAGACAACATTTTGCTAGCCGCGCGGGGCCGCAGCGAATCAAGGCAGCAAACACACTTCCAACTCCGCAAAGCAGTCAGCGGCCAATCCGACCCGCCGGAGCACGCGACAGACGACTTTCAAGACGTGAATGGCTAGGGCCTTGTTTTTCGCTTTTTGCCCAACGGCTGTGGGCAGCACTGAGACTGGGAGAGCCCGTTTTTCCTCGTGATGCTATTTTTGGTCTGTGTCCACGTCGCCGCCTCTAAGACGCAGCCATTGCTTGTCTCCATTCCCATCCTCCACCCGTCAGCACGACTGCCGCCGCATTCCCCACGTCGAATCTCAACACTGATCGTGGGCCAGGCGCTTGGCAAGGACGTGTGCAAGCGAGACGTAAGCCCCGCCTGTCAATGGAAGCCAAATGGACAGAGCAGCTCAATCGCGGCGCACGCACGAGCAGCAATAAACAGAACGCCTAGAGTGCCGCCGTTCCTCGCCAGAACCACCAGCTGAACCCCCAAATGTGTCAGGACGCAAAGACGAATTTCCCAAGCTGTTTGAGTGAGGGGTAAGCAGAGATAGCACGCCCAGCAGAGGTGAGGGACAGCGCGCGCGTGCTATTACGTGGACCAAATTACAGGACATGCGCTGGTTGAAGCGCTGGTGTCGCGCGCTAGCGGCCAGCCTTTCCCTCTTCTCTCTCGATCCCAACCCCACCTCTCATGTATGTGCTATCGACTCCCTGCGACGCGGTGCCGCGCAGTCGACCGTGGATGCCTGCCCGCCCGTATCTGTGATGGGACCAAGCGCGAGCAGCACACCAGCCACAAATCGCTAGAGGCCTTTCAAACCCTGGCCGGGTAGTCCTGATGGGGAAAGGGCCTGCATGTTGAGGCTGGCTGAACACGTTCCATCAACGTCTTTCCCCCTGACGCTTATGCATGGAGGAAGGTCCTAGAAGGACGCCACCTCCTAATCCCAACGTCGGCTACTTTTCATTCCGTTTGCACGGGCGGATAAGCTAGCTCGCCACACATGTTCGGTTGATGCCGAGCCCGACTCGGACAAGGCAAAGATCGGCGCTCCGGGAAACCCGAGGCAGAAGGTGGATAAACGCATTCCGGGATTGCAGCACTGGCCACGAGTCGAGACGATCGACGAAGAGAACACCGAATCTAGAGCTGACAACCGACGCGATAATGTCTAGCGCGCCGGTATCTTGATACCATCCGGGAATTTTTGAAGTGCCGCTACCGCCGGCTTGGAGGGCTGACCGTACCCCCGGCAGTGGGGTTTTGTGATATGAAAAAAGCAGCCTCTGCGCGTTATGTGCTGGGTGCCGAAATTGCGGTAATCCCCTTAGGTAAGGGAATGCAGTCTTGGAAGTTGTTAGCTCTTGCGGCTATGACGACAACGACTTTGGTAAGCCGCTTTTGCTTCTTCGCGACCGGTTTGCCAGGAAGGATTTGGTGAACCGAGAGAAGAAAAGAAAAGAAAAAAAAAAAAGGACCCGGAGGAAAACGCCCGGGCCATGATAACCAACATACGAGAACGGCAATCCAGCCGAACCAGAGGTTGAGCTGCCCCGTCGACACGAACACACACACACACAGACCAAGATCCGCGTTCCCGGGGTGGTGTGTTATCAGCAAAATGGAGCCTTTGCAGGGCAGGCACACGCAAAAATACCCACGGGTCCAGTCTTTTTTTCCTCTTTTTTCTTCAGCATCAACTCCTCGCTGGCGATCTAGTGGCCCGGCCAGACCATCAACATCCTGGGAATGAAGCGGGTCTAGAGAAGAAAAAAAATCTCTTTCCCGTCGATGCGGGACCCCGGCTCGGGTAGGAACATGGGCACCCATGGACTGAAGATTGACGGAAATAGCGATGCTTGCTAGCTAGTGCAGGACTCGAACTATTGCACAACCAGACGTGCTGGTTAGAACAAGGGCCGGAAGCCAATAGAGAAAAGCACTTTCTCTACATATTATTGCCAACACGCACATTACACAACGCACAGCCCTCAAGCTCGCCGCTCTCCCCCCGCATGCCCCTGAAGTCACAAATCGCCACGTCCTCGCAAAAAAAAAAAAAAAAAAAGTTTCCCGTATTCCCACCGTGTAACCCGGCACATGTGTGCCGCACAACGCACAAGCCTCCAATATCAGGGGACCGCCCAAGAGCACCTAATGAGGCCCCCCCGTTTTGGGGTTCTTCCCGAAAGAGACAAGAAAGAGGCGATAATGCTGGACCGACCCCCACTCATCCCGCCGCCCAGCGTAGCATTGTCAAATGCCCACCCTGTACACGTGGTGAGCGCTGTTGGGGCTTCCGTTGGCCCCCCGGGCTGCTCAGGGAAACACATATTTGCCAGGTGCGCCCCTGCGGTGGGATGGAATCACAGTGATGCAAAACAACTCCCAAGCCACCGCTCGGCCCCCGTTTTTGTGACTTCTGTTATTCCTTTTTTTTTTCTTTGTTTTTCCCTTCCTTTTCTTGAACGAAGGAGAAAAATAAAGGAAGATTACCGTTTAATGCCCGCAAATAACATGAAAGAACGGGTGGGGGCAGGACGTGAAGGTCCGCGCACCCGGTCCTCTTGACGAGGGAACCTTACTATCTCGTGTTTTTTTCTTTCGTCCTCGGACGCCCGTATTTTTGTTTATTGGTCCTCCATCCGACGTTCACGCCGTTCCGTAAATGAGGGGCCCTCCCAAGCTCGTCATCAGCGGGAGGGAACCAGGGTAAACCTGAAATCCTTCCCCCTTGCCGCCCTTTCCGGTCGGCTGTTGGTTGTTGGTTGTTGGTTGTTCGCCTCGCCCGTGCCTGTTTGACGACGATTTTGAGTTTTGCGGCTCCGTTGAGTCAGGTGGGGGAACCGGCGGAGCGAACGAAGGGACGAGGAGGAAAAAAAGAACAATTCTATTGTTTGTAGAGACACGCATGTGGGCGGCGGCGGCCATGATACCATACCCACTGGGCACTGGAATTGCGGGCCATCCTCCCAACGCATGTCTCAGTTAGGGCTGCACGTCTGGCTCGCAATGATGGTTTTCGAAAAAAGAAGCAGTAATAATGCCATGCGAAACCCGGGAGAAAACGCCTCCGACCACCATTCGTTGTCGTCGATCAAAATGTTCGCACGTGTAATCGGTTGGCGGACGCCATGCCCGCCATCACACAACGGTCACGGGAATACCGTCAGGGCCGATTAGACGACCTCGACGATACTGTAGAAGAGTATTAAGATTTTGGTCATTGTAAATAAGACTCTCTAGGGTACATATATGCCTTGCCACTTGAGAAAAAAAGAACAGATCCTGGAAAACGAGTAGACCATCAAAACAAGAGAAAATGAAGCAGGGTACCTGATGAAAGCGAGTAAAGGAATCGGAGCACTTCGAAACCTTCTGCGAAACCAAAAGCATCACCTGTCCGTGAAAAGGCGTCATCGAATCCCTCCGCTTCTATAACCTCCAAACATACCTGCCATTGTGTATCCAAAACACCTGGCCACTTGCTGCGTGAAGCACGAACGACAAGGAAAAAAGAAATAAATGATAAATGCCCAAGCAGATCCATAGGAAAGCCGACGACACCGGTCTATCTGTGGGCTGTGGTATATCATCCCCCTCGTGGGATGAGGGGTAGGCATCCTGGGGTAATATCCAAACGCAAGGAAAGGGACAAGCAGGACCGCTTAAAGCTCCTCGTTGCCGTCGTCCTGCTGCCAGATCTGCACCCTGCTGATCTCCATCTGGGGCTGCTTCCAGGTGGGGTACCAGACGTCGCGCTTCTCCCAAAAGTCCTTCTTGGCATTGGGGGACGAGTTGAGCCAGGGCTTGTTGCTCTTGCCGTCCTCGAACCAGTTGTTGGTTCCGCCGACGGCGAGGTTGAGGATCAGGAAGAAGCGCTGGTCGAACGGAGGGTTGTTGCGCGGCACCTGGTTGTAGGGGTTGTCCAGGCGCGTGCCGTCGGCCGCGAACTCGGGGAAGTTGCCGCGCTTGTACAGGGGCGTGTCGAAGTTGACGTACATGGTCTGCAGCAGGCGCGAGTTGACGTACGTGAACAGGTAGTTCTGGGACCACTCGAGGCCGAACGTGTTGAACCCTGACGAGTACGTCGACTTGAGCGCCTGCCGCTTATTGTTGGTCTTCCACCAGGCGTCGGTGGCCGCGTTGAGGCCCCAGTGCAGCGCCGAGGACACGATGTTGTTGCCGCCCTGGGCGTACAGGTAGTCGTTGCCGCGCGACTCAATGATGTCGATCTCGCCCGAGCGCGGCCAGGCGCCGTACGTCTCGTTGACGGGCAGCATCCAGATGGCGGGCCAGAGCCAGTCGCCCTGGGGCAGTTTGGCCGTCACCTCGACACGGCCGTACTTGATCGAGACGCTGTCCTTGGTGTTGATGCGGCCAGACTTGGTGGGCGGAACGATGGTTGCGTTGCCAGTGGTCGTGTTGGTCACAGCGACGCAGTCCTTGAACAGCGTCGACGTGCAGGTGCCGTCGGCAGTAAGGTCGATCTTGCTGTCCTGTGCGATCAGACGCTCGTCCTGCAGCGTCGCCTTGATCTTGAGCACACCACCCTCAACATAGACGTTCTCGTCCCCACCAGTAGTCTGCTGGAATTCGCCATTTCTTTAACCAAGTCATATTAGCGTCAAGGAGACTGAGCAATAGCCGCTGTAGGAAGGTGTTCTGCAAGCCACATACCCGAAGCCGCCGACGGTGACCTCCTTCTTCCAGATTTCGCTCCGCAGGCCCTGGGAGAAGTTCTCGTCAAGGACCAGCTTGTACTTGTGGTGAACCACACTCCTCATGCCGTCCCAGACCAGGAAGCCCGAGATACCCAGGCCGACGAGGATGCCGAGGATGGGCAGAATCGTGACCCACTTCTCCTTGGGGTCTGACTTGGCCAGCCACGGCTTCTCGACCTCGCCTTTGCGCACCCTCCTGCTCTGGAAGTAGCGCTGCGCGCGCTCGTCGAACCGGTTGAGCCCGCTGGTCGAGCCGACGCTGGACTCGGGCCGCGAGCCCGAGGGGGTGCCGAAGGGGTTGGTGCTGGCGCCGACGCCGGGAGGGCCGGCCCTGTGCGAGGCCTGAGACTCGTGGCCGTCGCCAAACGGGTTCCGGTCGTCGGGCGTCGTCGGTCGGTGCGTGGGCGTGCCCTGTGCCGTCGACGCCGCCGACGGCTGGCCGGCCACCGGACGGCCGTAGTACTGGTCCATCGCTGGGTGCGCTGCTGAGAGTGACGGCGGCGACAGGAAGTGAGGAGGCGAGCTTGCTTGCCGCTGGAGCCCCTGGCGAGGCGAGCTTTGTGGCAAGCGGCTCTGGTCGAGGATGGTCGGTGTTCAGAAGTTGTTCAATGGCACTCGGATTAAGATTAGGATTTGTTCTTTCAGCGTTGCGAGAAGAGGAAGTCGTGGCAAGACAAAGTCTGTTCTCGTTTGCGGTGGTGGGAAACGAGGGTGGGCAGCGGAACAGACTTCAGTGGGCTGGCCGCTGGGGGGTGTGGCGTGGAGCGCAGATCCAGACGGGGGACCTCGTTGCGGGATGGAGAGAGACAAAACGATCGTGGGGGTGTCACTGGCCCATAAAGAGGTTTGGGCTGAGGCGCCTGTTGCTATGTGACAGGGAAACAACAGGGTTTCGAAGGCGCCGAGATAGGGCAAGACGAGCCAGAAAAAAAAGAGCACAAACGAACGACTGGACGGATGGAGGTTAGGGGAGTGAAGTGACAGCACGCAGGAGCAAGAAGAAAAAAAGGAGCTGGGTCTGGGTGGTGTGTGTCTAGGGGTGGGACCACGCTGTCGACGCCTGCAATTCTCTCCCAGAGTCAATCGTATCGGGTGTGTCCGCCTGGGTCAGGTCTGTCTCGACGCCCCGCACACCTCTAAAAAAATGTTGGTGCGTCCGTCGGCTTCTGGTGGATCCAGTCTTGATTACATAAACCACACGCCTCTGCTAAAAATCGACCAAGGTCATTGCGGACTGCAAGCAAGCAGGTCGGGTAGCCAGGGAGGGCCTCTCGGCTAGCAGCTCTTTGGTTGGATGCCCCCCTGCGCTGGAACAACCCAGATCAAATGTCAAGCCACAGAGCGGAAGCTCTTCCCCTGACTAGCGACCGGCCGGGCGTTTGGGACGTGCTCCTCTAGCGGCGAGCACATTCGCCTCGGCCGATAGTTTGAAAGGCCTCGATCTTTTTCCGCAACCAGGCCAGTCGGTCGTCTGCAGCAGACCGGCTCGTTTGATAATATCCGTAGTCGGCATACCCACGTATGGACGCACGTCACCCCCGCCATCCACAATCCCATCCACAATCGCGGTGCAGATTGTCTTCAACCATGGCACAGCTGTTCGACCCGCGAGAGAACAGCTCCAGCCGCAGCTCGCAGCCGATCCATGGAACCGAACACCACCCCTTGGTGGATCCAGGGCTGAACTGGAGCCGCAACAGCCCAAAGCCACGTTATTTTCCATGACTCTCATCTGTTTGACACCATCGCTCCCAAAGAACCACTATTGCCAAACCCCTGGGCGCTTGCGGGAGCTGAAATCTTGGCGAGAAGCAGCAGGAAACATGGCGGCTTGATCATCGTCAAGGTCTTGCTGCTTTAGGGCATGAGCTTCTTATCTGGACCGCTGAAGCCCGACAGGAGATTATCTTCTTGATGTTGGATATCTCGACCCGACACCGGTGCCCCTTCGGCCAATCACCTCGGGAAAATGAAGACGAAAAGCCAGAGGGCGACGGAAAAATACATAGATCTTGCCCACACACACCCAACGCTTGACGTGGCGGCGAGGATGGACGTAGCAACCCGTATCAATACTCCCGGGCGATCCCTGTCGCCCCGTCGTGAGCAGCGTTTGCACGAGCAAGCAGGCGGTTCAGCGCGGCGGAGCCTGCTTCCCCTTCGGGCGGGCCTTTCGATCTTGCCTAAAAACAGCAATACCTGCTTTGACCACTCAGCGGCTGTCTTCCCCTGTCAACAGTCATCCCATGTCCTGCAGGGGAGCACCTGCTCCCAGTTGGTAGTAGCGCCGCCCAAGCGTAGAAAACTGCTTCTCTTTTTGGACTAGACGCACGGACAAGATGCACTATCGCCTAGAATAGTAATTGCATGAGGGTCCCCACTCAATCCTCCGCTGCAATTTCCACCTCCCTCCTGGGCTTTTTTTTTTCTCCTTCTCGATAGCGCTCGGGCCGACGCAAGGAGGGGGAGGCGTGTGCCTACGAAATCCTACTGATGCAGGCAAGGAAGATGGCAACAGGGCGATACGAGAAAACCACCCTCCCACAGTTTTCCCTCTTCAGGCAATCGGACGAACCAGCGTCGACACCGCTTCCCCCAAGTCCCGTGATATTGGCGACAAGCGTCTGGCGACAGCTGGCTGGGCTCTGTTTTTGGGCCGGGCGCGCTCCTCCTCACTCGTCTGACTGATTCCCCCTTGCCGCCAGACCCGGCGGGATCAAGCGCCAGGGGGACCCGAGTGGCTTTCCCGTGTGCCGCCCATCTGTCCCTGAGGCCTATTGCTGCGTACACGTGCCTGAGCGTGGTCAGCCCGAGAGCACAGCTGCCAGGGCAGAGGCCAGGCTACGTGTGCGTGGATATGGTTGCAAACGGGATTTTTTTGGCCCACGATGGGGTGATGGCCAGCCATCTCCTGCCAAGTCTATCCCAGCGGGAGGGGATATGCGGAGGCGGATCAGCCTCAGGCAAGCGAGAAGGAAAAGGAAAAGCAGCCGAGAATGCCAAGCTCATGTTTATTGACAGCTGCGCTGGCCGGCTGACTTTTGTTTATCGATCATGACCGAGTCGATATATTGCCTCTTCCTCACTGCAGGCCTCCGACACGCTGGTCAGTTCTGCAACAAATCCTTGCCCTCCCAGGTTGGTATCATCTTAAGAGATTTTACGTGCCTCTGCGTCAAGCACGTCCCAAATCCACAACACTTCGTTTTCCTTTTCGTCCTTATTTTTTCTTGGCCATCATCGCCTGCTGGACCCATTCGCCAGCGCACGCCGGCCAATCGCGACCCATCCTGCCTTGTCCACTTCTGCTGGCTTCTCGGAACCCTTATCCGGGGCTACTGCTCCTCTCTGCCCTGTTCTTTGGGCAAAGACCTCAGCCACCCGTTTCACACACACACACACACACAGCCCTGCCTGCCTGCAGCTTGCAGAGGGCCCCGGTAGGGGCAACCTTATCACTGTGCATACGAGGAGGGAGGACAGCGAATGGGGCGCTTGCCCCGACATGGCGGCCATGATGTCTCGGTGGCTTTTCTGCTTCTCGGGGTGGCACAAGGGCCCGGCATGTGGTCGCCATTTCCACCCCATCCCATCGTCATCCAGCGTTCCAGCTCCACAAACCCAAGCCACTGCAACTCTTGGGCCGAGGTGGTGGGGGTGTCGGCGAGGGAGATAGCGAACGCGGGCACGCCTTGTCTGCCTTCGGCGCAAGACTATGGTTGTGCGGCCCCAACGGCCGATGGCGGCCGCCGCCATCGGGGCCAGCCGGAGAGCGGTGAACGGCCTTGGGGGATGTCATCTGCCGCCCGAGTGGGTGCTGGATGTGCCGGCGATAGGCATGTGTTTCTGTTGCACAGTGGCATTGAGGCACCCCTCCCACTTTGGGCAGCTATTGCCCTTCACCCACCTCGAGTCGCCGTCTTGATGATGATGCTCTATCTAGACCAGCTGACTGGATGGCATTGTAGGTCGCTGTCTCGGCTCGGACTCTCCGGGACCCGCTCACAAGGATACGGCTGCTGCATGGTCATGCGGACACCGGTGCCCAGGTCTTCCAGGGTATCTTGGCTTGGTGTCTCTCCGTTTTTCACGGCCGTTTGCGCCGCCTTCACTTTGCCACAACGATCGCCGCCCCGGCCTACGATCGCAGCGAGCGGTAGATATGACGTCGGGGGGCCATCTGGACCGTCGCAAATATACGATAGAGATGCAACTCAGAGAAAAACTAGGCTAAGCTTCTAGCCTATCCCAGCCCATCAGCAGCTCCTGGCCCGCCTTTCTTCTTCTCTGCTTCGTTACGTCTTTTCGATATCACCCTACTGCATGTATCTACTCTCCAACCCGCATCTAGTGTATACAGGCCTGGATCCAACCAGATGGCAGATCTCAGGGTCCTGCTATTTTACATGCTCCATCGGCCTCGCTAGCCAGCTTGCCAGCGCACTCATATTGCCACACAGGTCTTGTGGGTCGCTGCCGCCGTCGACACTGCGCCAGATTCCCACGTCCGCTCTAGGCAGGTGGTGCTTGTCGTTGTGCGTGTGCTTGTAGCACAGGCACGCAGGTTGCTGCTGAGCTCACCCATTCCTCCCGCCCCGTGCACCTAACCTTTTTTCTTTTCCGCTCTTCCCATAATCTGTCGTCTGGAAACGTCACACCGTCCGGACCGGTACTCTTGTGCGAGCCCGGCGTTGTGGCTGCGGTCAATACAACTGCCCACAAGGTTCTTTGCCGGCTATCTTAACCTTGTGTTTGACCGACATTTACCATCGGCCGTGCAAGTTCCCTATCTTCGGACGGGGAGCATCACACAACATTTACGCAGCGCGCGATATGAAGAAGCGGTGCATCCTAATCGTCATTCAGACTAATGGGACATCTGTCTACGAATCTGGCACCTACCCTCGCGGCTCTTCTCCAACAAGGGTCCGTCCGGTGGCTTTCTTTTGTTTCCATCATTTCACACCTTGGATCTTCTTTCCTCGTGTTCCCCGAGGCGAGGTAACGTGTCGCAACCCTTCCTTGGGACCGACATTTGCCCATCTGTGTGCGTCTGTGCTCCTCAGCGAGGTACGAAAAGCTGCCGTGCGCCCCCGGAGCACCCCCTCCGCCCTGGGGGTCGAGGGAACGTTTGACAGCAGCACGGGGTGGCGCAACTCTGATCGAGCAGATGGTGGGGATGGATGGCAGGTTTGCCCTTTTGTCATAGGTTGGTAATAGAATGTGCCTAGACTAGCATGCGTACACGGCTTGTAATTTAATGCGACCGTCTTTGGGTGTTGACGACATCAAGTCTTGTCACGATGCTGTGGGCGCGGACTCGGTGTAGTGCTTTGGACACTGGACCCAACGGCCGAAGCCAAACGAACACATGCTTGTTTTCTCGAGGGTAGGGTCACAAGTAATAATTACCATAAGGTTGTGGCCATGTCCTATAAGTGCAGTTTGTTCCACTGAACGTCTCGTATCATTGATGATACTTGGATTTACCTTAGCCCCGTCGCAATGCGGTATGATACAGCTCTCGGCTGCTGCTGGCCGGTTGCCAGCGCCGGGTGCCCGTGATCCGGGGATCTAGAATCCCGCCCACGGGGCCCTCCGAGTCGCCCCAAGCGCGTGCGCCGGCAACGATCCCAATGATTAGAGTGCCAACGAATCCTTGGAATCCATGTGGCGAGATTCCGCGAGTCCATTGGAGTCAGACTCTGCTCCAGGCCCAACAGATTTGGCCTGTTGCATAAACAGGTTGCAGATGGGACCGTCCTATTCTTCCCCGTCCGCTCAATACCGGAAGTCACCGCGGGGTTCACGTCGGACGCCCGCATCAACGAGCAACCGGACGAGGTCGATACTGGGCGGGGCCTCGCCCCCTTGGACCGACTCGTGCGGCGGTGTCTGGAGCCCGTCCATCTGAACGAGTCGGCGTTGTGGGTCGGCGCCCAAGGCAAGCGGGAAATGCGAACGGGGCATCGGCGGCGGGCATTGCATGCACTAAAACTCGTGTGTAGGGCAGGGTGTTGGTGCTTTTGGCCGAGGCCGTCAGCGTCGAAGTTTGGGGCTGCGGAGCAGCACCAGCCTCAGCCTACTTAGGCAGGGTACCATAGCGCCAGACCGGGCTGCGACATAAAACTCGCCGACGTCTCGGTCATTTGGGTCGACCACATGGCCGGCGGCTACTTGGGGTAACGACCGGGGCCACTGATTCTGCGGGTCATGATGGGGGAAGATGCTTTCGTTGCGGTCCTGGTTTGCCGAGCAGCTAGGGGATGATCGATTCGAAGTCCCACGAGTTTCGCACTTGAATAAGTGCTTAGGAGACAGATGGCAGAATTGAAGCTATTCCGAACTCACCAACCGTTCGTTCCCACACGCCATTTCTGCATTCCTAGGTACGTTGGATAGCCCGGTTTGCCCATGCACGATTTTAGCACTTCTGAGCGCCTTCCAGCCTCCGCATTAGCGTGGTGCTTGGCCAAGAACCAAGAAAAAGTCAGTTGAGGGCATATGTAAGAGCAATTCAGTGGCAAATCTATCGGGGAGCGGGGCTCTTGGGTGATAACGAAGCCTTAACCACCAAAACGATGGAGGGGAATGGAGAATGATAGTATGCGGTTTGTGGTGTTGAGCGGGATCATCGAATGGTGTGCATATCAACCGCGGCGCCCTTTTTCGGCAACAATTTGGCAGGCCCAAATCCTTTGGCTCAGGGCTCGCTGTTCACGTACGCAACTTTCGGGGGATCGAAGTCACCCCCTCCCCGAGGCCCGGAGCTCAGCGGGGCATCGCGCCTGAGTCGGCCGATGCCGAGGCTGGAGCCGCGTCCTGATAGAATTTCTCGGTTGGGCAAAGGACGACGAGCTCGCCGGGGGCCCACGGATTATTGTCGACCCCAACCACACCAGGCCACTTAAAGGATGCTTTGTTATCTTCACGCTTCTTTTGCCCCTCGAGCATGAACCACGCATTCTTGTACTCGCCGCAATCTCTTCTTCCTAGGTATCAGTCGACATGGCGCCTCCAACAACTCCTCCGGGCAGGAAGCAGGTCCGGCCCCACACGGAGGCCGACTACTGGTGGTCCAGGCCGCACGGGCTAATAGAGAGGCCGGCGAGTACCCAGGCGAGCCCGAGGCGTGGGTCTACTGTGACAAGTTCTCGTACGACGAGGGCGAGACCGTGTCGCTCAAGACGCACACGACGGCCGAGACGTACGACATCGAGATTATCCGGGACGGCTGGAAGCCCAGGACCGTCTTCCACAAGACCGGCCTGCCCGGCCGCAGGTGCGACACCCCGGCCAACGCCTCCGCCGTGGGCTGCGGTTGGCCCGAGGCGCTGGCCATCCACCTCGAGGAGGGCAAGTGGGAGTCGGCCTTCTACCTCGTCATCATCCGCGTCCAGGAGTTCACCGGCCGGACGTACGAGCGCGGGGGCTTCTTCATCGTCAAGGACAGGCGCGCGCGAGTCGGCCGACTTTGTGCTCATGCACGCCACGTCCACCATCCTGGCCCACAACGACTGGGGCGGCGCCAACCACTACCGCGGCATCCCGGACGGCTACCAGAACGACGAGCCCAGCCCGCTCTCGAGCACGCAGCGGCCCATCGCCCGGGGAATGCTGAGGATCCCGCGCAACGCGCCGCGCGAGGCCAACGGTCCCACGGTGATCCGGCAGGGCGACACGCCGCGGTACCCGGCGCTCGAGTACGCGTGGTACTTTCGCTACTCGCGCCAGTACGCCGACGCGAGCTGGGCCACGTACGAGCGCAACTTTGTCGTCTGGGCCGAGCGCCAGGGCTACCGCGTCCACCACGTCACGCAGTCGGGCCTGCACGCCGAGGGCGTCGGCTGCATCGCGGGCTACTCGACCGCGGTTGCGGTCGGCCACGACGAGTACAACTCGTGGGAGATGCGCGACGCCGTCGACGCCTTTGTCGACGCCGGCGGCCGGCTCGCCCGGTTCGGCGGCAACTACGTCTAGCAGGTCCGGCTGGACCGGGACCCGCACACGCAGTACTGCTACCGCGTCCCGCAGGCGGACCCGCTGACCGAGACGGGCCCCAAGCGCGTCACCGCCTTCTGGGACTGGCCGCCCATCGGCCGCCCGGGCGCCAAGACGGCCGGCCTGATGGGCATCCTGGGCGCTACACGCGCTACGGCATGGCGGCGCCGAGGCCCTCCGGCGGCTTCCAGGTCTACCGCCCCCGCCACTGGGCGCTCGAGGGGACCGAGCTCCGGTACGGGGGACCGCTTTGGCAAGGACCCGTCAACATCGCCGCCTTTGAGGTCGACGGCGTGGACTACTCCATGGACAAGGGCGTGCCCTACCCCACGTGCAAGGACGGCGCGCCGGCCGACCTGGAGATCATCGCCATGTGCCCCGCGGTCTTTGGCGAGCGCGACCTGTACGGCGGCCGGGAGCCCATCGGCGGGCCGCTGAGAGAAGTGTGAGTCATCGTTCCCTTCTCTTCCCTTTTGTGTGTTTCCTCCACCAAAGTGCTTTCTGGCTGATCATTTCGTTTTGTCTTAATCTCCAGTCAGGAGGTGCTCAAGCTCGGCTATGGAGAAATGCCCGACTATCTGGAGGATCGAGAATACGGATCTGGCGTGATAGCTAGCTTCGTCAGGAACAAGGGCGAGGTGTTTTGCGCAGGCACCTGCGAGTGGGTGGCGGGTCTCATCCGGCGGGAGACGTTCACCGAGATGATCACCAGGAACGTCCTGAACCGGTTTACCGGTAGGGACATTGAGCATGACTTGCCGTAGAACTGTTGGATACAAGTGAAAGATGTTTTTATTCCTTCTGTTCTTTATGGCAGGTGACTGACTGTGCTTACCACAAGCCAAAATCCACCAAGTGGCCAGACATTTCTTCCCCGACACGGGTGGACGACTGTATGCGGCCCGGCTGCTCAAGCTAGCTCTTGAGGTCGTCGTGCGTGAAATGCCACACCAGCTCTAATTCCCCAGCGTCTCTGATGAAGCTTCGGAGCAGGTAGGCCGGCCACGCCAGGGTCCGCACGTTGTAGGAGCCCATATTCTCGCGCAGGCACCGCAGCAGACCGTAGACGTCGCGCACCAGGGAGTCGGGACCGGGCAGGAGCGGACGCACGCCACGGACGCGCATGTGCAGCAGGGACGTCAGGGGGCCAGGCAGCGCCAGACGAGCGCGTCGCGGCCGGGTCGCAGGGTATCGGTCTCCGTCTCCGTCTCGGAGATGAATCTGCGGATGTCGGCCGACGCGTCCTCGCCCCCTGGATACACGGCTTATCAGGTCGAGCAGCGGCCGCGGGAGACCCGTGTAGGCCTCGATGCCGCCGCCGCGCGCGCAGTGGGTGGCCCAGACGTGCAGGGGCTCCGACCGCCTGCCGACAATCCACGCGTCATTTCCAGGCCGCCCAGCATCTCGAGCATGGTCTGCCGGGTCGGCGGCTCAACGGCTCCTTCGTCGGCATCTTCTTCATCTGCTCCTTTATCTTGATAGTTCAGGACGACGGTCAAGATCTGACCCAGCTGGTTTGTCCACTCGTAGCCCGCTCTCGTCTTTGATCCGATCCTGTTAGGGGTGGGGCCCCTGACTTGGTAGGAATAGGCAAAGAGACTCACTGCAACCTGCGACAGGGTGGCTATGGCCGCAACTAGCACACTGGCGTCGCCATCGAGAGGGAACAGGGCGATAAGCTGTTTGGTTTCGGTAAAGGCCAAGTTTATACGAGATAGGGAGAACACGCGACAGCAGTCGGCGTAGACAGCCACTATTGCGTGGATCCCCAGCCTGATGGCCGGATAGCGCGTGTAGTATGAAGTCAGCTGGTCCAGCACCAGCGTCTACGGGGTCTGGCCCCAATGAAATAGGCTGTGTCCGTCCGCAACCCCTGGTATGTGGTCGGAAACGCCGCATTGATACCACAGCACTAAACGCGGTCCGCGAGGTGGTTTTACCGAGACATACATTTGGCTCGCAGCTGCTCGTCGGTTGGCCGGTTCAGGCAGCCGCAGAGCCGCGGCTCGAGGTCGGTGTCGATGACCGAAGCCGACCTCGACTGCCGAGCCGAGGCGCCAGCAGCAGGAGATGCGGCAGGAGACGCGGCAGGAGACGCGGCAGACGCGGGCGGGCGCACCGGCTTCCAGATGAAGCGCGGGGTATTGTCGCACAAGAAGACGAGGGGGGCGCACCGGCTACAGACGGGCGCGATTCATCGCACTTTCGGCTGACCCTGACGCACCGCGAGCAGCCAGCCCGGGACCGCGACCGCCGAGACCCGTTGGTTGTTGTCGGCGACGGCTGCTGATCCATTGGTCTGGCCGCCGAGAGACTGCGGAAAAGAAGTGCTGACTGGATCCCACAGACCTGAGCGTCACGCTGCTCGTCATCGTCGCCGACAACTTCCTGCCCCCGTGGCCGGGGGCTTTATCGCCGACTCCTAGGGCTGGCGGTGGTGTTTCACCTCCTCATCTCTTCTTCGGCATCTCGTCGCTGCTCGTCGCCTTTCTGGCCGAGGAGTCCCTGTTTGAGCGCGAGTCCTACAAGGCCATCAACGGCGTCGCGTCGCCAGCTGTCGAGCCGGATATCCAGAAGTCCGCAGACGGAAAGGTCAAGGATGGCGGCGCCGTCCACCCCATTCGCTCCACCGCCGAAGAAACGCCCAGGCCCGCCGACGAGCGACTCCCCTACTGGAGCCGGATGACGCTCTTCCGCAGGAACGCAGATATCAAGGTCGGGTACTGGCACCTCTGCTTCTCCTCGTTCAAGGCCTTCCTCTTCCCCGCAACGGCCTGGATGGGCCGCCTCGCGTTCGTCTACAGCGCCTTCGTCGTCGGCTTTATCCTGACAACCATGGCTCCCTTCTTTTCCGTCCCGCCCTACGAGTTCTCGCCCTCCATCATGGACCTGTTCGTCCTCCCGCTCTTCGGCGGCAGCATCCTTGGCGCCATTTGCGGCGGACCCCTGGCGGACGCGATGCTGCGCCGGTCCATCACCAAGACCACAGGCGGGCATCAGGGCGCGGGCGACGACGAGGGGGCGTCTACCGCCCGGAGCAGCGCCTCTAGGCGTACGTGCCCGTGCCCTTCGTCGGCGCCGCCGGCGTGCTCCTCTACGGCATCGGCGCCAGCCAAGAGCTGCACGTGGCCGTCCCCTGCCTCGGCCTCGTCCTGCTGGGCGTCTACCTGAACGCGGGCACGCCCGTGGCGCAGGCCTGCGCCCTCGACAGCGCCCCGGCTCGAGGACGAGGTGGTGCAGATGTCCAACGTGCTGCGCAGCATCCTCGCCGGCGCCGTCACCTTTGGCCTGCAGCCGTGGATCACCCGGGACGGCCCCGAACGCGTCACCATCGTCGTCGCCGTCCTCCTCTTCACCCTCAACATCTTCTCCGTCGTCTTCCAGATCTGGGGCAGGACGATCCGCGAGAAGACGGCGCCCATGTATCACTGCTTCTGCCGCGATACTTACACGGCGTACGCCTAATCCGCGGGTCGTTCGGCCATCACTCACCCGGCAGGCATCGACACGCGCTCCTCTCTGTGCGCGGCGGGAGCGACATTTGCGCCATCACCATTAACTATAATTAGCTCTACATTCTTGGATCCTCTTCCTCTTTGTTCCGGTCGGGTGTATACCGTGGGCGGTCAGCCGTCGAATGTAATCCCATCTGTATTAAACCCATTAGCGCTTATTATAGTGCTACCCGTGTTCCTCGCCTGCCACCGTAACGACTTGAGAATGAGTAGAGTCGCCTTTTGGCTCATCGCATCTTGTGCATCCAAGTTTTTTTCTCTCGGAATTCTATTGGCATTAACTGTAGCGATATCGTGATATTGCCTCTCCCTGTTGGGTTCTTGGGAGCTTGTTTCTGGATGTCGGCAACGAACACAGACTCTCCATTCGGTGTCGACTCCTTGACGCTCGTCGAGACCATGATACCCCCGACCAGGTTATGTTCTACGGTGTTCGCCTGCCCGTTCGCAGACAGCGGCTTTGTGTCCCTGAATCACGACGAGGCATTTAGCAACCACAAGGGCCAGATTGTCACACACGGCTCCCCTCCTCGACCCCGAATATCACTGAGGCCAGGAACAGCCTCTTTCGCCAATCATAAAACTCGTCGGGCGCATCTCCGAAGTGGCCTTGGTGCCGCGAGATACCCAGGCCTCGTCGTAAGACCCGACAGCGGGACGGCGCGATAAGCTCCTGCAGGGCCCCTCCGCGGGTGAACCAGCGGCAAGCCCGGCACATGCCAACCAAATTGGCACGCGGTTAAATTTTGAGTACTGGAGGCTACAATACCTTCGCTGCGATAAGTTGATGGGCATGGAGTAGTGTTGATCGGCGTTTGGGTGCATAAACATTAAATAGGAGGCCCTTCCCGGGCACGCACCCTTTTTGCTCCCACACGCACTCCGCCCCACTTTTGGCCCGTGCAATGCCTGTGGCTTCCGGTTTCGCAGCCCACGTAATTTTGCCTGCAGATTAAACTTGGTGCCATTTTTGTCCATTTTTTAACAACCGCCACCATGAACGAAGTGATCACGATCTCGAGCGACGACGACGACGAGGCCGCGGGTTCGATTCCCGCCGAGGCTGGGCCGGCCTTTGACGAGGCTGCAACCCCCCCCAACGGACTGGGACGGCCTCCCCTGGACCGCCAACCCCGTAGGGTCCTTTCAACCTTTACCTTACCTACGAGGCCCTTATGCAAGCCATAGCGCCTATCTCGACGCCGAGGGGATCCAAGTAACAACCGTGCGATCGCAATCCGACTCCCAGGGGCCTTAAAAAGCTCGAGGCCGGGTGCCTCTTCCGGCCACGGCACCTTTCTCGAAATTCACCAATTCTTGGCATTGCGCTGTTAGTGCACACTGCCAAATTGCATACAAATCCTTAACACCCGCCAATTAGCGACCCAACACCAATAACCACGCCCGCCAACGGCGCTGGCGACGGCAACATGCCGTTGCCAACAGCCCCCCCTTCGGCCAATAGGGTGGCGCGCGCCCTCCTCGTCGGCCCAACGGCCCGGAGGAACGCGTCGCTGCCACCCGGGCCCCCCCGCGCGTCAGCGCACCCGACCACGCCGTCCCCGTTGCGGAATTCGCAACACCCAACAGGGCCCGTTCAGGGCCAGGAAGGCACCCACGACGGCAGCACCGGCACAGGTGCCCCTTTCCTTTCTTTTCCCCTCCCTTCCCACCCCCGGCCTACGCGCCCACCCCTCGGGTCGGCTGCGGCGGCCGCGGAGGAAATTGTTGCGAGTTACAGCCGCAAGCAACAGCAAACGGCTTTAATTTGCACAACCCTCGCCCGCTCTATCGACGCCGGCATCGCTTCCCTCCCACTGGAGGCAATCCCCGAAGCCAACGGCTGGAAGGATTGTTTTATCAATACGCTAAACAAAGCCCTTTTCGGCCTGCCAACGCCGGCCCAAAGGGAAAGAAACCCCTACGGGGCCCCGGAACCTTACGCGCCTAACCCGCAACGCCCGCCCCCGACCACTTACGCGGCGGCGGCCCGAACAGGGCTCCAGCAGCCCCAGCAACCCGCACAGGCTTTAAAAACCGTGCACCCCGGGAGCCCCGCCCTCCCGCCCGGCCCAAAGCCGATTTCCGGGTTTTTGTTAAAATCCCGGAGGAAAAACAGGCTTGGGCCAACCAACAAACGGGCTTTAGTATTCGCAAAGCCCTTGCCGATAGCAGGGACCTGCCGTTTACGACAGCCGACGTCCCGGAAGCTTATCGAACCCCTACTGGGTTCGTGCTAAAAGCAAAAACGGCGGATATCCAAAGCCGGCTTTTGCAGCATCGATCCGAATTAGGCCGTTTATATAACGCCGAAAGGATCCGAAAAGCCCGAAATCTGGTTTAACTACGTGATTTCCGGATGCCCCACGTCCTTAACGAACGGCCTCGGACAAAGCGTCCCGGTATCGGAAAGCTGGTCCGGGAGGAAGTCGAAGCCCAAACAGGGCTAAAGCCAGTAAGCGTTAAGCCCTCCGGGGCCGGCGCTAATTACCAAGGGCGTATATTATGGATTATATCCTTTTACACGCGCGTAACCGGGTTTAGGCTTTGGGGGATTACGTTTTTTCACGCCGCGTACAACGACACCCGCCGGTTACGCAACATACCCCCGGCTGCCACGGCTTTCACGTGGCTCGCAACTGTGCCCGGGCCGATAGGTGCCTCCGGTGCGGGAAAGTGAACGACGGCCGGCACGCATCGCCGTGCACGGCCCTTCCGCAATGCGCAAACTGTTCGGGCCCGTACCCAGCCGACCACCCGAACTGCCCTATAAAGCCTGTACGGGTAAACGGAGTGCTAAAGCATTTAACCCGTGGGGAAAAAGGCGCGGTTAGGAAATTAGGGGCACAAGCCTACCGGGCGGCGGTAAAAGAGGTGGAAGCCGCCGCTGCCGCCGCCACCGCCGCGGCCGCCGCGGCCGCCACCGCCAACGCCCTTCCTGCAACCGCGGTTACTACGGACAATTCCGTTGTAACCGTTACCGCTAATGCCAATCCCGCGGCCGGTACCGGTAACGCCGCTGCTTCCGTTACCCCCGCCGCCGCCGCCGTTCCTGCCGCTGCTGCCACCGCCGACGCTGCCGAGGTAAGCCCGGCAAATCCGCTGGCCCCCGAGGGCGCGGCCCGTACGGCCGGCAAGGGAAGGCACCCTGCCAAAAGGCTTAGGGTTAGTTTTAACAACCAATACGAAGTACTGGCGGATATGGAACTGGACCTCCCCGAGCCCGAAGGGCTATCGAAATAACCGGAAACCCTGGAGGAAACCGACGGTACCGCCGGCCAACAACCTTAGGGCCAAAGCCCCCAATACACCAACGCCGCTTTTACGTATGCCAGCAGCCAACCGGATAACAAACGCATGGCAATAGGGCCCGGCGCCCGGGGCTTCGCCCCGAACGCCGTGCTTTAACCGCCGCCCAAGCGAACGTTCGACGTAGCTGGGAGCGGGGGCTACTTTACTCCAACTATTTGGAGCCAAAATATCGACGTGGTGCTAATGCAGGAGCCTAGCGCGTGGAAAGGGAAGCTTATGCTTTGCACCCACCCGTCGTACGAGCTATTTACTCCGGTAAATAGCTGGCACGACCACCAAACCAGGCCTCGGGTAATAACTTACGTACGGAAGGACCCGGGGCTTCGGCCCGTAGCGGACCGGCCGGCAGGCAACACCCGGGACATCCTTTGGCTTACCGTCGCCAGGTGCACCTTCGTTAACGTATATAGGCCTCCAGGGGACCCTTCGGAACCCTCGTTGGACCTTTTACTACGTTGGCGCCCAACGGCAAAATGCATTATAGCTGGAAATTTTAACGCAGGGTCCCGGCGTGGGATCCGGTTAAGTAATAGGAATAGGGGCCAGGATATAGCCCAATGGGCTAATACCTATAACCTCCTCCTACTTACCGACCAGGCCAACCTACGCATAACGACGGGGGCGTTTTTTTTTACCTTTTCCAACGCCCTTTAGCAACAGCGGAAATCGACCCTTCGCTAGCAACCGATTCGGACCACCGCTCGATACGGATCGAAATTCCTAACCGCAATAACTTCGTTCCGGACTGCCGGCGTATTACGCTAAAACGATAAACTACCGTTTTTCGCAAACGCGGTAGCAACGGGGGCCGGCAACTTGCCACCACTTACAAACCCAGGCACTGCGGAACACCTGGATAAAGCGGCCGAAGCATTAACAAACTTATTAAAAAATGCGTTAATGGCTTTCGGCCGGGGGCCTAAAGCAAAAGAAAAGGCCAACCCTGGTAACGAAAAGTGCGCCAACGCCCAACGGGACCTTGCAAAAGCTATGGGAAACGGCGGGCCTTTTACGGCCGAAGCCCGTGCTTTAAAAGCAACGGTTCGGACGGCTAAAAAACAGCATTGGGCCAGCGTGCTGGAGGAAATGGATTCCCCGAAAGCGCTATACCGTGCTGAAAAGTGGCATAAACTTACACCCGTTATACGGCTTCCCCGTTAAATATTAACGGGGAGGTTATAATAGCCAAAGATAAAGCGGAAGCATTAGGCCGCAAAATCCTCCGTAGGTTTACGGCGGAGGACGACTTACAAAAGGACCCGTTATAGCAAAGGGCTACCCAAAACCGCACAACTCCCGTGGGACCCCCACGTCCTTTTAAAGGAATGCCGGAAATGCACCGTTGGCACGGCAAACACGGCCCCGGGCGTCGATTCCCTAACGGTTAAACTACTTACAACGGCGTGGCCGGCAATAGGGGAATACGTTAAGGCTTTTTCGAGGCTTGCCTTAGGGCCGGGCACCCAGCCCTTTCCGCACAGCGGAAGTGGTTATGCTAAAAAAGCCGAATAAAACGGATTTAACGGACCCAAAATCCTACCGCCCGATAGCTTTACTCCCGTGCTTAGGGAAAGGGCTGGAGCGGCTGGTGGCTTCGCGGATGGCATCCCTCGCATTACAATACGGGCTTATAGCCCCGCAACACGCCGGGGCTACCCCGAAAAAGGCCGCCATCGATTTAACGGCATGCGTGGCCCACGAGGTGGAACGGGCCTTCCAAAAGCATAAAACGGCCGCCCTCGTTACCATGGATGTACAAGGGGCTTTCGACGCCGTACTTCGCCGGAGGCTTTTAAAGGCTTTTAAACCAAGGCTGGGATCCAACGTTAGTACGATGGGTATTATCTTTTGCAAAACAGGGTGGTTAAAGTGCGTTTGGAACGCCACGGCACCCCTTTTTCCCCGGACTGCGGGCTACCCCAAGGGTTACCGGCGTTACCGGTCCTATTTATGCTTTATATGGCCGAAATCCTACCCAAAGCAAAAGCGATTAGGTACGGATACGCGGACGATATAGGCATTTGCGTAACGGGTAGCACTCCGGAGGAGTGCTCCCGTAAAGCAGGGGCTACGGTTACGGAAATCCTACGTTGGGGCAGGGCTAATAAGGTTGCTTTCGACCCGGGGAAGTGCGAGCTTATGCATTTTTCCAAACGGAGAAATCCCACAACCCCAGCGGTTACGGCGGAAGGCTTACCATACAACAAGCTACAGGAGCTTTACGGTGGTTAGGGGTCCTTTTCGACCAAAGGCTTAATTTTAAAGCCCACGTGGAAAACAGGGCTGCAAAAGCCCAAAGCGTTGCCAACCACCTCCGAAGGCTTACGAATTCGATAGGGGGGATACCGGCACATTCGGTTTACAAAGCCGTTATAACGGTTATAATCCCTACGGCTTTATACGGGGCCGAGGTATGGTATAGGGTAAAACTAAACCACACCCGTAAGCCGGCACAACAGCAAATTATCCGCAAGGCCATTTAATCGATCGGGTCGATAAAGCCTTAACCGCGTCCTTAAGGCAGTGGTCCCAGCTTGGAAAACCACACCGATAAACGCATTGCATTACGAATCCGGCATCCCAAGCGCCCAAGCGCTTTTGGAACAAGCCCGCCTCCGTTTTGCGGCCCGTATAAATACGGTTCCGGAAGAACACCCCCTGGCCGCAGCGGCCAAGCCGGCCTTTAACGCCCGAGGGCCTAGGGCAGGCTTACCCGGCAGGCTTGCAACCTTTTGCAAAGGACGGCCGGACTTCTTCCGGCTTGCACCCGCCCGGCCTACCTCCTTATAAATATACGGGGCTTACGGTGGCCATACAAGAAAAGCAAGCAGCCGCTAAAGCATTTACGGCGTGGCTTTGCACCCTCCCACCCACCGACGTTATAATATATAGCGACGGGTCCAAAGCAGAGAACGGAGCAGTTGGATACGGCTGGGTAATATACCAAGCCGGCCAACGCAAACTTTCCGGGCACGGCCGGCTGGCGCATCCCGCGGAAGTATTCGACGGCGAGGCGGAAGGGGCCCGGATGGGCCTCCGTAAAGCCGTTTGGAGCTTCCGCAATTGCACTTTCCACTTGTGCCTCGATAACACCTCGGCGGCCAACGGCTGTTTAAGCACGGCCCCTAATAGTTTAAAGGGGCTTTAAAAAAATCCATTGCTTATGGATAAACACCAGGTATACGTACGCTGGTCCCCGGGCCATATGGGAATCCCCGGAAACGAAAAGGCAAACGCCGAAGCAAAGTTGGGATCGGCCCTGCCAATACCCAACATTTTAAACCAACGGTGGCCGGAGTAAAGGCTTTAGCCCGGAAAACGGCCCGGGACGCCCGGAACGCATGGTTTAAAACAACTTTCCGGATCGGTATAAGGCTATAGGCCTCCCGCCGGCACCAAACATACGCCCGAAGCGTTGCAGCTGCACCGGAGGTACTGCAACGGCTAATAGCCGCACGCACCGGTCACGGGGATTTCGACTGGTACACCGAAAGTTCCAGCACGAAGACGATAACCCGTGCCGCTGCGGAAGAAACAAATCCCCTTCCCACCCTGTATTTTGCAGGTTGGCTAAAACGGCAAAAATAAATGGCCTATAGCGGACCCCTCCCCGGCTTCCGACAGGCCCGGATATTGGAAACGGCTATTTTAAAAGCCTTTCCTTTTTGCTTCGTTCGCCGAAGCTACCAATTATTACACTATCGCTGGACGATAACAACAGGGCCTAAAAAGCCCGCATACATCCTTTTCCTTATTCTCCTACACCTTTTACCTTTTTCCTTTGTACCACCAGGACTAACAGTAGGCTCGTTGGTCCCCCGCACCTCCGGCCGGGCCCTGGGGGTCCCGAGGACCTTCCAGCCTAAAACCCGGCCCCACCCCTTTACCGGCATACTCGCCGGCCGAACGCACTACTACCACCCGCAGCGCTTTACAACGCCCTGGCGTATATATATACGCCCTACCGCCGATTGCCCGCTCACTAACAAAGCGCTGGAACGCGGCCCGACCTTCGTGTGCCTTCGGGTTTAATTCTGCTAGCCGCCGGATAGCAACATGTAGCCTAATGTTTAGCTTAGGTAGCGCTAGCACGTCATATGCCCCTTGGGAGGCAGGACTGGTAATCCCGACTTACTAACGTTAAATATACTCACTCACACTCATTCACTCACTCACTCACTCACTTTTCCGGCCACGGCCGCGGGCTTCCCGGGCCCTCCGTTTGCGCACAAGCACCTCCCAGATATCCAACTGCACGTACGGCTTTGTTGTGCAACGCTTTGAGGCTAACGGAAGCCTTTGGAGCGCCAAAATGACGAGTTTTACCCACCAAGGCCACGGTCGCCTCCCTTTTAACGCAATAAGGCCTTCCGTTCGCCAACAGGCCTTAGCCCTTACCAATAGGCACTGGAGGTTCCTACACCCTTTATTCGAAAACTCTACCGTCCGCACGCGATCGATATTCGACCTTTGCCGGGCCCGTTTTCCTACCGTGCCTTGGAGCCTACCAACGTTATACAAATACAGGGCGGCTTACAGGAAGGCGAAGGTTAACGGATATAAGCCTGCCGCGGCTTTAGTGCGGGCTTTAAGCGACCCGGAGGTCGTATTTAAAGCCTTTAACCCGCCCGATTTCCTTTAGGGAGATCCAAACAACGATTACCACCTTTGCCGGCGTTGCCTGGGCATACGAAAAAGCCGTCTTTTTCCTTCGAGCCAACCCGCACTGCCTCCAAATTAACGTTATTTACAAAACGAACCGCAATAATATGCACCTTTTAACGGCTGTGATCCTAACTAACGAACGCACGACGATACCGGCTTTTTGGGGGCTAATAAATAACGAAACGGAGGCGACTTTCCTTTGGCTTTTTGGTGCCTTCCGCGATTTTTTATTAGCCCTCAAGATCCCCGCCCCTAAAGTCGCCCTTACGGACTCAAATTCCCGCCTGCGCACCGGCTTTTAAGCCCGTTTTCCCCTCGCAAAAATGCAGCTTTGCGTTTATCATATAAACGCCGACGTTATCCTTTAAATAAAGAAGAAATGGAGCAAATTTGCGGCCGCGGAAGCCTTCGAGGGATCGCCTAATCAAAACTTCCAAAACGAGGCCCGGCGAGAGTTAAGGGCCGGGCCGGGCCTTAACGAAGGCGAGGCTGATAAGGCTGACGAGGAGGATTTACGTACCCTTAACAACAGTTACCGACGGATCTGGTTTGCCTAAGGCCTAAATGCCTACCAATACGACCCTAACGAGGTTTCCCATACCCGGGCCGGCTTTTTTACCCTTTGGAAGAACGTCGTTTATGCCAGGGACCGTTAAGCGCATAAGGAAGCTATGGATAAGCTTGTAGGAAAGTTTTTTAAGCAAACGAGCTTAATTAACTATTTGCAACAAACCGTTTGGCCTTCCCGACGGCAGTGGGCTTGTTGCTATACCAAATACAACCCTAATCAAGGCGTAATTAGTACCGCCGGCGCCGAAGGGAATCACGGATCCCTTAAAACGTACGACCTTTCCTCTTGATCAACGTTGGCCCAAGTTGAACAGGCAACTCGCCTGCAAACGGGGCACAAAATCGCGGCTTTTGAGGACCGCCAACGGGCTTCCCACGCGCGCGTAAGGTGGGATTACGCCGGCCGTTCGTGGGCAGGGGCCCTCCCTTTGCGAGCGTCGTTGTGGTGCCTTGATCTCCTCGAACAGATCAACCTCCGTGCCCTATCAACGTTCCCCTCCCGCAAGCACCCAACCGGCTTAGATATCGGCCCTTGCACCAACTCTACGCGTGCGCAATACGGCCTGCCCTGCCCCCACGAGCTTATTGCACTGCAAAGGGTTCAGCGCCGGGATCCGCAGGCCCCTGGCCTGCAGATCGCCGCCGTAGATAGCTTTTGGCTGCACCCGGGCAGTCGCTTTACGCACGACCCTTTACTGCGAGTTACAGAGCCGGTTGGGGTCAGGAAAGGCCGGCCTCCAGGCGCCGGCCCGTTCAACGAGGCGCCGGCGGCAGGGCCTCGCACCCGCGCCCGCACGGGTATACGGGCCAGCGCAAGGCGGGATTACTCTCAACACGAACTGGGTGCCTCCCTGGATGCACGTGACGAGGCTGACGAGGGTCCGGCTCTTACTCTCGGCACTCCCCTGCCCTCAACGCCGGCCGCCCTGCCCTCAACGCCGGCCGCCCTGCCCTCAACGCCGGCCACCCTGCCTTTAAGGCTGGCTGGGAGGGCCTCCACGTTCTTTCCAGCGCCTGCGCCGGCCTCTGACGAGTTTTTTGATCCCTTTGCGAGTCCCTAGGCCCCTCTGTAGCCCTAGATAGACGGCCTCAACGCCGTCCCCCTGCACTTTTCCTATGTAATTTGGCGGTTTAACACCGCGTTTTTGCTCGTTTATTAATAAATTGCTCGTAGCGATAACTTCTATTTGCTTCCCTTCTGTTAATTGCACGCCTGCCTGCATTAAAGCCTGTGTTCGTTTGTGCGTGCGCGCCATAGAAAAGTCCATGCGCGCCGATATCGGGGTGGAGTGCGTGTGGGAGCAAAAAGGGTGCGTGCCCGGGAAGGGCCTCTAATTATACTAATTGATCTAACCTAGGCTTCGCTTGATCAGTACTTGTAGCTGTAACTGGGTACTCGGTCAAACCGGGAAGTAGCAGCACGCATACATAAGAGGATTCAAGAGCCTCGGCCTTTTGATAAACTCGTGAAGAGCCGCGCCGAGGGTAAGATCTGACCGTCTCGCGCAATAGACCTCCAATATAAGTGTCTCGGTAAATGCCTATCAACCACAGACACGAAGGGTGAGTATTATGATATGAAACAATAATGTCTTGACCGCTTGGCAGATATGCTTAAAGACTCCGAGCAGCCATGACCATGTCTATCAAGGATCTATGATTGTCTACTAAATAACGAACCTCGGGGACCAGAGCTGCCGCCATCGCATCGAGCTCTTACCCGGCTTTTCTCCCCACGATGCAAACATGATCAAGCGTGTGATAGATCCCCACATCAATCTCCCTCCAGGCCTCCTCCCTCAGCCTCCCGATCCTCTCCTTGTCCCAGCCACTCCCCTCAACCCCCGTCAGCTCCTCCAAGCACCCCACGAAGCAGTCCAAGATGTTCCTGGTCGCCCTGGCCCTGAGGTCGAGCCCCGCGTCCTGCAGCCTGTCGGTCGAGAAGACGTCCTCATGCACGTCGACTAGCCCCAGCTCGCGCAGCACGTCCTCCCTCCCCACGCCAGCGGCCGGCTCGCGCATCATGAGGCCGATGACGAGGTCTTCCTTTGCCCGGAACGGCCGCAGGCCGTCGTAGATCTCCCTACAGGCGGCGCGCGATGTCCCCGGGGCGGAGCAGTACAGGCCAAAGTTGCACGAGTCGATCCACTGCAGCCAGCCGCCGGGCCGCAGCAGCGTGGCCAGGTTGCGCACGGCGCGCGCCCACTCGGCCCGCGTGCTGGCGCTGCTGACGAAGCGGGCGGCCACCACGTCGTAGGTGCCCAGCTCGGACGCCGGGAAGAGGTCCAGCATGTCCTGGACTTTGAAGGTCACGTTGGACGGCAGCGTCCGCGGCGGCGGCAGGGCCGAGGCGGACTTGTCGTACCCGACGAGCTGGCACGTCGCGGGGAGGGTTTTGGCGACATCGAGGAGCCAGATGCCGGTGCCGCAACCTACGTCCGCAACCTTGAGGGTGGGCGAGGCGATGGGAATGTTGGGGTGGATGAGGAAGCCGAGGACTTTGGTCGTGATGTCATGTTGCTCGTCCAGTCTGTTTTTAATTTTTCCCCAATATGAGATTGTATGCTCTGATAACAACAGGGGTTTCGGAACTTGCCTTTCTGGTATTTCTTCTACCGATAGAGAGAAATCTGAACCAAGGTCTTGTGGGGCGCTCATGATATGCTCAAGTTGACCTGGGTTTGCTGTGTGCCAATGAGCTATCAGCCCTCGCTTCCCCTGGTGGATCGGACTCCTTTTATGCCCAAGACGCAAGCTGGGACCGCCAAAGACAAAATCTCATTACCTCATGAGATGTTGCTTTTATTTGTTGTAGCTCACCGCTATGTAGCCGCCAATGTGTGCCAAGTAGACAAATTCTTACTTGGGTATCTTTGGCGTTGGCAGACTTGCTTTTGTGGGATAGGCTGGATGAATTCGGGAGTCCTTCGCTTGTGCGGGCTGCCTGTCCAGGCTTTCCGATTGACCCCTCCGACGCTAGACCTGTTCGGCCCTAGTTTTGCTGGTTGCCGCGGGCTGCCTCAGAGAAGCCTGGTCTGGGCACTCTTGCAATTGTTCAGCTGGGCGGTGTCTGCTATGCACACGCCAACTTGGCCCGTCAGGTGATTTGCTCGGGCTTCACTTGCAGCTGGGCACCCCTCGGGCTCTGGCGGCAGAGAGTGCCTGGCCAGGCAGAGACGCGGTTAAGCCGAATACATGCAAAGCACTCGCAGCGGTTGCAACCACGCATAACCAATCCCGTAGACGCTAGTGACCCTGCCCGCAGACCAACATGGACGACCCTGGGCCACGCCGCCGTCCCGTATTTTACCGCTCGCTTGCCCCACAGTACATCCGCATCTTCGAGCTCGAGCCGGGCGAGTTCTCGGACCCGATTGTTGGACGGCTCGTACCGCAGACGATCGACGGGGAGCCGTACGAGGCAATATCCTACGTTTGGGGCGACACTCGTAACCGGCGCGACATTACCATCGCGGCCGAAACCCTCTCTGTCACATGGAGCCTGCACTCGGCGCTAACCGCGTTCCGACATCTGCCCCCGTCCGGAGGCGGCGGCCATGGCGATTCGGACCCGGGTGGATCGACGCAGCAGCAGAAACGACGAGGAGTGCGCCGGCTGTGGGCAGATGCCGTGTGCATCAACCAGGAGGACCTGCCGGAGCGCACGTCGCAGGTGGAGCTGATGGCGCGCATCTTTGCCAGCGCGCACCGCGTCCTCGCCTGGCTGGGCTGGGAGGAGGGCGACGAGGGCCGCCGGCACACGCGCGACGCCATCCGCTTCATACACTCCTTCATGGAGGACCCAGAGGCGCACCTGCGCGACGCCCGCGTGCTCCTCGAGCACGACGCCGTCGACCCCCGCGACGCGACCGGCGCGGCAGCCGCGCGCCTCGCTGCCATGTCCAAGCGGGACCGGCGCCGGTACCAAAAACAGGCCCACTTGTGGTACGCTGTCAAGTACTTCTTCGAGATCCAGTACTTCCACCGCACGTGGATTGTGCAGGAGCTTGGTCTCGCTCGCTCAGCCATATTGTACACGGCGCTCTGGCCCGCCGGTGCCGCCAAGGCCGGCAAGGACGCTGGTGGCGAGAATGCTGCCGGGAGCAGGCCCGGGGCTTTAGAGTTGGACTCGGTCGACTGGGTGCTGCTGGGGCGGTTCGTCGAGTTCCTGGACTACAACGCCGCGTCGTTGATAACCCACCTCGACATGCTCCTATGGGTTGCTCACCACATCTTGATGATCTGGGAGACCAAGGAAGACGGCACGCCCGACTGCGACTTCCTCACCGGAATGCACTGGGCACGAATCCTGGCGTAACAGACCCGAGGGATCGCGTGTACAGCCTGCTGGGCCACCCACTGGCCGTCATAGATGGCCAATTCGTAATCAGGCCCGACTACACCGTCACACGCGGGGTCGTGTACACAAAGCTGGCCGCCAGCTTCATACAGAAGACGAAGAACCTTTACGCTGTCGCCCTGGTCGACCACGAGGTCGACCCGTCTGTAGAGGCAAGGGACTGGGACCCAGGGGACGACGGCAGGATGCCCAGCTGGGTGCCCGACTGGCACAGCATCAACCGGACAACGCCACTGCCCTACCCCGTACTGGCGGCAGACGAGCAAGATGCCGAGATCCGGATCGACGGGGAGATCGAGGGCGTCAAAGGAACGCCCATGCCGCGCCTTCTGATCCGTGGCTGGGTCGTCGACGAGATAGCCGCCGTGTCGCACCGCATGGAGACGACCGACTTCCCCGTGACCAATCTGGCGCGAGAGCGGTCCAAGAAGAACCCCTTCTGGCTCGACCGCATGTGGGCGTTGGTGTTTCCGGCCCAGGGCTCCGCTGACCGCGACGCCCTCGCCGTGCTCGAGTCGCTGTCGCTGGCCCTGCCTCTCGGCACCAGGGAAAAGGACGAGCCGATGACCAGGATAGGGCCGCAGCAGGCGCTGGAGGACCACCAGCGGTCGTTTGCGGCCTACGTGCTCGAATACCACGAGCTGCGGCGGAGCGCCCCGGAACCCCCTGGTGACGCCGGCGGCGGCGACAGCTATCTGCCCGCCCGCTCGCTGTACGACAGCCTCCCGGCCGAGGCGCAGGCCGAGCTGCGGCGGCGGGCAGAGGGCGCCACGGGCGTGAGGTTCGTCGAGTGCATGACGTGGCCGTCCATGTGCCGCGTGGTGTACCGGACCGTCTCGGGCCTCGCGGGCATGGGCTCGCGCATCACGCGGCCGGGGGATCTCGTGTGCCGTGTGCGGGGCTCGGATGTGCTGATGACGCTGCGTCCGATCAGGGGCGCTGGTGCCGGCCAGGCGACCGAGATGGGCGTCGGGACAGGCGCTGAGCCGATCTCCTGCGCCCATATTGCGCACACGGTCGTGCCGGCGCGCATGAAGAAGGGGTTGTTGACGGCGCGGAATTTGGCGAGAGTGCCGTAAGCTTTCGTATAATATAGGCCTTGCTTGCCGACGGGGCTGGGGTATTGATATTGCCTCCGTGCCATATAGTACAGTCTCTTGTCACGCGCACTGCAGAAACTTGGGCTGAGATGGCGAGATGGTCTGAAAGGCTGGCTAAAGCAAAGACAGTTAGTCTGGCGTGGCTTTGAGACATCGTTGCTGATGCTCACCTAACCGCGCGAAAGCGTCTATGTAGATGTAGTTGTGTCCGAATAGGTGTGGCACCTAGATCTAATGGGTCGGGTTTAAGGCACGGGGCCCTGGCACTTGTCCTAAGCCATCCTCCACCGGGCCGTGTTGGAGATTGGGACTGCCGCCATGTGTGGGAAGCCATCCCAGCACCGCACGGCGCTGATGACAGCCTCGGCGTGGGCAGGCGGGTCAAATAGCGCATGCTCGGGTCCACGCGCAGGTCCTTGAGGTACGACCTATGGCAATGGCGCCGATACGAAACTGGGGCGGCGGGCGCTCCTCCAGCCGTGGTTAGCGGTCGCTATATGGAGGCGTCTCTGGGTCGCATAACACGAGAAGCATGCCGATTACCTCCTACCTGACGGTGCCGTATCCGGCGAGAAACTTTGTAGATCGCCACCAGCCGGCCACGGTCTGGAGCATGTGGCTCGCCGGCCACAGGGTGGCAGCTTGAGTCACCCAATAGGATGCGAGCTGCGGGTTAATGGTGCAAATGACATCCTGTCAGTTTCATCCACTGGTGGCACCAACATATGCAGGCTGAATTATGAATATAGGTTCCATGACTATGGCAAATAGTGTCGACTCCATAAAAAGCACAAATACATGAAAAGACAACGAGCTGCCCTGTCACACGGTCTTCTAACACCTCTGTCGGGTCACAGTTTCGAAAAAGGCCGCGAGCTGGTCGGCAGCCCCTGCGCCCGCGCCGCCGCGACGGCCCTGCGCGCGCGGTAGGCATCAATCGGGCTCTGACCCCACGCCACCTTACCCGTCCTGTAGTCGACCCAGAACTTCTCCGGCTCCAGCCCGCTGCCGGCCGGCGGGACGGTCGTCTCCTCAAGCACCCATGGCGGCAGCACGCCCCTGGAGGTGTACGCCTCCTCGAGCGCGCGTGTGTCGGCCGGGGAGGCGAACTTCCAGACGGCGACCTCGCGGCCGTCGTCGCGCGCGAGCCTCAGCGCCGTCGGGTGGCGCCAGGCGGTGGTCCTGGTCGCGTGGTTGGCGTAGTAGACGCGGCCCTCCTCGTCCCGCTTGCGCTCCCACGGCTCCGGCACGGGCACGTGGTCGCCGTCGTGGTCGGCCACGTAGTCGGGCATGCCCGGGGGCGCCGCGGGGACGACGCCCGCGTCCTGCAGGGCCTTGAACTTGCCGGGGTGGATCCACGACGTGGTCCGGGTGATGTGGTTGGCGTAGTAGGGCTCACCCTTATCGGCCCGGTACTCTGTGTAGAGATACGGGACAGGGATTTTGGATAGGGGCGGAGCCATGGTTGCAGAGTTCGCTGTGTCGGATCGTTTCTTGCTGTCAATGTGCGCCTTGCCCATCGCTGGGAGGGGGTTGACGTGGTTGAGAGGAGCGGGGGGCCTCGTGCAGCGGGCGATGACGAGTTGGGAGCCGGGCGATCAAGTCCATCACGTGGGTTGCTCAGCCTCAAAGCGTGGCTGCATGAGCTTATCACGTGAACCTCCTGCTCGCGATTGGACCTCTTGCCATGCGTTATGTAATGGCTCAACCAGACCAAAAGCTCCTCCTTTGGTTGCAGACGAAGTCCCAAAAGCAGATTTGGTCCTTGACTCCCGCCCCCGGCTCAGATGGGCCTGCTAGTGATTGAGCTGGCATCAGTTGCACTGGTCGCGATATAACAAAAAGGCAAAAGGAGAGCATGCATGGTTTCACTGAAGGGAGACAAAAGAGCTTTGGGCCGCATTGGGAATGTCCTTTAGTGTTTGGCATTGATGTCTTCGCTTGTAGCATGAAGGGAGGTCGTGCTTGCCGCCCCACTGTCTCGGCTGTCGAGCACGTGACCCGGGTTGCGCCGTTTGCGGCGTCGCGTCGAGCAGGGAAATTTTCTAGAGCTTTCGCGTCGCCCAGATTCCCAACCCAACCTTTTGCCTGACGACCCTCAAGACCGCCCAACTTGTCGCTCTTCCTCGCTCCCCGGCCGAAGCGCGAGCGTCCACAGTCGCCCGCAGGATCTCTGCGGTACTGAAGAAGGCCATCGCATTGCGGACACCGCTCGGAAAGAGCGCCGCCGCCCCCAAGGCTTACTCTTCTTTCCCGCCCTAGCCAGCTCCTTTCGCGCGGGCTGTTATCGTCGCGCGCACAGCAAAATGGCGTCCAGGTCTCGATCCCGCGACGACCACCGCCGCTCGCGGTCGCCCATGTCAGACCGCTCCGCCGCCGGCTCCAGATCCCCGCGCAACCGACGCTCGCCCTCGCGCGGCCGGTCGCGCTCCCCCTCGAGGTACTCGCGTTCGCCCTCGCCCCGCCGCAATGGCCGCTACCACGACAACCGCAGTCGCAGCCGTAGCCGCAGCCGGAGCCGCAGCGGTACCCTCAGCCCGGGGCGCGGCCGCGACACCAGAATGAGGACCAGAAGCAGGAGCGCTAGCAACAGCCCAGCTCCACGCAGCACAAAGGTGAGAACGGAGAGCTAAGCGCGAACGCGAGCGCGAAGGCGCGAAAGTAGCGGCATCGGCAGCAGGGTCCTTTCTCCTCCCTGTGTATCTTGGGGCTGGGGGGGTCACGGCTGGGTCGGAAATTGCGGCCGCGCGGTGCGCATGCATTCGGGGCCATCACAGGTGGCCGATGCTCTTGGCGTCCGACCTTGCCGCCCCCATCACAGGCCCCCCGCCTCCACCGCCCCAAAAGCATACCTTATTATCAGCCATGCAGGATCTGGAATCGCTAACTGGGGTTCTCTGAACAGATTGTCGTCGAGCGCCTGACTAAGAACGTCAATGAGGATCACCTGCACGAGATCTTCGGGACATATGGCCAGATTGCCGACCTGGACCTCCCTATCAACCGCCAATGTACGTGGCCCCAATGAACACGCAAAGCTGCGCCTACCTCCTCCCCTGTTTCCCATTTATCTCCGGAAATGCCCCCAAGTGGCTTAGAACCACGTGCTCTTTGGCATCTTGGGGTATCGCCTGGCCCCCACAGGGCTCTCTTTCCGGTTCCCCCTCACACCGGGGCTGCATGAGAATCCTCGAACCAGCAACGGAGACTGACTTCTGGCGCTAGTTGGCACCAACCGTGGCACGGCCTACATACTGTATGCACGCGAGCCAGACGCCGAAGCCGCCATCGCGCATATGCACGAGGGGCAGATCGACGGAGCCACCGTCAACGTGTCCATCGTGCTGCCCAAGCGCAAGTTCTCGCCCTCGCCGCCTGTGGCGCGCCGCGGCAACCCGCACATCAACCCGCGCCACATTGAGGAAGCGGCGCGCGTGGGTGGATTGGCCTCGTCTGCTGTGGCTGGTCGCGGCGGGCGCGGCCGTGGCAACCGCGACCGCTCCCCGCCCACTGGGCCGGCTGCCGAAGGTGGCGGGCGCTACTCGCACAACCGTTCCGACGTGTATCGGCCTCGATCGCTCTCGAGGAGCAGGTCTCCGATCGAGGGAGGCAGGGGAGCAGGCGGCGGCAGCGGCGCTGGCGGGTACCGCAGCCGCTCCAACTCACCCCACTCCGCAAGGTCCGAGTCTCGCTCCAGGAGACGTGGTGGCGGCGGGGCTGGTGGCGGAGGCGGCGGCAGGCGCCGGAGCCCCAGCCGGGACAGCTTTAGCAGCTATGACAGAAGGAGCAGGTCACGCTCAGCCAGCCGGGGCCGGGGCGGTCGAGGTTATCGCTAAAAACTGACTCTATGCTGGAATGGGGTAGGTGTAGGATCGTGGGGCTTTTGGGCCGAGATGAGCCCACGGAGTCAACCTATCCACACTCATCGGGTGTGCGTCTTATTTCGAAAACCCCGCCCTGTCTCTGGGGCGCAGGATCATTTAGCGCAAGGGACGAATTAGGAAATTGGCCATGGCGTTCTTTTTTTTTTTTTTTTTTTTTTTTTTTTCTCTCTCTTCTTGCTAGCTACACCTGGCTGGGATGGCTAAACGGTGAGGGTGAAGATGATGTTGTGTCGAGAGATACGCTGGCTTGTCGTCTTTCCAACCACGCCTTCCTGACCTTTGGGGCGCCTCGACAACGGGAGCGGCGCCTTGTGGCAGCGGAAGGCGGGGAATGCCATTCGAGGCTAACAAAGCCACGTTTCTCGAAATAGATATCTGTTTTTGTTCGTATTGACACCCATCAACGGACCCAGCTGTTGCTTTCGGAACTTTTTGCCGGCCCTTTTCTTTTCCTCTCCTTCGGCAGCCCCAGGCCGTCGAGTCATCCTGCGAGGCACATGGGATGACGCCGTCATATGCCACCCCCGGGCAGTCGATATAAGCAGGCTATACCATGGGAAGAAGCTATATCCTGTCGGGACCGGGGGCCGTGTTGTGTGTCGCCTTCGGGGCCGGGACGGGCGTCGAGATCACCTCGGTCAAAAAGAACCCAGCCTCTCGGTAAATTTCCCGATCGGGAGAAAGTGGCATCCCAACTGAGAAGAGAAGCTGTCGTGTTCGTCTCAACGCCCGGCGCGCGCCGTAATAAAGCCGCCGACCTGGGTTTCCGGGCTGCACCGCGGCTATCTTGCCGTCCTATTCGACAATGGCATCCACGACAATGCACGGCGGAGTCGGGAGTGGAGCATTGAATCATCATGGCTGGCGATGGCTTCATGGAACCACCGCCCGCCAACCAGGTGCCATGGCAGGTGGCTGCCATTGGAGCTCTCTGCTTACGTTGGGTTCGGGCGTTGGTGGGCTGTGCCTGTAGCCCGTCGTGTTGAGCCCCCCAGCCTCGGTCAGCCCCTTGGCGCTGAGAAGTTATTTTGTTTGTTTCGTGTAACATGTGGCCGATCGATCTAACGTCTTCATCCCCTCCCACTGCCCCTGACCGCCAGGGGGGCCACACTGGGGTGGGTGGGTTGGTGTGCCCACTAGCATCTGGTGTTGTTCTCAAGGCGGACAAGGCGGTGTTCCGTGCTGCCGTACGTAACAGGGCCCCCCCTAGTGGTTGATGGGTACCTAGGCTCAGCCTCAGCGTTCTGAAAAGTTTATCACCACCTCCCACCATCTCGGGCTGGTGGGATGGAGGAGTGTGGTGGTGGTGGTGGGTGGCTGAACCAGGGTCAGGTGAAGGAGGCGTCGCCAACCCAACATAAAACACGATGCTATTGCAGCCAAGCACATGGGTCGGTGGACGTCGAGGTGGTGGACAGGCATGCTACCCGAGAAAGAAGGACATGCACGCTCGGCTACCCGCGTACGTGCTGAGGGCGGGCGACCCAGCCGTCGCCATATGCCCGTCAACCCTTTCGGTGGTCGGGGTGGGCACCCTGCATGTGGCATGAAAGCGCTGCTCGATCTGAATTGGCTCCCACGTAGATTACGGCTCCTCAACGGTGCGGCATCCAGCATCCCGACATGCCAGCGGCCGGCTCGCCCAATCAGGACCCAAGACAGGCAGGCCGCACCGCCCTGTCCCTGAGGCTGTGATACGACGATCCGGCCTTCTCGTCTGGCGATACTGCAAGGCCTGGGTTGCACATGTGCTCATGCTGGTTGGTCGCGCTCTTTGTTTCTCTCTCTCTTTATTTCGTGTATTGTTTATTGGGTCTCCTGGAGCTGCGTATACAATCGATCGACCTCACGCGCTGCTGTGGGCACACAGGCGAGGAGGCGGTCACTGCAGGCACACGGTCTAGGAGGCAGTGTCGCGAACCTCGTGAGGCGGCGCGCCGCTTGCTGACCATGGAAGGATTCTTGTCCCCCAGTGCTTCTGCCAATGGCACCTCTCACCAAGATCAATCAACCAGATGGGATGCCGTTGCTGTCTCCGCAATTGGGACGTTGCCATGATCCCTTTGTGTTACCCCGAAGGTCAGGAATCGCCGTCGTCCCAAATGTTTTTCTGAACATGGTTGATCGTTGGACATGATTGGTGCGCTCGTTTAGGGTCTCGTGCTGTTGCGTCGCGTCGAATCTGCTTCCAACCGGTAGATGGATGTCTCGGGGTTGGGAGCGGGTTGGCCGCCACGCAGCGCCAGACCTGCCCGTCTGGTGCTGTAACCTTGCATCTCCGCACCAGAAGGATCAGTGGAGACAGTGGGGGGTTGGAGGGCACACTATCGCGCCTGCCACACAACACGTGCGAGATGGCGGCACTGGTGCCTGGAGCAACAGCGAAAAACTCAATTGCATCTAGAATTCCTGCTGCATGGAACCTGCCCGCTTCCTCGCAGTCGAAGCCATCGCGATGCCTGCCGTCTCCGCCCAAACAAGGGGCGGTGCCTAAAAAACAAAGCGTCGCGGCGTTCGCGCACTCCGAAGCTCCAACCCTGGAGCGACGAGTTCTGCAGAGAGCCCGGCGTTGCGTCAACACTGGCGACATCTGCTCGATGCAATCGAGGTCAGACAAGCGACAATTGGCTCCTGATTGGGAGTCACCGCGAACGCACCCTGCCGTTGTCGAGGCGAACACGAGAAATCGAGTCGGCCCTCGTGGGACGGTGACCGAAGAGCTCTAGGCCCATGCGGTCCCCAAAGCCACGAGCACCGGACCCGGGTGAGAGACTCTGCCACCGTCTGTAAACTGCGCAGAGCGGCCTTCCCCGCCGCCGACCGACATGGCTACCTACCTCTCCCTGGCACCAATAAAGTACCTACCTCTAGCAAGCCAAGAGCCTGAGCGTAGGAGAGCGAGTGATGGAGACTCTGCTCCACACCCATCACCCGGCAAAAAGCCATCCTTTGTGCGGCTCTGAGACCTGTGAGAAATGGATTGGTCGCACAGCCGCGGCCTGGCTGTCGCACAAGCGCGACCGTGTCCTGCCAGGGATACCGACAGCATCTGGGGGACCATGGGAATTTACTTGCGACTGGGCTCGCTAAAGCACCGGCTGCTTGCACCATCACCGGCACCTTTCGTGCCCTGTCTCCCGTCCCCGCCTCGTTTCGAAATACACTGCGACGGCCTGAAGCACGTTGTCGAACCCCACCCCGCTGATGGCTTTTGTTTCTTTCCCTCCCCTTTCCGGTTTCCCTTCCCCTATGGATTGATCTATTGTCAACTCTCCTCCTTTGCTGTCACCCCTGATTCCCCCCCGGTTCTCATCTTACTATTTATCCCCCTTGGTATCCGCGGCATGCTAATTGGCTGGTGAGCTGCTTTTTGTTGCACCAGACATTCGGGTTCCTGCGCCCAGGAGGCCACTGTCGTCGCTGCTCTCGTTGCACAAGACGCAAATGATCAACATATGACAGCCCTGACGGGCCAGCCGGGGAGACGTGCCCCAGCCGGCGTGGACGGATGAGCTATCATCTGCTGCTGTCCTTTCCTGCGGGGCTCCTTGGACCTCTCGTGGCCGACAAAAGTGGCTGCTGTGCCGTATGTCCAAATTGCGAGCCCACCTCCCTACCCCTCCAATGCCATTTCTCCTCCCCGTAGGGCTGTGGTCGAAGGATTCTGCATACGGGGCCGGGGCTGTCACGTTTGCTTTTCTTGTCTAAGTCGGCCTCTCCTCCGTCGCCGCCATACCTTGCTGACCCACCCCATCCAACAAGCTCCCTCGGCGACCGCAATTCCGGCCTGCCATGCACCCACTAATATGGGCAGTCGGTCATGGCGAGAGCAGGGAAGCAAACCAGTATGGCTGACGGTTCACTCTCTGCTTTCTTGAGACCCGGCTTGCCTCGACACATGGGTATCCACTGCCTACCATGCCTCCTTTGGCGGCGTCGACGGCGCATGCGCGCACAGTATCCAAGCCCGCAGCCCCAACACAGGACATCCCGGTCAGGGAACCCGAGGCTTCCTTGACTGCGCTCGTCTGTTGTTTCTTGTTTCGGCACCGCGCCGGCCAGGATCCTCGGATGGAGCCGTTCACTGGCCGTCCCGGGATGAGCTGCTCACTCCCCACTCTTCATCCCCATCTATCTCCTCCATCTGTCTTAGGTCGTCGGACCTGTGGCTGCCTTGGCTCGAGTCAGAAATGCCCAACCACGCGATGTCCAACCGCTCTGCCGCTGTCACAGCTTGCTGCCGCTGCCACCTCCCATGCATCGTCCTACCCTCTCCTCATGTCGGGATGCGTCCTCTAGACCTTCACTCCCGCTGTCCTCTATCTCTCCCTTGTGCGCGTAGGCGTGGCTATTCCTTTGCCTTTGTTTTTTGTCTCGTTTCATTCAGTCGGATCTATCTCTCCCACGGTAGTAAGCCTCCCTCCTTACTGTCTCTGGTGCGCCTTGGACCCCCTGGCCTCATTTCTCCTTCTCCACCATTGTCCAAGCCTCTCCCTGCCTGCCCGCCCTTTCCACCTCGCCCGAAATATCGCAAGAGCGTCCTTGCCGCCAGTGTACAGCCGTCAACACCATTGACGCTCCCTAGCTCCAAGCTTGCCAGAGTATGACCCACGTGGGCCGGTCTGCCGCGTCCCCCATCCTCATCCTAGCCCCTATCCTTGATGTCTTTGTTCTCAACGATACGGCCGCCCGCCCGCAGCCAACCTTTGATCCTGTCGCTGCAGCCACCCCCTTCTACGTGACAAGAGCCGGGAAGTTTAGGCCTCGACGTCATCCGGGGCTCCTTCCAATCCAGGTCTTATTCTCAATGTCGACAGACAGAGCTCCCCCAGTCACGAGGACCAGGGGCTGGAGATGAATACGGGCCACGCAGTAACTTGCCATCCCTATCACACCTCTCTGTTAAGCCCAAAATACAATGCTGGATGGGGCCTGCGGCGTGACACAGTGACTGTTCTCTGCCTGGACGCCCACCATACCAACATGGTGCCACCGCACCTTTCCGGCCGTATTCTGTATCTCCCTTGAGAAAGCCCTGCGAGGGGTAAGCAGGGAGAAGGAAGTCGACGCAGAGTCGCTAGTTTCCCATTCCACATTGCGTAAGCCTGTGCGGGCTGCGGTGCAGTGCTGCCAGCCTTGTCTTCTTCATCGGTCAGTCCTTTGAGGCGCTTGTGTGACCTGAACTTCATTCCGCGAATGCTTCCGTGAATAATCCCTATATATACACGACATCGCTGCCTTGATTCCGCAGCAACGTCTCAGTTGATCCTCCTCAACAGCACAGCACCCCTCCACCCTCGGTCTCGCCCTGTATCACTTGCCCTCATATAGCCAGACAAGCAAATCGCCGAAAGACGTCAACGCCCTACCCAGCTTCAAGTTTTCTTCATATTTCCTCGACCCCTTCTCCTGCATACGCCCAAGTATAGCCTCGGACGCTAGAGTTTCTAGCTTCTTTCTCCAGGCACGATCTCAACGTCCCTAGAGATTAGAGGCGGTTCTGCACGTCGGCGACCATGGCTTCCCAGAGATCTAGCACGAGCTCCTGCGATAAGAAGACTGGCGCGATTCGAGCGGAGTTCGTCGATTCCTGGCCGTTTCCGACACCGCAGGAACAAAGGGAGCAGAAGCATTTGGCGAACGAAGGGGAGCAGCAACTTCAAGACACCATGCGCAGCCCAAGAGACCCCGGCAGCAATCAGCTCATGGCGCCTGATATGACTGGCCCTCGCAGCCGGCCGAGGCCGGTTAACCCGCCTACGCCTCCGCCGTATGGACCCCGTCCAGGCCCTAACCCTCCCGTTCCACCAGGGAACCCAACCCCGCCGCCATCGCCCCGCCGCCCAATCTGGACAGGAAGGGCGACCTGGTTCGCACCACTGTCCTCGCCTGCTTCCTGGACCAGCTATTTTCTACCCCCACGCCCCGAACCTTAGAGCCCAATGCATCGTCCATGGAATCCACCAATCGCCTCATCCGCCAGCCGTGTCCTTGGTATCTGCCATGTGAACACGCGATCTCGGACTGGGTTCATCCAGGTAGAATACTCGACGTTCTCACTATCACCACGCTATTACGGCGCCGCGAAGTCGACTCAGATGAAGATGTGGCATTGATGTAACCCTGTGGCTCTCCGGCAGCTGGTTCACACCCAGACAGTGCCAACTGCCGGAGGGCTGAAACCGCAGCCGAAGTCTCGCGGCGTTGTAGGGCATAGCCACGAGCTTGACGACAGGCGCCGACGAATCCACTCCCGCCTCTAGCCTTTGACCTCACGTGTCGCGCACTTTGATTGCTATGCGCGGCCACTTTCGCTTTACGCCCTGGCACAGGCTTATTGACATTGATCACCGGCTTGCTGATTGCAACATTACAGCAAGAGCTGTGCCACCAACAAACGCCACATGACCAGACCGGACTTTGCGACTCCTGTGGCGCCTCTTGCCAAATAGCCAGCGCCTGTCAGCGGCTCTTGTGCCACACACGCCGACCCATGACTCGAAGATGGTGACGCCGGTTCGCAGGTCGCCTTGTCACCAGGCATGTGCATCCTGTGCCGCTTCGCAAATCTGGCTCTTTTGGGGCGCTCTACGACCTACATCATCAGCGCGCCACGACATGTCACCACACATCTTTTTCCTTGTCATCTCGCTAGATCTCTTTGTTCGTTTTCTCTCTCTCGTTGTTCCAAATATTCTCGTTTCCCTTTCTCTCGATCGTTCCCTGATCATGTCACTCCTTCGTTCCTCCCTCCCACCAGGCCGCTTTCCTTGAACACCCTGTTTTCATCAATGAATACCTTCTCTTCAACGCCGCAAATCACTTGCAGCTTTTTACAATCGTCGGACTCATGGCCTATTGCTATTTTAGATTTTTATGCGTTGCCCTTGGGGACAAGGGCAGTATAGCGGAGAATATGGTTCTCTTGCGGCTGCTCAACCGAGTTGATCCTCCTATAACTGTTGCGTTTTCTCAACCATAGATTTCCTTCTCTCCTCTCTTTTGACATCTCGCTACTATAAATACAACCAAGCTCACGTTACACCTTTCATCATGATATACTTTTTTGTGAGGTCTTCATTCTAGGGTTCTTTGAATGCCACGTAGCTTTGTGACGCCAATACTCTTTGGACTTACTCTTGGGTAGGCATTGCCGCTTATTGCTCGACTCGGCCACTCTCAATCAATGTGCGTTCTTTACTAATTCCTTTCTTATTTCTTTTTCCCTACCGTGGGAATGGGGTAACTCTTATTCGCTTTTGGTAGGTTTTAACTAGCAGGGCCTATTTGTGGCGGGGGCACATGGGTGTTGCCAGCCTTTTTTTGACGTGGGAGACGTATTGTACTGGCCAATAGGCGCAGTGCTGTCAGAACCCCTTGCGGAAATGTAAGCCAACAAACGCCACCAGACTAAACTTGTTGGATGGGCAGCCAAAGGTCGCACGGGGCTATTTACGGAAGCGGTGGATCCACGACTCGGGGCTCCGTGACGGGAGACAACGTCTCCCCGGCACGGAGGCTCCGGCACGGAGATCACCGGTCATGCCGTCATGCACGGAGGCTGTGCAAGTTCCAGGTCAGATCCCGACTCCGGGATCTGCCTCGTACGATCGCACCCCGCGGCCTCCGGCATGGGATATATATACCGGGCGAGGCTCGTACGATGAGCCCTTTCTTTGTACTTAGAAGACAGACAGCTTTTAGGATATATTGAACCTGAAGGCCTTCTCACCCCAAAGACCGGTACCGGCACGAGTGCCACGAACAAAACTAGGTTCCGGCTTACGTTTTCCAAATCGAACATAGAAGAGGGGTTACAAACGTTCTGCAGGATTGAAATCGGGGTTCCCGTGTTGAAACATACGTACAAATCCCAGCCAAACAGAGCCGGGTACCATCTGTAATAAAAATGGGCAAAAATGACAAAGGTCAACTCCAACTAAAAAAACACCAAATATACCGAACTGCAATCGAAAAAAAGTCCAATGCAGAGGCTTGATAAAACAAACAAAGTCAGATGCATGCTACCAGTAGAAAGTGAAGACGAGTTCGAGGTGAGGAACTTTGCGCCCGCTATAGAGGCGTACAGTCTCTAAAAATGCGTCGTCCCATCAGCGGCGCCTCTTGGCCGTCTTCTTGTCCTTGTTCGACGCCGAGTTCTTGCGCGAGGGGGTCTGGGGCTTGGCGTTGGACGGCCCGGCCTCGGCCTTCTTCTTGGCGGCCTTCCCCGGGCGTTGGCGGCCACTTTGGCTTCGAGCTCCTGGGTCTTCTTGACGTCGCCGGTGGGGACCTTGCCGGTGCCCTCGAGTTGCTTGCACTCGTCCTGGCGGGTGCCCCCGGGTTGTTTGCCCTTGTTCCTTGCCACTGCCTCGGGCTGCTTGCCCTTTGCCCTCGCCGTCGCCGGGGGGGGGGGGGGGGGGGGGGGGCTGGCTGTTGTTCTTGGGTGTGGGGCGGGTCGGGCTTTTCGCCCGTCACGCAGATCTGCGTGTACTCGATACGGATGCTGTGGATCACGCTGCCGAGGTCTCCGATCAGCGCCGAGCAATCCTTCGCCTTGTCGGCGTTCTTGCCGTCGGCGGTGGGGTGATTTTCCTTGTGGCTCTGATACGCCTTGAACGCGGTCAGCGCCCCCTCCTCCAGCTGTCTTGCGACTACAAGAACCCTCTTCCTCGCCTCGTTCCACTCTTTACTATTCATGTTCCTCGGGGGCTCCTTTTCGAAGCAATCCGTCAGGAACTTCACGTCGTTGTCGATATCGTCTCGCTTCGGCTTCACGGCGTAGTCGTAGATTTTGAATTGTTGCCACAGTTTTTAGTTGGCGCTGCAGAATTGTCGTCGACGAGAGGAACACGGCATTGTGACAGAATAGGGGTGATCAGTGGTGATGCTAGGGGACGAGCAACTTACCCTAGTGGTGTTTAATCCATTTATCTTCTCTTCGCAATATGTGACAATCCGGAGCAGGGAGTTGAAGCCGCCGAACGCGAGGGCCGACGGGTTGACATCGCCACGAGCCACCAGAGGTGCAGTCTCCAGCTGCATCGATGCCGTGTTTGTATACTGACGCGGGTTATGTTTGGGGCCTTTGGCGGGGCGGCCGCCGAGGTGCTAAAAAGCAAGCCGAGTGCGAGAACCGGCTGGAAACGCATGGCGGTTGATGGATGCTGCCGTATCGAGCAGCCAGACGTGATGCGAGAGGTAGGCAAGAAAGTAAAAGGTCTGGGAGCACGACGATATGGCTTGCGGCAGACACTGAGGAGGTATCACGAAGTTGCGACGGGAGGTTGTTGCTGTGAGTCAGGGGTTGGAAGACTGAGAGAAGGTCCGCTGTGCCGTACAAGTATATATATCTTGAAAGATGAACAGTTGGGCAGGCCTCCAGCATGTACATGACCCTTTTCTGGGCGGCAGCGAAGGCGGATTCGATGACCAGCCTTGTGCAGCGACCTCGATATCTCGAGCCGGGTGCGTAATCTCGGCCTTCTTCGCACCAGATTGCGTGGCTATGTCGAGGTGCATATGCGTATTTGCGTTTATCACCCCTGGCTTACTAGCAGCGTGCTTCGGGGCTCGGAGGGTACAAGACCCGTGCAGAGCATCCTACTGGACTGCCGCTCCGGGCTGCCCGGCAGCCCGATATGGTTTCAAGGGTATCCTATGCATGCCGTAGGCGAAATAGTGGGCCCTACGGAGTGCTTCGAGTGCCTTGGACCGAGCCGCCTCGCGGCCGCCAGATATCTGCTTTAATAGGGAAGTCCATAAAATTGCATGATTCTTGACAGCAGGATGATTTTGGGCCCTTTACCCAAAAGCAGGGTGATGAATCCTTAGTGATTTGTAGGTAGCAGCTCTGAGCAGCGCTGAGTAGCGCTGTGGATGCCGGTGGCTGAGACTGATGAAGCCTACTGTAGGTGTCGATGCCCTGATTTCGGCGCTACCTAAGCAGACCAGGATGTGTGACTTTCCTATCTTGGCGGACCTGATTACCTGAATACCGCTGATTGGACAGCAGGTCTACATAGCCTGTGCTGCTGGTTCCATCTTGGATGAAGTTTCGACTCCAACCCCGCCCAGTTGCCGTCACTTTGCGCTGCTGCCGGGTCCGCCTGTGCGTCATCGCCAGCGGCTGTGGCGCCCATGTCGGCTTCGCCAGTGGCGCTCTGGAGCCTCCTCATGAGAGCCTCCTTCTCCAGCCGCTTCAAGAACTGCTCCAGCTGCTGGATGTGCTTAAAGGCCTCGTCAACGTGCGTCTCGTGAATCTTGTTCAGCGCCGGGATGTAGGTCAAGAATCGCCCTTGCTCGCTGGCGGCCACAGCGTCGTCGATGTGTTTTCCCTTGACGGTGCACCAGACCATGTACATGTCCTCCTGGAGCAGGCGGTCGGGCGTGGTGACCGTCTTCGCGCCCAAGATGTCGTTGTAGCGTGTTATACCACCCGAATCTGGGCTTTTTCCATTGCCGCTGTTACATCTCAAAGCTCCGGCGCCAGTAGAGCCTTGCTCCTGCTGCTCCCGGAGCAGTTGACCCACCCTGCGTCCCCTGCGACCCTCGCAGGTACTTTAGTACCGGCAAGAGAACACCAAACGGCTTTTAGCCACATCGAGGCAAAAAGACTTTTAATTTATGGACCACATGGAAATTGTATTAACGCACGGGCCTTATAGATTGCTTATATATATGTGCATCCTATAACCACTTTAATTTTTTCCATCTTTTTTATCCTTCCCATCCTCCCCATCCTCCCCGTCCTCCCTATCATTCCCATTTTTTTTATACTTTTAATTTTTTTTATCCTTCCAATCGTTTATTTTCCTTTATTTTATTTTCCGACCTTTAATAATGTTGGAAGGGCAGCCAAAGGTCGCACAAAGCTACCAACGGATGCGGTGGATCCGCGACTCGGGGCTCCGTGGCGGGAGACAACGTCTCCCCGGCACGGAGGCTCCAACGCGGAGATCACCGGTCATGCCGTTATGCCCGGAGGCTGTGCGAGTCGCGGGTCAAATCCCGATACCGGGAGTTGCCTCGTACGACTGCACGCCGCGGCCTCCGGCACGAGATACATATACCGGGCGAGGCTCGCACGACGAGCCCTTTTTTTGTATTTAAAAAAAAGGATCTTCCCGGCCACGCACCCTTTTTGCATCTACACGCACCCACCCCACTTTTGGCCCGTGCAACGCCTGTGCGTTCCGGTTTCGCAGCCCAGTAATTTTGCCTGCAAAATTAACTTCGCGCTACTTTTAATCCATTTTCCAATAACGCCCGCCATGAACGAAATTATCACAATTTCGAGCGACGGCGACGACGACGAGGCTGCGGGTTCGAGTTTTGATAAGGCTGTGCCGGCTTCCAAAGGCCGGCCGGAATCGCCTACACCCACCCTAACGCATTGGGACGGCCTCCCTTGGACTGCTAAGCCCCTTTTGGAGGGTTTTTTCGACCTTTACCCTACTGGCGACGCGATTAACAACGCTATAAGCGACTATTTCACTGCGGAGGGCATTAAAATAACGGTAGTGCGGTCGCTTAAAGATTCTTAAGGCCTTAAAAGGTCGAGGCTGAATGCCTTTCCGGCCACAGCCGACCAACTCCCGGCCCCTCCGCTTGCGCACGCAGATTTCCCGGATTTTTACCTGCGACTACGGCTTTATTATGCAACGGTTCGAGGCTAACGGAGGCTTTTGGAGCGCCAAAATGACCTGTTCTACCCACCAAGGCCACGCCCTCCTTTTTGCAAACGCCATGGGGCCTTCCGTGCGGCAGCAAAGAGACGCCTTTAGGGATAGGCACTGGAGGTTCCTACGCCCTTTTTTTGTAAATTCAACCATCCGCACGCGCTCGATATTCGACCTTTGCCGATCCCAATACCCCAACGTGCATTGGAGCCTTTCAGCGTCCCCACGAGCTTATTGCGCTGCATAAAGCTTAACAACGCGATCCGCAAGCGCCTGGCCTGCAAATCGCCGCCGTCGATAGCTTTTGGCTGCACGCGGGCAACCGCCTCGCGGAGGACCCTTTATTGCGGGTTACAAAGCCGGTTGGGGTTAAAAAGGGCCGGCCTCGAGGACCGGCCCTTTTAACAACGAAGCGCCGGCGGCAAGGCCTCGCACGCGTACCCGCACGGGTATAAGGGCCAGCGCAAGCAGGATTACTCCTAACAAGAATTGGGTGCTTCCTTGCAAGCACGGGACGAGGTTAACGAGGCCGAAGGTTTTGTGCTTAGCCTTAGCACTCCCTTGCTTTTAACACTAGCCGCCCAACCTTAGCGCCTGCGCCGGCTTTTAACGAGTTTTTTTAACCTTTTTGCGAGTTCCTAAGCACTTTTGTAACCTTAAATAAACGGCCTTAACGCCGTACCCCTGCACTTTTTTTATGTAATTTAGCGGTTTAACACTGCGTTTTAATCGTTTATTAATAAATTGCTCGTGGCGATAAGTTAAAACCCCTGTTTTACGCCACCCCCCACTTCCGGCCACCTTAATTCTTAATACCATGCATTTAACACGCCAATTTCATTCCGCAATTGTGATTTTTCCTAGCTAACTATAATACAATCAGATATATCATCCGAATCGTTAAATGCAGGAGATTTTGGTGGATCATTTGGCAAATCGCCATCCTCCTATTATGCACGCCTAATGTCGCTAATCCGTACAAAAGCCTCGTTTAAGTCCAGTAACACCTTTTTTCTTTTAACAGCCGTGCAACCTCCAATTCCGCCTTTAAACGCCTGGTTTTTGCTCGCACGTAACTAAAGCGATATCTTTTTCGTTGTAAGCCTTAGTAAGCTTTTGGAATAACAAACGGGCCGTCCGGCCGAGCTGGAAGTTGTGGGCAAAGGTGGCCATTTGAGTACGCATTTGGAAGGTCGTTTTAAAAGTTGCTATAATTATATCAAATGGCATGGAGTATTTGGAATAAATACTTTAAGCAACCCTTTCGGCTTTCAAAGCATCCTTTGCAGTTTGGGACCTTTTAACGTTGCTATTTTTAAAAAAGAGAGGGCTTATAAAAAGTTTACTAATTTTTAAGGGCCATAAGCCGGTAGCGGCTTAACCCGCTTAATAATACGGGGTATAAAAGCCTTTTCTTTTGCTTTGTAATAGCAGTTATGAAAATAACGTTTTCCTATTATAATTAACGTGCAAAAGGCTGCAAAAAGCTGTTATGCCGGCGGTAAACCTTTTTAACCGTGCTAAAACCGCTAAATCGAAAGGCTAAAAACGTAAAAGCTATAGGCGGGCAAATAAACGAGTTAAACGTTATTGGATGCGCAAAGGTATATAAAGTTTTTTGTTGCGTAAGATTCGTAGCTGTTTAGGATTAAAAGCCGGCGATTTCCGGGGGTAGCCGGCACTGTATTTAAAAGGAAAATATTTTTAAACCATTTTACACCCGTTTTATCGTTTATTTACCCTTTTATATTACGTAAAATTTTTAAAGCTTAAATTTTTTTTTAATTTTCCAAAAGAAACTATTACTTTTATACTAATAAACCTTTGAAAATAACGAAAGGGTTAAGCGCTTTTCCGGTGGCTAAAATGCATTTGATAATAATCGTTTAACCTCGCGTGCCGAAGGCTTTTTTTTTTACAACGGTTTGCAGCTTTTAATACCTAAAACGAAGTTGTTAAATCCGAGGCCTTTTATAAGCCCGCACTCGTCGAAATTATATTTGTTTTCCAGTTTAATAGCTTTAACGGCAAGCACTTTTAAACGAGGCCATTACGCCCGGATTACCTTTGTTAAAGCGCCGTTAACGCGTGCGTTTTTATACGCCGGGCTTTTTAAGTTTTAAAAATCGGGTATTTGGCTAAAAAACGGGCCACTTAACGCTTTTCGAAAGTTTAAAAGTCGCCGCTTTGTTCGAGGGTACGGCTAGCGATATAGCGCAATTTTCCGTAAGTCGAAAAGTACTTTAAAACGATTTAAACGAGCACCCAATCAGCTAAAAAGAGCTTTTGGGAAAGGTTAACGCGTTAACAATGCGCTTATGCACGGCAAAAGGGCAGGCCGCCTCCAATCCGGCGCCGGAGGGTAAACCTCGGGATACCCATATTTTCGAGGCCGACTTAACAAAAGCGCCGGCACGCACGCCCTCGAGGGCGCACGCGATCTCCGTTTCCGTATATTGCTTTATAAATGGTTCGGCATTAAAATGCACCCAAAAAGAGGTTAAAAGATTAACTGGTGTAAGGAGTTTGCCCGTGCGCCGGTGCCCTACTTCACCCACGAAAGCGTTACCTACCAAATTGTCACCTTTTTTTAAGAACACAAACAATACAAAGCTGTTTCCCTCTTTTGCAGGCCGCCCTGCGGCCGCCCAACACCTTTAACAGGTTATAAGCCCTTAATTCCCATCGGAATGAAGCTACTTACAATCTTTTTTGGCCGGTGGCCGCGTTATTTTCGTTCTAAAAGCCGGTGGCCGCACAATAACGTCTTCTGGTGGAAAACGTCTCCCGGTGGGAGATATCGCCCGGTGGGCATCACGTACTATTCACTTTACTGTCACCCGGTGGGCGACAACGGGCCGTTTGCCTTACCTTTTCCTGTGGGCCGCTGCCCTACTTCCCTACTACTTTTCGACCGCTACCCTACCTTTGTTAATTTTTGCTTATAACAATAATAACGACGGCAGTCGCCTACTGCCTACCACCGCCCGAAATGTTTTTTACTTACAAAGAGGCAACTGTTAAAATACCTGCCTTGCAGGGCCCTCCAATTTAAAGGCAACCTTTCTCGAATTCACCAATTTTTAGCATTGCGCTGTTAGTGCACACTGCCAAATTGCATACAAATCCTTAACACCCGCCAATTAGCGACCCAACACCAATAACCACGCCCGCCAACGGCGCTGGCGACGGCAACATGCCGTTGCCAACAGCCCCCCTTCGGCCAATAGGGTGGCGCGCGCCCTCCTCGTCGGCCCAACGGCCCGGAGGAACGCGTCGCTGCCACCCGGGCCCCCCCGCGCGTCAGCGCACCCGACCACGCCGTCCCCGTTGCGGAATTCGCAACACCCAACAGGGCCCGTTCAGGGCCAGGAAGGCACCCACGACGGCAGCACCGGCACAGGTGCCCCTTTCCTTTCTTTTCCCCTCCCTTCCCACCCCCGGCCTACGCGCCCACCCCTCGGGTCGGCTGCGGCGGCCGCGGAGGAAATTGTTGCGAGTTACAGCCGCAAGCAACAGCAAACGGCTTTAATTTGCACAACCCTCGCCCGCTCTATCGACGCCGGCATCGCTTCCCTCCCACTGGAGGCAATCCCCGAAGCCAACGGCTGGAAGGATTGTTTTATCGAATACGCCAAACAAGCCCTTTTCGGCCTGCCAACGCCGGCCCAAAGGGAAAGAAACCCCTACGGGGCCCCGGAACCTTACGCGCCTAACCCGCAACGCCCGCCCCCGACCACTTACGCGGCGGCGGCCCGAACAGGGCTCCAGCAGCCCCAGCAACCCGCACAGGCTTTAAAAAACCGTGCACCCCGGGAGCCCCGCCCTCCCGCCCGGCCCAAAGCCGATTTCCGGGTTTTTGTTAAAATCCCGGAGGAAAAACAGGCTTGGGCCAACCAACAAACGGGCTTTAGTATTCGCAAAGCCCTTGCCGATAGCAGGGACCTGCCGTTTACGACAGCCGACGTCCCGGAAGCTTATCGAACCCCTACTGGGTTCGTGCTAAAAGCAAAAACGGCGGATATCCAAAGCCGGCTTTTGCAGCATCGATCCGAATTAGGCCGTTTATATAACGCCGAAAGGATCGAAAAGCCCGAAATCTGGTTTAACTACGTGATTTCCGGATGCCCCACGTCCTTAACGAACGGCCTCGGACAAAGCGTCCCGGTATCGGAAAGCTGGTCCGGGAGGAAGTCGAAGCCCAAACAGGGCTAAAGCCAGTAAGCGTTAAGCCCTCCGGGGCCGGCGCTAATTACCAAGGGCGTATATATGGATTATATCCTTTTACACGCGCGTAACCGGGTTTAGGCTTTGGGGGATTACGTTTTTTCACGCCGCGTACAACGACACCCGCCGGTTACGCAACATACCCCCGGCTGCCACGGCTTTCACGTGGCTCGCAACTGTGCCCGGGCCGATAGGTGCCTCCGGTGCGGGAAAGTGAACGACGGCCGGCACGCATCGCCGTGCACGGCCCTTCCGCAATGCGCAAACTGTTCGGGCCCGTACCCAGCCGACCACCCGAACTGCCCTATAAAGCCTGTACGGGTAAACGGAGTGCTAAAGCATTTAACCCGTGGGGAAAAAGGCGCGGTTAGGAAATTAGGGGCACAAGCCTACCGGGCGGCGGTAAAAGAGGTGGAAGCCGCCGCTGCCGCCGCCACCGCCGCGGCCGCCGCGGCCGCCACCGCCAACGCCCTTCCTGCAACCGCGGTTACTACGGACAATTCCGTTGTAACCGTTACCGCTAATGCCAATCCCGCGGCCGGTACCGGTAACGCCGCTGCTTCCGTTACCCCCGCCGCCGCCGCCGTTCCTGCCGCTGCTGCCACCGCCGACGCTGCCGAGGTAAGAGCCGGCAAATCCGCTGGCCCCCGAGGGCGCGGCCCGTACGGCCGGCAAGGGAAGGCACCCTGCCAAAAGGCTTAGGGTTAGTTTTAACAACCAATACGAAGTACTGGCGGATATGGAACTGGACCTCCCCGAGCCCGAAGGGGCTATCGAAATAACCGGAAACCCCTGGAGGAAACCGACGGTACCGCCGGCCAACAACCTTAGGGCCAAAGCCCCCAATACACCAACGCCGCTTTTACGTATGCCAGCAGCCAACCGGATACAACAAACGCATGGCAATAGGGCCCGGCGCCCGGGGCTTCGCCCCGAACGCCGTGCTTTAACCGCCGCCCAAGCGAACGTTCGACGTAGCTGGGAGGCGGGGGCTACTTTACTCCAACTATTTTGGAGCCAAAATATCGACGTGGTGCTAATGCAGGAGCCCCTAGCGCGTGGAAAGGGAAGCTTATGCTTTGCACCCACCCGTCGTACGAGCTATTTACTCCGGTAAATAGCTGGCAACCACCAAACCAGGCCTCGGGTAATAACTTACGTACGGAAGGACCCGGGGCTTCGGCCCGTAGCGGACCGGCCGGCAGGCAACACCCGGGACATCCTTTGGCTTACCGTCGCCAGGTGCACCTTCGTTAACGTATATAGGCCTTTCCAGGGGACCCTTCGGAACCCTCGTTGGACCTTTTACTACGTTGGCGCCCAACGGCAAAATGCATTATAGCTGGAAACTTTAACGCAGGGTCCCCGGCGTGGGATCCGGTTAAGGTAATAGGAATAGGGGCCAGGATATAGCCCAATGGGCTAATACTATAACCTCCTCCTACTTACCGACCCAGGCCAACCTACGCACAACGACGGGGGCGTTTTGGATTTTACCTTTTCCAACGCCCTTTAGCAACAGCGGAAATCGACCCTTCGCTAGCAACCGATTCGGACCACCGCTCGATACGGATCGAAATTCCTAACCGCAATAACTTCGTTCCGGACTGCCGGCGTATTACGCTACCAACGATAAACTACCGTTTTTCGCAAACGCGGTAGCAACGGGGGCCGGCAACTTGCCACCACTTACAAACCCAGGCACTGCGGAACACCTGGATAAAGCGGCCGAAGCATTAACAAACTTATTAAAAAATGCGTTAATGGCTTTCGGCCGGGGGCCTAAAGCCAAAAGAAAAGGCCAACCCTGGTGGAACGAAAAGTGCGCCAACGCCCAACGGGACCTTGCAAAAGCTATGGGAAACGGCGGGCCTTTTACGGCCGAAGCCCGTGCTTTAAAAGCAACGGTTCGGACGGCTAAAAACAGCATTGGGCCAGCGTGCTGGAGGAAATGGATTCCCCGAAAGCGCTATACCGTGCTGTAAAGTGGCATAAACTTACACCCGCTATACGGCTTCCCCCGTTAAATATTAACGGGGAGGTTATAATAGCCCCAGGGGATAAAGCGGAAGCATTAGGCCGCAAATCCTCCGTAGGTTTACGGCGGAGGACGACTTACAGGAGGACCCGTTACAGCAAAGGGCTACCAAGGGACCGCACAACTCCCGTGGGACCCCCACGTCCCTTTAAAGGAATGCCGGAAGTGCACCGTTGGCACGGCAAACACGGCCCCGGGCGTCGATTCCCTAACGGTTAAGCTACTTACAGCGGCGTGGCCGGCAATAGGGGAATACGTTAGGGCCCTTTTCGAGGCTTGCCTTAGGGCCGGGCACCACCCAGCCCCTTTCCGCACAGCGGAAGTGGTTATGCTGAAAAAGCCGAATAAAACGGATTTAACGGACCCAAAATCCTACCGCCCGATAGCTTTACTCCCGTGCTTAGGGAAAGGGCTGGAGCGGCTGGTGGCTTCGCGGATGGCATCCCTCGCATTACAACACGGGCTTATAGCCCCGCAACACGCCGGGCTACCCCGAAAAAGGCCGCCATCGATTTAACGGCATGCGTGGCCCACGAGGTGGAACGGGCCTTCCAAAAGCATAAAACGGCCGCCCTCGTTACCATGGATGTACAAGGGGCTTTCGACGCCGTACTTCGCCGGAGGCTCCTTTAAAGGCTTTTAAACCAAGGCTGGGATCCAACGTTAGTACGATGGGTATCATCTTTTGCAGGAAACAGGGTGGTTAAAGTGCGTTTGGAGGACGCCACGGCACCCCCTTTTTTCCCCGGACTGCGGGCTACCCCAAGGGTTACCGGCGTCACCGGTCCTATTTATGCTTTATATGGCCGAAATCCTACCCAAAGCAAAAGCGATTAGGTACGGATACGCGGACGATATAGGCATTTGCGTAACGGGTAGCACTCCGGAGGAGTGCTCCCGTAAAGCAGGGGCTACGGTTACGGAAATCCTACGTTGGGGCAGGGCTAATAAGGTTGCTTTCGACCCGGGGAAGTGCGAGCTTATGCATTTTTCCAGACGGAGAAATCCCACAACCCCAGCGGTTACGGCGGAGGGCCTTACCATACAACAAGCTACAGGAGCTTTACGGTGGTTAGGGTCCTTTTCGACCAAAGGCTTAATTTTAAAGCCCACGTGGAAAACAGGCTGCAAAAGCCCAAAGCGTTGCCAACCACCTCCGAAGGCTTACGAATTCGATAGGGGGATACCGGCACATTCGGTTTACAAAGCCGTCACAACGGTTATAATCCCTACGGCTTTATACGGGGCCGAGGTATGGTATAGGGGTAAAACTAAACCACACCCGTACAAGCCGGCACAACAAAATTATCCGCCAAGGCCATTTAATCGATCGGGTTATAAAAGCTTTAACCGCGTCCCTTAAAGCAGTGGTCCCAGCTTGGAAAACCACACCGATAAACGCATTGCATTACGAATCCGGCATCCCAGGCGCCCAGGCGCTTTTGGAACAAGCCCGCCTCCGTTTTGCGGCCCGTATAAATACGGTTCCGGAAAAACACCCCCTGGCCGCAGCGGCCAAGCCGGCCCTTAACGCCCGAGGGCCTAGGGCAGGCTTACCCGGCAGGCTTGCAACCTCCTTGCAAAGGACGGCCGGACTTCTTCCGGCTTGCACCCGCCCGGCCTACCTCCCTTATAAATATACGGGGCTTACGGTGGCCATACAAGAAAAGCAAGCAGCCGCTAAAGCATTTACGGCGTGGCTTTGCACCCTCCCACCCACCGACGTTATAATATATATAGCGACGGGTCCAAAGCAGAGAACGGAGCAGTTGGATACGGCTGGGTAATATACCAAGCCGGCCAACGCAAACTTTCCGGGCACGGCCGGCTGGCGCATCCCGCGGAAGTATTCGACGGCGAGGCGGAAGGGGCCCGGATGGGCCTCCGTAAAGCCGTTTAGCTTCCGCAATTGCACTTTCCACTTGTGCCTCGATAACACCTCGGCGGCCAACGGCTGTTTAAGCACGGCCCCTGATAGTTCACAAGGGGCCTTTAAAAAAATCCATTGCCTTATAAATAACACCAGGTATACGTACGCTGGTCCCCGGGCCATATGGGAATCCCCGGAAACGAAAGGCAAACGCCGAAGCAAAGTTGGGATCGGCCCTGCCAATACCCCAACATTTTAAACCAACGGTGGCCGGAGTAAAGGCTTTAGCCCGGAAAACGGCCCGGGACGCCCGGAACGCATGGTTTAAAAACAACTTTCCGGATCGGTATAAGGCTATAGCCTCCCGCCGGCACCACAACATACGCCCGAAGCGTTGCAGCTGCACCGGAGGGTACTGCAACGGCTAATAGCCGCACGCACCGGTTACGGGGATTTCGACTGGTACCACCGAAAGTTCCAGCACGAAGACGATAACCCGTGCCGCTGCGGAAGAAACAAATCCCCTTCCCACCCTGTATTTTGCAGGTTGGCTAAAACGGCAGAAAATAAATGGCCTATAGCGGACCCCTCCCCGGCTTCCGACAGGCCCGGATATTGGAAACGGCTACTTTAAAAGCCTTTCCTTTTTGCTTCGTTCGCCGAAGCTACCAATTATTACACTATCGCTGGACGATAACAACAGGGCCTAAAAAGCCCGCATATCCTTTTCCTTGTTCTCCTACACCTTTTACCTTTTTCCTTTGTACCACCAGGACTAACAGTAGGCTCGTTGGTCCCCCGCACCTCCGGCCGGGCCCTGGGGGTCCCGAGGACCTTCCAGCCTAAAACCCGGCCCTACCCCTTTACCGGCATACTCGCCGGCCGAACGCACTACTACCACCCGCAGCGCTTTACAACGCCCTGGCGTATATATATACGCCCTACCGCCGATTGCCCGCTCACTAACAAGGAGCGCTGGAACGCGGCCCGACCTTCGTGTGCCTTCGGGTTTAATTCTGCTAGCCGCCGGATAGCAACATGTAGCCTAATGTTTAGCTTAGGTAGCGCTAGCACGTCATATGCCCCTTGGGAGGCAGGGACTGGTAGATCCCGACTTACTGACGTTAAATATACTCACTCACTCACTTACTCCAATTTAGAGGCGTGAAAGCGCGCCGTTAAGGTGCATCTAATCGCGGGCGGCGCCGACGATTACATTGGCGACAACCCGCCTTTTTAACCCAATAATCCGGCCGCTTTTAAAGCCTGGAAAGCTAAAAGGGTCCTCGTTTGGTACTTTATTAAGCAGTTAATTACGGAGGTTACTAACGAGCTTAAGCGATAAGGCTGGAGCTTTAAAGCCGACGATTCCGCCCGCGACCTTAGGGCCCTTTGGCTCGCCGTTACCACTAAAATTGGCCAAAGTACCGACGCCTAACTCGATGGCTTGATGGAAAAGTTCGTCAGCCTCGAGGTATCCAAATACAACGACGTTAAAAAATACACCAACCGTTAGCTCGAGTTTAAGAGATAGATGGAGGAAGCCAGCGTTGTAATTCCGGACCGTTTTCTCGTTAGTCACCTCGTTAAGGGTTTCCGAAAGCATTATCCAATCGCCGTTACCGTCGCTTTAAGCGCCCACCCAGTGCCCGCCGGCCGCACCCCGATCCAAATTATCCAGGCCGTTATCGAAAACGTAACTACTTTCGAATCGGCCGACCTTTCCCTAGCCAATACCAACGCGCCCACCGCTTGCACCAAAAGGAACTGTTTAGTGGTTTTTCGCCTACCCCACCACGACCGGTGCGGCAGGCACCATACAAAGGGTGACGACGGGTGCTGGCTATTGCACCTTAAGCTGGAGGAGGAATACTATAAGCAAAAGCAGCAGGCCGCTGCACAGGCTACAGGAACAGCAACGGTTGGAGGAGCTAACCCCCGGGCCGTTAATTATACCTTTGAAGTGCCTGTTAACCGCGGCAGCGCTGGACAGTATGCCATATAATCAAAAGATTTAACGCCACGGATATCGGGCTGTTGGTAGCAGTTGCCGGCTGGAAATAGCTTCACTTTTGTAACGCTCTCGTGGTGAGAGAGAGAGAGAGAGAGAGAAAGAGTATATTTAACGTTAGTAAGTCGGGATTTACCAGTCCCTGCCTCCCAAGGGGCATATGACGTGCTAGCGCTACCTAAGCTAAACATTAGGCTACATGTTGCTATCCGGCGGCTAGCAGAGTTAAACCCGAAAGCACACGGAAGTCGGGCCGCGTTCCGGCGCTCCTTGTTAGTAAGCGGGCGATCGGCGGTAGGGCGTATGTATATACGCCAGGGCGTTGTAAAGCGCTGCGGGTGGTAGTAGTGCGTTCGGCCGGCGAGTGTGCCGATAAAAGGGTGCGGCCGGGGTTTAGGCTGGAAGGTCCTCGGGACCCCCAGGGCCCGGCCGGAAGTGCGGGGGACTAACGAGCCTACTGTTGGTCCTGGAACGCTTTCGTGGTTATAGGGGGGTGTGAGGAGTTTGCCCGTGCGCCGGTGCCCTACTTTACCCACGAAAGCGTTACCCACCAAATTGTCACCTCTTTTTAAGAACACAGACAATATAAAGCTGTTTCCCTCTTTTGCAGGCCGCCCTGCGGCCGCCTAACACTTCCAACAATTAATTGCTCGTTAAATGGCGATACGTTAAAGTTAACGCGTTGAAAATCGGGTGGTTGGAATTGGGGTGGCCGGAAGTGGGGGGTGGCGCAAAACAGGGGTTTTAACTTAACTTTTATTTGCTTCCCTCCTGTTGATTGAGCCTTTGCCTGCATTGAAGCCTATGTTTATTTAAATGAGCGCTTTATAAAAAATTGCATAGCGGCCGATATCGGGGTGGGGGTGCGTGTAGGTGCGAAAAAGGTGCGTAGCCGGGAAGATTTTTTTTAAAAAAATAAACAGCTTTTTAGGATATATAAAAGGAAGCTTTTTTACCTTACGGTAATAGTACCGGCCGAAAGCCACGAATAAATAAATATTAATTTGTTTTATTACTTAATACTTTTAAAGCATAATATTTTTATACATTTATGTATAACTTGTTTTACAAGCGAGTGCACCACTTAAACGAGTGCAACATGACGAAATTTTATATTAAACGTGTTTTTTTAATACCTTTGCTAACTCGGCCAATTTAAGCCGAAATTTAACCAAATTTAAAAATGTTATATTTAACCAAATAGGAAATTTAATTTAATTTTCTTAGATTTTTACTATTACCGTTTTAAGGTTTGTTCGTAATACTGTATAATAAAAATCCAAGAAAATTAAATTAAATTTTACATTTAAATTAATATAACGGTTTTAAATTTAGTTAAATTTGGACTTAAATTAGTCGAGTTAACAAGGGTATCGGAAATCGCGTTTAATATAGGATTTTAGAATGTGGCACTCGCTTGTATGTGGCACTTGCTTATTAACACGGTAAAGTGTTACGACCAGCATGCAGGCTTTAAAGTAACGGGACAGGACCCCGCACCACTTGGACACACGAAGTTACGTGACAAGCTTACCTAAGGAAAGATCTGTAAATCTGTGGTAACCAAAAACAAAGCAACAGATCCAAAAGGGATTTGTGGATCTATAGTAGCTAAAAACAAAGCCGCAAATCCAAAAAATCACTAAAGATAAGCGGCATGTATATAAAGGATGGATTTTCTCCTACTTTAGATAGCTTTAACTAAGGCCTCGGCATTAGTTAACCTAAGTTAGCTCCCAGGCATCCCCTGGGGCGAACAATCAAATCGTTCTTCTAGTTACGTGTCCCCTTGCAAACCAGCTCAGCAATACTGTCCTGTCCTCCTTTAAGGTGCCCTACCTTAGGAGCAAACCCTTAATTGTAACATAAAGGTTTCGTTCCATTCTAATTTCGCTAAATTCGGCAATTAAAAGCTTATAGATGTTAAAAGGCTGGATGTTGCGAAAGTGCCGCCATGTCGCTTTAAGCAAATGGAGGTCCAAAAGCTTAAGTTTACCCACAATCTTGTTTTGGACCTCTGCTGGGAAAGTGACGAGGGTGCGGGGGTTAATCTCGGCATACATCGCTGTGGGACATGGGAAGGGACGATGGATATCGGCCGCTCATGCCGGAACCTGGTGGCGCTACGAAAGTAGCCTGGTAAACGTTTGGGTGCATCCAAAGGGGAGGCCCATACTGCTAATAAAAACTATTATCACGTAACGGCACTCAGTAAGCAATTGCCTTGGCAAATCTCTATAAGGTGCCTCGGTGTAAGAGGTTATAAATGACTAACAAATGACAGGTGGCGCAGTCGTTGTAGGTGGCTAGGCACAATCGGAATTGCGATTTCCTTCGGTCGCTTCCGACCATCCTCCCATCTTAGCAACATCCAATCCGCTATGGCAAATCGATCCCGATTAGAGATTATTAGGGATAATCCTATCGGAAAAGGCCTTTATGCCTTCCGCGTTTCATTCAATTCGATCTACGAAGATAAGAAGGTCCCGCGCAGTTTGGACGTGCTGGGTTAACTTAACCAAGAGGGTAAAACAATCCAGCTTCGTTAAATGCGCCTAATGCCTTAAGGTTAGCCATTAAGGACCATAAATTTGAAGTTACTTGGTGGCGGTTTCTGTTTTTTAGTTACATAACCCAGTTTTTTGATCCTCCTTTCCCGCCGAGTAAGCCGGAGTACCCCTTGTTGGCCACCCCCCCTGTTGGCCACCTTGCACGGGCCTAATTACCACCAAACTTAGTGCATTCGACTGCAAATTTCTACCTTTATTTAACTATTCTCGATACAAAGTATACTAATTCCTAATCAAAATTTTCCGCTCTTTCTAATGCTGTATCGCTTGCCTCCTTAACGTGCCCCTTTGTTTTTAAAATGCGCCGGATATTTACAAAGGTTTTATTGGGATCCGAGGCCACCCTTTTTTTTTCACAAGGCCGCTATGCCTTTAACCCGGCCTTTAACTGCCTAATTTTTTAATAAGCCGTAGCCAACTCGAATTTACGCGCTGCGTAGCCTTTTTAAAGCTTCCAAAAAAAAGTCAGGCCGTGGGGCTTATCGAAAGCCGGCTTTTAAAAGTGCTAATTTAAAAGGCTAACTTTTTCGATTATTTGTAAGTTTCCTAAAACATTTAAAACAGCCGGAAAAAACCTTTAAAAGTTGTTTAGCCCTGTTATCTTTTGCAAATTGTTAAATTTAGGCTTATTAGTTATTTCGTTGCGAATTTTTAAATTAAAAGCCGGTTTATAAAAGGCTTATTAATATTTCGTGGCTAAAAGCCGAACGCCCGCCACCCCGCTTTAATTGTATAAAGGGTAAAAGCTCGTATTTTTGCAAAAGCATAACTTTGTAAAAATTAACGTTTTCCTATTACAGTTAAGCAGGTAAATAAAGCTTAAAACCTGGTTATTTAACGGTAAGCGTATTTAAAAGGGCTAAAAACAAATAAATCTAAAAGCTGCAAAACGTGCGTAATATAAAAGGGTAAATAAAAAAATAAACGTTATTTTGCAAATAAAAAAGCATAAACTTTTTAGTTATATAAAATCCGTAACCATTTAAAACTAAAAGCCGGGGTTTATAAGTAAAGGGTTTAATATAAAAGAGAAAAACCTTTTGCAGCCATTTTACTACAATACGGTTAATAATCCACTCATTATTTATTGCAGTAAATTCCTAGCCTTCGAATTGGCCTAAATCCTTTAAAAACCACTGCTTTTGCACGCTTTTCCCTTTAAAAATAATAAAAGGAAAAAGCGAAACCTTAATTGCCGAAATGCATTTAATAAACGAGGTTTAAATGCGAAATCTAAGCTTTTTTTTTTTTTTTTTTTGCAAAAGCCGGGCCTTTTCGAAGCTTAAAACGAGTCCGTTTCCCGTTTTACCCTCTTACAGGCCGCCTTCGTTTGCGTTATACGTATTTTCCGGCTTTATCCCGGCCACTTTCAATACTTAAAGTCGCTTCCACTACGCTTTTATTACCTCCGTAATAGCCCTTTTAACGCGTGCAAATTTTATACGCCGGCCTTTTCCGATACAAATCTTTAAATATCAGCCTAAAAAGCTACGAATCCAGTGCTTCCCGAAGGGCTAGGAGGCGCCCCTTTGCCGGAGAATCTCTTGTGCAAAAAACCGGACTTTTGCATACGTTAGCGGGAGCCCTAAAAAAGCCTGTAGTAGGATCCAGTAAGCTAGGCCCTTTTCCTGCTCCGGGGCTATCCGCTAATAGCGTTCTTGTAACTGTCGGATAGGTAAGGTGCCCTTAAAACGGTGCCGTAGGGTAAACCTCGGTATACCCTAAAGTCGGGCAGCCCTCGCGATTGGGACCTTCGCTTGCACGGCGGCGACGTCCTGTTCGACTTTTTCTTTTGTATACTGTTTCTCGGGCATCTTAGCGTTCGAGTGCAGCAAAAAGTAAGGAAAACGGATTGGAATTGATGGAATCCTGTAAAATTGAAGTACGCGCGACGATTCGAGGCCGTGGGGCGGCCGGGGTGGCCAACAGGGGGGTGGCCAACAGGGGGTACTCCGACTTACCATACCCGTCACTACACAGTAGAGTAGCCAATCATACCACCCAGTACTGTCACGGCCCACAGGGGGTGCACGCGACTCCCTGCCTCCCCTCCGGGCCTCTTCCTACTACAATCATCTTTCTCCACCACTTTCAATTGACCCCCATCTGGCTCTGACAAGTGGTAGCAACTCTGTGAAGTTGCAAAAGCGAGAGTATGGATCGCCAGCCCTCCAGCGATCGTGCTTCCTAGCGGAAGAAACCCTCAGCAAAAGGGTAACGTCGTCCTCCCCGGGGGTGCCGTCTGCAGATCAGAAAAGCGATCCAGATTGATCGCAAAGCCGTCTCCGCCCGAGGCGCCCACCACCAGACGTCGATCCAGACTATCGGCCCGGAAGCCTTCCAGATTGGAGGCACGTCGTCTCCAATCGAGGCGCACCCTCCGTCGAAATGCCTTCACCTCGTCGCCAGAAGGCAAAGCCAGCGGCCTGCACCTGCCCGCACCTCCAGGACTGCCTGCGGGCCAAAGCCACTATTACGGCATTTGGATCCGACCCCCTCGCCTGTTGCGATTGCAATCGCGTCTTCCAATCTCGCGCTAAGCTTTACAAGCACGTTTGGAGTGACGTTTGCCGCCCTCGCCCTCTGCCGCGGCCATGAACCCCTCCGTAGCTGCCAACTCTTCCGCGGCTGCCAACCCCTCCGCGGCCACGTCAGCAGATGCCTCTCTCCCCTTTACAACTGGGTACAGAAGCCTACCAGCCGCAGCCCGCTTCGGACCTTCGGGCAAAGCATAAGCTTCTGGACTCTCGATCTGACTTCCCCTGCACGTCACGAGCCCTACAGCAAACCCTCGAAACACTGCAACAAACTTTCGAGGCATTGCAACAAGCCTTCCGCCGGCACCCTTAAGGCACTTGACAAGTCCTCCGCCGGGCACCCTCGAGGCCATTGCGACAAGCCCTTCGCCCCCATCGAGCCTCTCCGCCGGGCCCTTCGAAGCACAGCCCTTCCGCCAAGCGGCCAAGATACAATATAAATACGGGTGGTGGCGACGGAAAGTCTGTTTGGGAGTGACGAACCGTCACGCCACGGCGACTCGGCATGGCCCATTGCATCTTTGGACCTTTTGGCTTTGTACAATATATTGAGGCTCGCCGAGGACGGCGAGATCTTTTCCGGTGCGCGGCACTTGTCACGGCCCACAGGGGGTGCACGTGACTTACTACCTGCCCCGCCCTGCTTGCCCCGCCTGCAGGCCACCCTTGTCAAGCCACCCCATCGCAGCGGCTGTCGTCCTCTCCCCCACCGCCACACTACAACCGCCGCTATCGCGGTCGCGGTTGTTGCTCCATTACGAGCTTAGCGCTAAGCAGGAAGGTCTGGTATTATTCCGAGAGACAGACATGCAGCTGGTTTCCAACGGCTCTGCGGACGCCTCGAAAGTGTGGTCCGCCAACGGCAGGAGACCAGCCTCGTGGAAAAGCGCGCCGTGGGCGCTATACGACGGCAAAAATTTCAACAGGCTCATCAACGATCTCACGGGCCGCATCGACGACCTAGAGAAGATATACCCCGTCAAGGCAGCTCGCCAGTTGGTCGAAGTGGAAATCCACAAGGTCGACGACTCGCCACCCTAATGGTCATCTCTGACACTGGCGTAGGGATCGACCGCGTTTTGGCCGAGGCCGCGGCTGAAAATTTTCACGAAGAAGGTCGGCTCAAAAGACAAAGCGCGGGTACTAGTTGGCAACGAAATGCCGGAGAACGTTTTCGGGCGTGGTGGGCGGATTTCGGTTGACGCTCAGATCGGGAAGCACCCAGTAGCGATTTTGCAGATCAAGTCCTCAAATCACTTTATAGGGACGGTGCCAGGTTTGGCGGGGGCTGTGGTGGTGTGAGGCGCACGTCCAGCAAATCATGGGGCGTACGCCCGAGAGGGCGCGCCGCGCCACAACAGCCGCAGCTTTCCTGGAGCCTCAACTTGTTTTGCGAATGGCCAAACCCGCATGGCTAAAACTGCACGGCCAAAGCAATATTACAGCTTGCTTAAAATTTCGGCTTATATGCTATTGGCCGAAACTGCATCGTTGGGTCGATATGGCTCAACTTGCATGGTTGAGACCAAACCACGGCTGGTTTGGAGCCTCGATTTGTTTTGCGAATGGCCAAACCCGCATGGTCAAAACTGCACAGCCAAAGCAATATTACAGCCTGCTTGAAGTTTCGGCTTATATGCTATTGGCCGAAACTGCATCGTTGGGTCGGTATAGCTCAACTTGCATGGTCGAGACCGAGCTACGGCCGGTTTGGAGCCTCGGCTTGCTCTACCATCCTGTTTGGAGCCTCGATTTGATGGGGCCAGGCATCGATGCCGTCCCGGTAGCGTTTCTTAACAGGGTCGGGCATCGATGCCGTTCCGGTCTCCTCCGTCACTGTGATTTCTAGAAACTACCAAGTGCCGCGTGCAATGTACAACCTGCCGTTTAAATACCGCCAAATTGACATCTACAGCGAAAATCTCCGCGTTTATGCCCAAACCCTCAAATACGTACCGCTTTAATACCTCCAGGAGTTCCATTATAGGCCAGATGCCCAGCTATGCTAGAGGGTCCGGTAATTCCCGCAGACAATATTGGAGAGCCACCGCGGAAAGCGCTATAGTTTAGTAGAGGGTGCGGTTGCAAGCATGGTGGAGGGTGGACGGACGTTTCTGGCTGGCATGGGCAAATGTTGACTTTCTTATTTAAGGCCCGCGAGCAGACCCTTGGAGGTCGGCAAAATGGAATTCATGTTTCTCTCCTGCAGCAGCACTTCCTATCTTGCTCCTCATTCCCACGCTTGCGCACCCGAACTCTTTGCCGTACTTTGAGCAAGTTGAATTATCTTGTAATTTCCACTTTCCGATTCTCAACAATGGAGACAGACGCGGTCATTGCCGGGCTCAAGAACAAGAACATCCCCGTTCTGGAGCGCGGGGAGGACGATTACAACAAAGCCATCGCCACTTCCAACCTCTTGTTTCGCTTCTCGCAACCCGACTGCGTAATTCAGCCCGAAACTATACACCAAGTCAGAGCTATCATCAAGGAAGCCAGGTCGAAGGGTCTCAGAGTCACCGTCAAGGGAAACGGCCATTCCTACGCAGGGCACTCCACCGCGTTCTGCGGCATCTCACTGGACCTGAGGAGAATGAACCACGCCGGGGACCTCGATATGGAAGGGAAAACCGTGACCGTGGAGGCTGGTTGTCAATGGGGGCACGTGTACCAAAAGCTCATCAGCGGCCGGCGCAACGGCTACATCATCAATGGCGGGCGATGCCCTACCGTGGGGGTCAGCGGCTTCATCCTGGGCGGCGGCCTCGGTCCCTTCACACGAAGCCTCGGCATGGGGTGCGACACTCTGGCCGAGGCGACCATAGTCACCGCAGACGGCGACTTGGTAACCGTCGGGAAATCGGACCATCCGGAGTCCCGCGAGGGCAGGCTCTTCTGGGCCCTCCGCGGCGCGGGAGGTGGCAACTTTGGCGTTTTGGTCAAGCTGAAACTGGAAATCAAAAAGCTGAAGAACGAGGAAGGGCTGGTGACGGCGGGGAGATATACATGGCCCCTCGAGCACGCAGGCGGGTTCACGGACGACGTCGTCGACACGATGAACAGGTTCTACACGGCGCAGTGGCCCAACGAGCTAACCATCGACAGCACCTGGATTTGCAATCTTCGGGAAGGCAAGGAGAAGTTTGGTGTTCGGTTCTTGGTCACCTTTGATGGCGACAAGACCCAGTACGACAAGATCATGAACGAGATTATGGACAAGTCCATCGGGAGGGCGGAGCTCAAGGTCCAACTCAAACGGCGAGTGCTGCCCGAAAAGTCCACCCGCTTCCTTCACGAAACGCTCGCGGCCCAGTGGTTGGAAGAAAAGGAGCGGGCTTATCCAACCAACAAGACGTACGAGCTCTTCAGCTCCTTCGTCTTCGAGAACGACGGGGACACCATCAAGAAGGTCACCGGCGCCATCCAAAGCTTGACGGGGGATTTCCGGGCCGAATTCCAGGGCGAGGAGGTCCAGTTCCTAGCCACTTGGATCCACTCCGGGGGCAAGGCGACGGAGCCGGGGGCCGCGGACACGGCCTTTTTCTGGCGCCGGGCTGTGTATCACATGTACATCACGGTGGAGTGGACCGAAAAGTGGATGGAGGGGGATATGCGACGCTTCCACGGCAAGGCCAAGGCCCAACTCAGGCCCTTCTCCCTAAACGGCGAGGCCGCCTTCGTCAACTTTCCAGACGGAACCCTGTCGAAAACGCGTCACGAAAGGGCCTATTTTGGCGACAACAAGGAGGAGCTTCGACGCGTCAAGGAGATGTGGGACAAGGACAACTTCTTCCGCTGGTCTCAGGCTGTCCGGCGGCCGGGGGATACAGACAAACCCGAACCGGACCAGGGAGACGAGGGCATGACCGACCAGCTCGCGAGCAACCAGTGGGGCACCTACACGTCCCAGGATGTTTCCAACATTGGCAACTACATCAACAAAAACGGCGTGCTGGGGTGCTTTTTCAAGGACAAAGAGGAGTTCGCCGGAAAAGTCGCCCGGGAGGCTGCAAAGTTGGAGAAGTACCAGGATACGGACCTTGGAAAGCCAGACCTCGTGTCCAAAACGGTCAAGGTCTCCCTGCATCAGCAGGTGTTCTACTGCGGTATTTCATATCAATTCCCAGCCGCGCGGCCTTTGAGGCACCCCCCGTGTTTTTATTTTCAATTCTGACCCACCTCCTATGAAAAGACGACAGCTCCTCCACCAGGCGCAACGATCGTTGGGAGAACCAGAAGAAGCTGGTCAAGCGGATTGCACAAATCACCACACGTACCCTTCCCGAGGGCGAGGGCGTGGCTCTGCGCTTCATCAACCAGGACGGCGGCGAAGAGTCCACCTCCCTGACCCTCGCCGAGTTGGAAAGGGCCATAGACCGCGCCGGGCCGGTGAAGGGGGGCGACACCGAGATCGGCAAGTACTTGGATGCCAAAATCCTGGAGCCCATGGTCTACAGCAAGCTCCAGAACAAAACCCTCGGCAGGCCGCTGCTCGTCTCCATCGTCACCGACGGCGCGCCCGAGCCTGAGAAAAAGGAGGTGCTGGGAAACGTCATCGCGGAGTGTGGCTCCAAACTGGAAAAGGCCGGGTATCCTCGCGGCAGTACGTTTTTTTTTTTTTCCCTTCTTCTGCCTTGCCGCAACTCTCTCTCCTTGGGCTTGATACACTTTTGTCTGGGCCACCATTGCTGATAGTATCCCAACCAATCATTAGCTGTCAAGTTTGTGATTGGTGTGGTGGGTGACAACAAGAAGGCCGCCGACTTCATGAAATCACTCGAGAGCAACACCGAGATTGCACCCGTGACTTTTATTGTTTCTGGTAGGCACTATTCCATACGCACCGTACCGCCAACTCTCGTCGCAGTCATCTAACAGCAAACGGCAGAAAAATTTGATGACAAACTGAGAGAGTTCGGCGAGAACTACCGAGCGCTCGACAGATGGGTAAGGAGCGTCTTTTTCCCGTCTCTGTAAACCGCTGCCCGGCACTGCCGTTGCTAACCCATCCTCCCAGCTCGTCGAGACCTTGTCCCAGCCCATCCGCAGGTCCGAGGATATGGAGGATTACGCCTAATAATTTCAGGGTAATCATTCGGAGCCTGATTACCATGAATGTATGCCGTAGATGATTTAGGTCGTTTCGTCCTGGGCGATGGAAGCTTTCATTCATCAGGGTGAGGTTGTTCTACTAGCTGGGGCTCCGTTTTTCTACAGCGGACTTGGGTTTTGGTCGCCCTCATTTTTTCCTTTTTCGGATTGTCCGGGCAGCCCGGTATCAAATCTTGGATGCCAAATACATTCGCGTTGCAGTGAGCGAGAGGGACAACGCCACGACGTCGCTAGAAATGCCGCTGCTGCTGAAGGCCATCTGGAGCTCGGGGCTCTTCAGGGATGGCCAGGATGATGATGATAATGATGGTGATGATGAGAGCGAGGAGCCGCATAATATGGCCCTTCTGGACATGGGCAACGAGTTCTCTTCCGGGCTTGATGGCGAATCAGAACCTGAGCAAGAATTTTGGGACAAGTTTGCTGAGGCGGAAGAGGACTGGCAGGGCGGCATGGACATCTGATCCCTCTCCGAGGGCGGACCGGGGACGGTGAATCTGGAATCTGGGGGACCGCTCTCCATCCACTTGATGTTCTGCCGCAGCTACAGTGACTGCCTACGTGTGGCCGAGGGGCGCGTCGGCAGCAGCAGCAGCTGCATTACTATGTTACCCCGACGGCGAGTTCGGGAGCTGCGCCGAGACGGTGTCGGCGTGCCCAGTGTCCGCGACTTCCGGCTGGTCGGTTTCTGCCCTGTTCGATCCCTGCCTGCCCGATCTCTGCTCGTATCATCCCAAAGTGCTGTCAAGCACTCTTTTTTTTCACCCCTCAAGAACAAATGAGCTCCAGGAAACGGCACTGTTCCTCCAACAATGTCCCTAGCGCCCAGCTGAAGCTAATTACTTTCTCGATCAGTTAGCGGCTGTGACGTCAGTCAGGATGGAAGGGAGCGCCAGGTTTTGCGTAAAAAGTCAGGCGGAAATCGTGATCCAAATAGGCGCTATCCACACACGCGTTGACACCCGACGACGCAATCCGTGTAGTGTTCGCAATGCCCCGGGACAGCCAAGGCCTGACCGGGCGCTAGCAACGAACCGAACACCTCCGATTTAGTCATAGCAAAGGGTAGCGTTATCAAAAGGCTCGCTGGTATTGGTGAGGCGTATCCGTGGCTTCCAGATGCATGTAAACGCTCTCAGCCACAGAGCCATATCCGGGGCTGATAGACCCCGCGCCAATAGGTGTGGAGGTATTAGGAGGATAAAAACCCCTCCGTATCCTGTGGGCATCATCTGGGCACACATCCAGTCGCGGCATGGGAGCGACGGCGGTTTGGGTGTTCGGTCGTTTTTTTCAATCGCCGCTTTTGTATCCACATCCGCCGCTTTTCCCCCTGGTTTTTATTATGGTGTTTAAAACACTTCGGGAGGTTGGTCCCCGGGTTCGCGATTCGGTCGCGGAGGGTGTCCAGCAATACCAGCAGTAGCAAATGGAGCTGGCCCGATAGCAAAGTCTCCAGGGCGGTCCCCAAATGCTTAGCCCTAGTTAAAACTAGCCGCTGCCTTACCATCACCTACCATTAAACCACCAGACCTTCCCTCCCCATGCCGACCCTGTGCTAACCCCCGGTGTCCGCTTCGGGCCGGCGGCGGGCCCGGCATCGTGGGGCCTCCTCATCCTCCCCGACAAAACCACCCCCTCGGCCTACTTTGTCCGTCTCCTCGACGCCATCTTTACCCTCGCCCTGCAGGCCGATGCCTCTTGCGCCGCCGACATCTTAACCCCGACCCGCCTCGCCGCCGTGTACGACGAGCTGGGCTACGCGCCCGACGGCAACCTGCCGTTGCTGCTTTCACGCCACGCGCACCAGGGGGGCGACTGCTCCCCGCACGCGAGAGTGAATGCGGGCATGGAGATGGCATAGCGCATCTTCGGGCTGGAATACACGGCCGTAACAGCGACGACGGCCCCGGGCCTCACCAAGCAGGGCTTCAAGGCCATAATGGTGCGTGACGGGCTGATCTACCCTGCCGATCAGGCAAAGGCCTACTCCGCCCTCCTCGCACGCCACCGCGACAGGCTTTCTGCCCAGGGAGCGGTGGCGTTCCCCGCCGGCCCCGTCGGGACGGAGTCACTGGTGCCGCCTGGGGTCCCGGCGACGGGAGACGCGGAAACGCAGAGGGTTTGCAAGGAGAGGGAGGCTGCTTGGGTGAGGGAATATAGGTGCCGGTTTGGCGGCGGGCAGGCACAGCAAGGGATCGGGACGGGCGCTGCTGATGTGGCCATGGCAATGCAAGTCCAGCGTGGCAGGTCTGCGCGGCGTGCTAGTGCTGCGCATCTGCAGATGGAGACGTTCCGGCACAATATGACGATGGAAGCCATGACCCCGGGCTACAGGGTGCCGAATGGGTGGGGAGGCTACAATTATCATTACACGGGCGGGCTTAACCGGTAGGAGCCTTTGCGGTGCTTTTTCAATTTCGCCAAACTCCAGGCGGACATTCCAGATTGAGTCTATGACGACAGGTTTTGCGGGCATCATCTCGAGGCCATGTAAGCTACGTGTGCCTGCCTACACCTACATAGGTAGTCTCTCCCGAAAACCTTTGGCCGTCTGTCCCAATCGGGTTAGTCAGAATCGCGGCTCAGGCTCGCGTCACCCCTGCTCACCCCCGCACAATGATGCTCAGGGATAAAATCACCACGACACCACCTCCTTCCCACACAACGCACCACCTATGCCACATTTACAGCTAACATCGTTTTGACCTTCCTTTTAATTTTTGTCGATTTTTATGCGTGCTTCCGTTATGGACGAGAATTCGGCCGCCGCTGCGCTACCAGAAAAGGGGACGATGTCACGGGAGTCGAGGACAGAAAGGCAAGGCTGCAATAAACCCTCAATTAGAAGATACGATACAAAAGTGGTGCACCTTTCCTCGAATTCACCAATTCTTGGCATTGCGCTGTTAGTGCACACCGCCAAATTGTATACAAATCCTTAACACCCGCCAATCCAGCGACCTAACACCAATAACACGCCCGCCAACGGCGCTAGCGACGGCACCATGCCGTTGCCAACGGCCCCCCCTCAGCCAGCAGGGTGGCGCACACTCTCCTTAGGGGCCCCTCGGCCCGGAGGAGCGCGGCGCTGCCGCACCGGCCCCCGCGCTTTTTAGCGCACACGCACGCAAATACGCCGTCCCCGTTGCGAAACGCGCAACACCCAACAAGGCCTAAACAGGGCCAGGAAGACCTCCACGGCGTCGGCACCGACACAAGTGCCCCTTTCCCTTCCCCCCTACCTTACACCCCAACGACACCCCTTCCCCAGCCCCAGCCCTACCCTTTCCCCAAGCCCCCCACGCGCTACAGCGCCCTCCCCCCTCCCCCCGGTTTAATGGCCCGATGGCCCGACCCCCGGGTCGGCCGCAGCGGCCGCGGAAGAGATAATCGCGAGCTTTACGCGTAAACAAAGCTAAACGGCCCTGATTTGCGCCACGTTAGCCTGATCGATAAACGCCGGCATCGCTTCCCTACCCCCTAAAGCGGCGCGCGAAGCGCACGGCTGGAAAGTTTGCTTTTTGGAATACGCGAAAAAAGCGCTGCTAGGCCAGCCAGCCCTTTCCGGGGGGACGGAAAAGCCCTTGCAACCCTTAAACCCAACAACGCGCCCGGCACGCAACGCCCGGCCCCGATCACTTACGCGGACGCGGCCCGTACGGGTTTTTAACAGCCCCAGCCACCCGCACAAGCCCCAAAAAACCGTGCACCCCGGGCACCCCGGGAGCCCCGCCTACCCGCCGGTTTTAAACCCGATTACCGAATTTTAATTAAAATCCCGGAAGAACGGCAGGCTTGGGCTAATAGCCAAACGGGCTTTAGCATTCGCAAAGCCCTCGCCAATAGCAAGGACCTTCCGTTTGCTATAGCGGACGTCCTGGAAGCCTACTGAATTTTAACGGGATTCGCATTAAAGGCTAAAACAGCCGACATTTAGGATCGGCTTTTTTAGCACCGTTTAAATCTAAGCTGCTTATATAACGCCGAACGGGCCGAAAAGCTTAAATTTTGGCTTAACTACGTCGTTTTTAAATGCTTAACCACTTTAATAAACGGTTTCGAACAAAAAATCCCCGTATTTAAAAAACTAGTTTAGGAGGAGGTGAAAGCTTAAATAAAAATTAAACTGGTAAGCGTTAAGCTTTTCGGGGTTAACGCAAACTATTAAAAGCGTATATTATAAATTATATCTTTTTATACGCGCGTAGCTAAGTTTAAGCTTTAAAAAATAACTTCTTTTTTACGCCGCGTTTAACAACACCTGCTAGTTATTTAACATACCTCTGGTTGCCACGGTTTTTACGTGGCCCGCAATTGCGCCCGGGCCGATAAGTGCTTTTAATGCGGGAAAATAAACAGCGATTAGCACGTATAGCCGTGTACGGCCCCCTCGCAATGCGCACATTGCTTAGGCCCGTATTTTGCTAACCATTCGAACTATTTTATAAAGCTTATACGGGTAAATAAAATGCTAAAGCATTTAACGCATAAAAAGAAAAGTGCTATTAAAAGGTTAAGCGCGTAAACGTACCGGGCGGCGATAAACAAAGCGGCGGAAACCGTTGCGGCCGCGGCCGTTGCCACCGCTAACACCTTTTTTTACAACCGTTGTTATTACGAGCAATTCCGCCGTAGTTAATAACTCGACGGTGAACTTTATAACCGCCGCAACTATTATAGCTAACGCCGCTATTATTTCGGCTGTTACCGCTGATGTTAACCCCGCGGCCGATATTGTTAACGCCGCTATTTCCGCCATTTTTACCGCCGCCGTTACCGCCGCCGTTACCGCCGCAGTTATAAGTTTAGCAAAATTGCCGGCTTTTAAAAGCGGGGCCCGTTCGGCTGGCAAGAAAAAGCATTTTGCAAAAAAACCGAAGGTTAACTTTAATAACTAATACGAAGTATTAGCGAATATGAAGCTAAACTTTCCCGAGCCCGAAAAGGTTATTAAAATAAATGAAAACCTTTTAAAAAATGCTAACGCTCCTGCTAGCTAATAGCTTTAAAGCCAAAATCTTTAATACACTATCGCCGTTTTTATTTATGCTAATAGCTAACCGAACATAACAAACGTATAGGAATAAAGCCCGGCGTTTAGGGCTTTGCCCCGAACGCCGCCGTGTTTTAATCGCCGTTTAAGCGAACGTTCGACGTAATTGGGTAGCGGCGGTTATTTTGTTCCAATTATACTGGAGTTAAAAAATCGACGTGGTTTTAATGCAAAAGCCTCCTAACGGGTGGAAAAGGAAGCTTATGCTATGCACCCACCCGTTATACGAACTATTTACCTTGGTAAATAGTTAACACGACTATTAAACCAAGCCTCGGGTAATAACTTACGTATAAAAAGACTTTAAGCTTCGGCTAATAACGAACCGGTTGGGAAGTAACACTCGGGATATCTTTTAGCTTACCGTAGCCAAGTGTACTTTCGTTAACGTATATAAGCTTTTAAAGGACCTTTTGGAACCCTTGTTAAACTTTTTACTACGTTAGCATTTAACGGCAAAAAGCATCGTTACTAGGGATTTTAACGTATCGTTTTTAAGGCAAAACCCAGCCAAAAATAATAGGAATAAAAGCTAGGATATAACTTAATAAGCTAATACTTATAACCTTTTCCTATTTACTAACCCAAGCTAACTTACGCACGATAAAAAAAGCGTTTTTAAACTTTACCTTTTTTAACGCCCTGTTAGTAATAACGGAAATTAATTTTTTGCTAGCAATTAATTTGGACTATTGCATAATACGAATCGAAGTTTTTAACCTTAATAACGTTATTTTTAATTGCTAGCGGATTACGCTGCTCGACGATAAACTTTCAACTTTTGCAAACGCGGTAGCAACCGGTGCCAAAAGCTTGCCGCTATTTAAAAGTTTGCACGCTACGGGTTATTTAAATAAAGCAGCTAAAGCATTAATAAACTTGTTAAAAAGTGCGGTTAGCTACTTTCGGCCGAAGGCTTAAAGCCGAAAAAAAGCCAACCGTAATAAAACGAAAAGTGCGTTAACGTATAACGGGATTTTGCAAAAGTTATAGTAAAAGGCGGGCTTTTTACGGCCGAAGCTTACGTTTTAAAAACTACAATCCGGGCGGCTAAAAAATAGCACTGGGAAAAACGTATTAAAGAAATGGATTTTTTGGAAACGCTATACCGTGCTATAAAATGGCATAAACTCGCATTTGTTATACGGCTCCCCTTATTAAATATCGACGAAAAGGCTATAATAGCTTTAAAAGATAAAGCGAAAGCATTAAGCCGCAAAATCCTTTGCAGGTTTACGGCGGAAAACGATTTACAAAAAAACCCGTTATAAAAAAAAGCTTTTTAAAAAACCGCACAACTCTCGTAAAACCCCTACGTCCTTTTAAAAAAAAGGTCGGAAGTGCATTATAAGCACGGCAAACACGGCTTTAAACGTCGATTTTTTATTAGTTAAACTGTTTATAACTGTTTAGCCGGTAATAGGGGAATACGTTAAAGCTTTTTTCAAAAGCATGCTTTAAAGCCGGGCATTACTATTACGATTAGCATGCAAGCTTTAAAGCAGCAGGACGGGAAAAAGGCCCAAATAGTGCCCTTACCCCGCATTAAAACACGTGGAGTTACGTAACCCAAAAAGGATTTGTGGATTTGTAAAAGCCAAAAAACAAAACGACAAATCCAAAAGGGATTTATAAATTTATGGCAAGCCAAAAACAAAGTTATAAATCTAAAAACTACTAAGAAAAAGGCAATGTGTATATAAAAAATGGATTTCCTATTGTTTTAGGTAGCTTTAACTAAGGTTTCAGCATTAATTAACCTAAGTTAGCTTCCAAATATCTCCTAAAACAAGCAATTAAATTGTCTTTTTAAGTTACGTGATTTCCTATCCACTAGCACTAGCGATACTGTCCTTTCCACTTTCGAAATGCCCTACTTTAAGAGCAAACCCCTAATTGTAATAATTACTCGGGTTTTTTTTCGCATAGCGGAAGTGGTAATGTTAAAAAAGCTTAATAAAAAAGATATAACGGATCCGAAATCCTACCGCCTGATAGCTTTACTCCCATGTTTAAAAAAAGGGTTAATGTTACGGCCAGTAAGGCCTTTGTTAATAGCTAAAAGTGCGGGGCTTGTGGAAACCCGCAGCCCTTATCGCGGATAAGAGCGGGCCCCACTAGCGGCCCTTTACAAAATTAGGGATATCCTAATTTTGTGCAGGTCGGGCCTTCCGGGCCTCCTTTTTTAAAATAACAATCGACTTTATTGCTAACGTTTACTTTGCTTGCTTAACAGCCTTAATAAATGGTAGCAACTCGGAAAACCTAAGCGACCGACGCTTGTAATCGCGAAAGTATTACATCCTTTTTAATTCTCCCGAAAATCCGACTTGTTATTGCGCGACGATCTTCCTTTTAATTAATTTTTTAATCGGTTTTTGTTATAACGACGCCGATTTTTACGTTCCGACCAGCTTAAAACGCGAAAAACGCTTTACCTTACCTTTTTCCCTTTAAACGGGATCTTTTTTTACGTTAAGCTTTAAGCGGGCGAAAATTTTAAATTCTTTATTTTTTACTTACCTACCTACCCAATTTAATCAGCTGTTACTTCGCTATTACCCAGCTATAAAAAATACCATAGCGAACTTTTTTTTGCTCGAGGACCACTTTTAAGATTAAAGCAAAAAAGCGCTTATGCCCGGCGTAATGCTTAAGTTTTTTTTACTTAAAAATAGCAGTTTTGCATTACATAAAGCCATTACCGATTTATTACATAATGATAGTGTGCAAATGGAACGGGCTAAGCGCGTTAAGCCAATTGGCGCATTAATTTTCCCTTTTGCTTAAAGCATTAAAGTGCTAATTAAAGCACCCGTTGTTGTTTACACTTTGCCTTTTTTTCCGTTTCCAATCCGCATTCGGAAAAAGATCGATTTTAGCTACCAATTTTAACCAACGCGTTTACAACCTTTTAAACCGGATCGCGAAGCGGCTTTTTAAGCCTCGACGGAAAATGACGAGTATTAACGCGTTACTCGTAAAAACGAAAGTTTTAAGCCTGGATTTAATAGCGACTTTATTCGCCGCATAAAATTACAAATCCAAAAGCAAAATGACCGACTTTATTAGGCTTTCGATCGGTTTAACGAACTACGAAAAAGCTAGCGCTAATTCCAAAAAAGCCAGCGTTAATTTCGAAAAACTTAAGACGAGCAAACTTGGACTTTTAAACATATCATAACGAAATTAAGCAGTATCGAAAACAGCCGCGAGCATTTTAAGCGCTTTAAATACCAGCGTTATTACGGCTCGAATGCTACTAGTAATCGTGCTTGTTAGCTTTTACCGGATTTACGTAAAGCTAATTACCGGCTTAGTAAAATCTAACGAGGTAAGCAGCCGGCCGTTAAGCCTAAAACTAAAAACCTAATTAATATAAGCAAGTTTGCTATAAAAGCTAATCGGTATAAGGAGCCCGATCGTAATTATAACCGGATTTCCCGTACGGTTATAGCCAATCGAAGCCGTAATTTATAAGCTATTTTTAATTTTAATTCGAACTTTAGCGAAAATTAAGGCCGAGCCCCGCTAAATTCCCAATCCGCTTAATACGTTAGGGAAAGTTAACATACGGGCTAACTTTACCCTTTTAAAACCGGAAAAGTCGAAAACTTACCCCGTTAAAAGTTGCATCAACCTTTTCGGGCCACGCTTACTAACACCTTTCGATAAAATCCAGCTTATAACTTTAACAACCTTTACGCTTCGGATCGCAAAAATCGCAACCAAAACAACCGTCGCCGATAAAATTAAAAGGAGGCCGACGATTTGGCGATTCGTGCTCGGCGCTAATAAACCGTTAATATTAACGTGTTAATTCGGCTTTAAAAAAATCGCTTCCTTTTTAAGCGAAAAATGACTAACATTTTCGATTTTTATTAAAAGGATTTAAAAAATTAAGGCATTTTTTTTAACTTAAAGCTAATAATTTTTATAAACGTTTATTTATTTACGAAACGCATTAACACTTTTTGTAAAAACCTAAACACGGTTTAAAACGTCGACTATTAGCTTTTTAACCTTTTTTAAACTTTATTAGGAAGATTAGCATTTATTTAGTAAAATAGCTAATTGGACCGCGATAAGCGTGCGGCTTTAAAAGCTTAAAGTTTTACGGCAGTTTTTACGGCTTTAAAGCGATAATTCGCCCCAAATGCTAGCAAAGCTACTAAGCTTTTTACCGAAACGACTTTTAACTTTCGTAATTTGGCTATAAATAAATTTGCTTTGCATTAATTTGTATTTAAAATGCTCCGTTACGTTAAGGGCATAAGCATTACTTAAAATAGCAATTAGTACGGTATAATAATCCAAATTTGGAACCGTTTAAATTTAAGCATCCAAATAAGGCTGCGAGCTTTTAAACTTACGGAAACTCGGGCTAAATATCTACGCTTATTAAAAAAATAACCTCGTTTATTACTATCGCTAAAAAGAACTATCCTAATACGATTGCTAAAAAGCATAACTTTCGCTAAAAGGTTATATTAACAATTACGTTAGTAAGCATAAGCATCGCGAAAATTGTAACTTTATAAAAAGTACCGAAATAACCGTTACCGGCACCGTTATAACTTTTATTAAAGTAACCGGTATAACTTATACCATTATAAATTTTATAAAAATTACCGCCGAAATGATTGGGATTGCGGCTATAAGCCCCGCGACGATTACAAACCTTACGATAAGCGTAACGAATATAAGGCTCGTAATAATCGCAAAAACGATTATAAGTAAGCTAATAAACACGGTAATCGCCGCGATAAAAACCGTAATAACTGTTAGCAAAACCGCATTTATAACGTTAATAACGGTAACACAAGTGCAAAGGATTTTCCAAGCGCTTATAGCGATATTAACGATAACGACGATGCTAACGAGGCTTTTTTAATCGATATAAACGACATTTATGCTATTAATAATCGCTAAATCGATTTATAAATTTGCAAGCGTTACGACATCATTATACCTTTTTGCAATTTGCTTTTCGCTTATTTTACAGCTTATTTTAGCGAATTTATTTATTAAATTAACGAAAACTATACTCCCCACGTGTTTAAAAAAATTAACGTCGTAAAAAAAACCATTAAAGTTAACGCCGAGGCAGTTTTTTTTAAGCGGATATTTATATGCCAAAATAACGATTCGGCTTTTTATTAACGGCCAAAAAACTTAAATTTATATTAATTTCGGATTTAGCCGAAACCTTATCGCTAAAAATTTCTTTCGCGATTACGAACATAAAATTTTCGACGTTATAAATCCTAACGCATAGCTTATTTTTTCCGGTTAAAATTTTAAACGACTTAAACGTGCTAATAAATTCGCCTAAATTACGTTTTTCACTTTCGGATTTTCTTTTAACGGTAATCCCGGAATAATTTAGCAAACGGCTTACGTTTAAATTGTAAACCAATTAATAACCAGCATAATCTTCGAAATCGCCTTTTTTAAACCTCGAAATGCATTTATTAATTTTGCAACCGATTTAATTAATTTCCTTTTAAATTAATTTTACGTGCCTATTATAACAGTTAAAAAAGGCATAGCAATTGTGCGAGCAATTAAATGCTTTAAAGCAGTGGTAATTCCAGCCTAACAAATAGTAGTTATCCCGGTAACGTATTTCCCTTTCCCCAAAAAACGGAGTTTTTTGCTAAAAAGTAACCATCCTACCGTTTTTAATGCCGTGGTTAACTATAAAACTAAACCCGTTTGCTTAATTTATAACACGTCGAATTAACCCTTTTAACTGGCCAAAAATGCACGCATAGCTACCATTACGAAGTATACGAACCAAATCCATTAAATGCTCGATTTTAAAATAGCTTTTAAGGCTATTACAAGCGGAACCGCACTAGCCACCGCGGCCTAAAGCTTTTAAGTTAAATACGGCGCTAAATACGGTTTCGAAACCTTTTTAACCTTCCTCTTTTCGGCCGAAACCCTTACGATTGAAACTGCTACCAATACCGGCTTTGGTAAAAAAAAAAAAGCAAGTAATTTAAGCAATGTAATTAAACTATAAGTTTTAAAACCTTTTACGGTTAAATAACTAAGCATTACTTACGGGTAAATGCTAAAGTCCAAAAAACTTACGGGCGAAACGAGCGTGCCAATTAAAGTTACTTTTTAACCAGGTTTATAATATAACATTGGGAAAAGCAAAAGTAAAAAAGCCTATAGTGCTAAAAAAAAATCGACCTTTTAGGACTTTAAAAACTAGAATCCCGGTTTAAAAGTCGATATTAATTACGGAAACCTTATATTTAACCTTTCGAAATTTTTACCTAAAGTGCTAAAAAAGCGCTTAGCGATTAAAGCTTTTAGTAAAGCCCTTTATATTTTAACGAAGGATAAAGTGCACGTTTACAACGGCAACTTTACAAAGGCTCGTATTTTTAAAAACATTTATAAGCGGGCCGATATTTGGCAAAACCGTAGCCCTATCGATATCCCCGAAAACGAGCAAATGAAAATCCTTTTTATTAAAAAATGGTAAAATTAAAACGCTAAGCTATTTAACCGGCTTTATCCCGTGGCCCGCAAAAAAAAGGACGTTATCGACTAAACCTACGATAAGCTTAACAAATAAAAGCGATTGGAACTAGTTAACCACGCTATTCCTTTTGCGTTTTTTTATTTCGTCGTATAGCGCATGGTACACGGCTAACTTAAAAGCCGTATAATCGTTAACCTACGCCAATTTAACAAAGTTACCGTGCTAAACGCTTACCTTTTACCTTTTTAACAAAACGTAATTAAAGTTTTTAGGGGTAAAAAATACGCAATAACCGTAAACGCAACGGCCTTTTTTTTTAATTCCTCGTGCACTTAAAGTATTAAAATAAGCTTACGATCGTAAACCACCGAGGTTTCGAACGTTTACGAATAGCTTTTATAAATACCGAAATAGCCCTGTTTACGTCCAAAGGTTTATGAATAACCTTTTTCGACCTTTTAAATCCTTTTACCGCTATTTTATCGACGATATTATCATTTTTTCGGACAATTTCCAAAACTATTAGCGTTACCTAAAAACGATTTTTAAAATGTTCGAAGATAAAAGCATAACTATTTCCTTTAAAAAAAAGCTTCGTCGGGTATTTTAACGTCGAATTGCTTAAATTTTACGTCGACGCTTTAGGACTTTCCACTACGAAATTACGAGTTTAAAGTTTTAAAGATTTGGCTTTTCCCAGCACGTTTAAATCCCTAAAAACGTACCTTAGCGGCACTGGATTCCTGCGCTTTATAATCCCTTATTACGCTAAAATCGCGGAGCTTTTGCAAAAGCGGAAAATCCTGCTACTAGCCGAAAGCCGGAAATAAGGCAAAGATAAAAGCGGCTAACGCTAGCACTACGCAAAAAGCACCGCTTTTACGCTTACCTTTGGCGAGATTAAATTTTTTAAAACACTCCAAAAGTTTATTTGCAAAAAGATGCGCTTACACCACCACGACCTAAACCGCACGCTATACTTGCAAATCGACAAAAGCTTTAAACGCGGCTTTAAAGTTATGGTTTTCCAAACCAAGCCGGAGTACGTTTAAAAGCTAAAAACTGTAATCCCGTTAATAATAGTTTTACCGATTATGTTTTTTAACCGATGCTTAACGGCTTTTAAGCTTAATTGCGGACCTTTAAAGTTGGAAATAGCCTGCCTAGTTTAAGCTTGCAAACGTGTAAAAATATAGATTTTAATTGGGGCGTGCTTACGCTAATCACAGTAATTAACAGGGTTACGTTTAGTTAGTACGGGCTTTGTTAAACACTATAAGTAGCGCTGGCAGGGCCCTAAGCTTAGTGGGTGGTACAAGCTTGTATTGCAAAGAAAGGTCGCCAATTCGACTTTTTTATATACCCTCCGACATCGATCCCGCGGGCCCCCCGCCCAAAAGGGTTCCGGTGCCGCACGCGATTTTCCGAAAAATTATTTTATATAGGGAAATTAAAAAATCGACCCACGGCCATTAAAGCCATTTTTACGTTAGGCCTTCAAATTTAACTTGTGCAATTTTCACCCCTGCCTCGACGCGTGCAAGGTAGGTGAATTAAGTAGCCCTATAGCGGCTAACTTAGGCGTTGTAGCACGCTGTGGGCCGACCTTGTGCATAAATCCACAAAAGTACAAGGTAGGTAATACAAGGTAAGTAGTGCGGGGTAAGTAGGGTTTGTGCACCCAACTTTAGCTAAATATATTAGTTATTTTAACAAAACGATTTCGTATTGTCTTTTACTTTAACAATAAAAGCCGTATCGTTATGCTTACGAATTATAATGCTACTTTTAAAATCGTTAATAGGACTTGTTTTAACATTATTTTTATAAACCGGGCTAATAAACGCTTAATAAACGCTTTCATTTATTTTAACACTTACCTTTTGGACGTTTACCACGTGCTAAAACGCTTTAACCTTATGCCCGACGCATTATCCCGTTTCCCCGCAATTATTGAAAACCTTAAAACCCGCGCTAAACCCAACGAGCTTATATTAAACTTTTTTTAAAATAAAGGTTTTAACGATAATAATTAACGCAAAGTTAAGCACGTTTTACAAATAGCCAAGGCAGTTATAAAAAAGGATTTACGCTTTTAATTTATTAAGCACTATAAGGAAAACCCCGTATTTTACAAATTAATCCGGGAACTCGCAACCCTTCGTCCCGGTAAAAAAACCTTTTAAGCATAAGGACGTGCTAAATGCTTTAAAAACCAGGCACCCCTTCCGTGTTATCGATAGCTTATTATATAATAGGGATAACAACGGAGTTAAACGCATAGTTATCCTTTTCCTTTTGGTAAAACCTTTTTAAAAAAAAGCCTATAATTATAAGTACCACTTCGGCCGTTATAAAATAACAAATGCATTTGCAAAAGTGCATTTCCGGTCCAAAAAACGCCAAATCGATTAATATATTAAGCATTGCCACGTTTGTGGCATAAACCAAATCGACAATTAAAAGCTTATCGGGACCTTTTAACTTATCCAGGCCTTTACGAAGCCGATAAGCGTGCTGGCTATGGATTTTATCACGGCTTTACTTACGGTACTGTTAGCTAACACCCTTTAGCAGTTAAGCATTTATAACGCTTATAATGCCTTTTTAACGGTTACAAATAAAACCTTTAAGCGAACCATTTTAATCCTTAGCCACAACTTTTACGGCGCTAAACATTAGGCATCCCTTTTGCTGCGACACTTCCTAATAGCCGACTAGCCCTGCCCCCGTGCCATTATTTCTAATAGGGATGCTAAATTTACTGGTACCTTTTAGAAAACCTTTTGGAAAGGCTTTGGTACCAAATTGGCTATAATAACGGCCTACCACCTTTAAGCTAATGGCTAATCCGAAAGGAAAAACCAACTTATAAAGCTAGCTTTACGCTTTTACGCTTAAAAGCATTTTAGCAATTAGGTTAATATACTTTTAGCATTTTAGTAAAACATTAATAACTTTACCATATTAGCTATAAACTGTTCGCCGCACAAGTTTCTTTTCGAATTTAAACTCCTAAGCCTTATTACTCGCCTAACTAACTCGGATCCCAAAAATACCCCTAATTTCCAGTACGTTAAGAAGCACTTCCGATAGGAAGCCTAATACGTTATAAACCTTACTATTTCCGAAATAAAAAGGATTTACGATAATAAGCACCGCTATAAAAAGTTTAACGTTGGAAATTAAGTTTGGCTAAAAATGGGCACGGCTTATAAGCCGCGTGGTGGTATAAACAAATAACAAAACGGCCTTTTTTCGTTAAAAGCCTTACACTATTAAAAAGAAAGTTTCCTTGTTGGCTTACAAGCTAAACCTACCTTGCAACGGCACCCGAATTTACCTTGTAATTTTTATCCAGCACTTGTTTTAGTACAAAAGCGCTAACGATCCCTATTAGCGTATGCCGCCGCCCCCGAACCGGTTAACTACGCTTTTAAAACCGACGAATTCGATAATCCTAGCAATTTTAACGACCAATCGTTTAAAGTTAAACGCATTACTAACAAAAGGATTAAACGTGGTGGCTTTGTAAAGTACTTCGTAATTTGGAAGGGCTACGGCGAGCACGAAAGCCAGTGGCTGCGGTTTTCGGAACTTACGCACGCCCTTAAAGTCGTTAAAGCTTTCGAAAAGTCCTAGGAAACCTTACTCGCCTTACAAGGCAAGGCTAACGTTACCAGGCCTTTCCTTAAAGCTAACGACGGCGGACCAAAAGTGTTAGCACCGGCCAAACGCGACCGAGGAAGCCACGGAAAAAATGCGGCCTAATAAAAGCTTAAAACGCTTAAAAAGCGAGGATTTTTACCTGTACTATTAGCATTAAAAACAATGCCGTCTTTTTAAAAGGCCGGCACTTATTACGGCCAGTAAGGCCCTCGTTAATAGCTAAAAGTGCGGGGCTTATGGAAACCCGCAGCCTTTATCGCGGATAAAGGCGGGCCTTATTAGCGGCCCTTTACAAAATTGGGGATATCCTAATTTTGTGCAAGTCGGGCTTTCCGGGCTTCCCTTTTTAAAACAACAATCGACTTTACTGCTAACGTTTACTTTGCCTGCCTAACAGCCCTAATAGTTAAAACGTTTAGTAATTTCGCGAAAAGCATTTTTCGCGTTTTACAATTAGGGGTTTGCTCCTAATGTAAAGCACTTCGGGGGTAAAAAGGATAGTATTGCTAGTGCTAGTGGATAAAAGATTACGTAATTTAAAAGGACAATTTAATTGCTTGCCCCAGGGGATATTTGGGAGCTAACTTAGGTTAACTAATGCCGAAGCCTTAATTAAAGCTACCTAAAACAGTAGGAAATCCATCCTTTATATACACACTGCCTTTTCCTTAGTAGTTTTTAAATTTGTAGCTTTGTTTTTGGCTTACCATAAATTTACAAATCCCTTTTGGATTTGTCGCTTTGTCTTTTAGCTTTTACAAATCCATAAATCCTTTTTAGGTTACGTGATTCCACGTGTCCTGGTGCGGGGCAAAGGCACCACTTGGGCCCTTTTCCCGTCCTGCTGCCCTGAAGCTTGCATGCTGGTCGTAACATCGCGTTGCAGTTCGGGCTAATAACCTCGTAACACGCTAGGGCTACTTTTAAAAAAGCGGCCACCGATTTAACGGCGTGCGTAGTTTATAAAGTGGAACAAGCTTTTTAAAAGGGCAAAACGGCCGCTTTTATTACTATAAACGTATAAAAAGCTTTTAACGCCGTACTTTGTTAAAAGCTTTTTTAAAAGCTATTAAACCAAAGGTGGAACTTAACGCTCGTACTATAAGTATTATCGTTCGCAAAAAATAGGGTAGTTAAAATGCATTTAAAAAACGCTATAACACCCTTTTTTCCTTAAACTGTAAGTTATTTTAAAAGTTACCAGCTTTACCGGTCTTTTTTATGCTTTATATGGTCGAAATCCTATTTAAAGCGAAAAAGGTAAAGTACGAATATACGGACGATATAAGCATTTGCGTAACGGGTAGCACCCCGAAAAAGTGCTTTTGTAAAATAAAAACTACGATAATGAAAATCCTACGTTAAAGTAGGATTAATAAAGTTGCTTTCGACCTGGGAAAATGCGAATTTATATATTTTTTAAGCAAAAAAATCTTATAACCCCGGCGGTTACGGCGAAAGGCTTTACCATACGGCAAACTGCAAAAGTTTTACGGTGGTTAAAAGTTTTTTTTAACCAAAAGCTTAACTTTAAAACCCATGTTAATAATAGGGCTGTAAAAGCCTAAAGCGTTGCTAACCACCTTTGAAAGCTTATTTATTCAATGGGAAAAATACCAGCGCATTCGGTTTATAAAGCCGTTACGATAGTTATAATCCCTACGGTTTCATACGGCCGAAATGTAATATAAAGGCAAATCCAAACTACACCCGTATAAACTAGCACAGTATTAACGTACTTGTTAAAATTACTTAATCGAACGGGTTAATAAAATTTTAACCGCGTCTTTCCAGGCAATGGTACCAGTTTGGAAAACCGTACCGATAAACGCTTTACATTACGAATTTGGCATTCCAAACGCTAAAGTGCTTTTAAAACAAATCCGCTTTCGTTTTGCGGCCCGTATTTATACGGTTTTAAAAGATTGCTTTTTAGCCGCAGCGGTTAAGCCGATTTTTAACGCCCGAAAGCTTAAGGCAAACCTGCTTGGCAAGCTTACAACCTCGTTGCAAAGGACGGCCAAACTTTTCCCAGCGTGCGTTCGGCCGGCTTACCTCCTTTACAAATACACGAGGTTTACAATGGTTACATAAAAAAAACAAGCAGCCGCTAAAGCATTTATAGCGTAGTTTCGTACCCTTCCACCTACCGACGTTATAATATATAACGACGGGTTTAAAGCAAAAAATAAAGCAGTTAAATACGGTTAGGTAATCCACTAAGCCGGTTAACGCAAACTTTCCAGGCACGGCAGGTTAACGCACTTTACGGAAGTATTCGACGGGGAAGCGGAAGGGGGCCGGATAGGCCTTCGTAAAGCTGTTTAAAACTTCCGTAATTGCATTTTCCATTTATGCTTTAATAACATTTCGGCAACCAACGGCTTTTTAACTACGGCTTTTAACAGCTTATAAAAGGCTTTTAAAAAAAAGTCCACTATTTTATGGATAAGCACCGCGTTTACGTACAATAATCCCCAGGCTATATAAAGATTCCCGAAAACGAAAAGGTAAACGCGGAAGCAAAGTTGGGATCGGTTTTACCAATACCCTAACACTTTAAACCAACGGTGGCCGAAATAAAAGCTTTAGCCCGGAAAATTGCCTGGGACGCCTGGAACGCGTAGTTCGAGGATAACTTTTTAACACGGTATAGGGCTATAAGCCTCCCGCCAGCACCACGGCACGCACCCGAAGCTTTACAGTTATACCGGAGGGTATTATAGCGGTTAATAGCCGCACGCACAAAGCACGGGGATTTCGATTGGTACCACCGAAAATTCGGACACGAGGACGATAACCCGTGCCGCTATGGCAAAAACAAATGCCTTTCCCACTTTGTATTTTGCAGGTTAGCTAAAGCGGTGGAAAACAAATGGCTTACGGCGGACCTTTTCCCGGCTTTTAATAAGCCCGGGTATTAAAAACGGCTATTTTAAAAGCCCTTCCTTTTTGCTTCATTCGTAAAGGCTACCAACTATTTCACTATCGCCGGGCGATAATAACGGGCTTTAATAAGCCTATGCATAACCTTTTCCCTTTTCTTTTATACCCTTTTTCTTTTGTATTTGTTACTTTAACCGAACTAACATTAGGCTCGTTAGTTTCCCGCACATCCGGCCGGGCCTAAGGGTGGTTCCAAAAACCTCCCCGCCCAAACCTGGCCCTACCCCTCATCCGGCACACCCGCCGGCCGACAGCATTACTACCACCCGCAGCGCTTACAGCGCCCCGGCGTTTACACGCCCTACTGCTGATCGCCCGCTTACCAACAAGGAGCGCCGGAACGCGGCCCGACCCCCGTGTGCCTTCGGGTTTAATCTGTTAGCCGCCTCGATAGCAGAACTATAGCCTGGTGTAGATAAGCTTAGGTAGCGCTAGCACGTCGTATGCCCCTTGGGAGGCAGGGACTGGTAGATCCCGACTATACCGACGTTAAATAAACTCACTCACTCACTCCTCCTCCTCCCTTGTCCTTCGCCTCTCTCCGGGCTGTCGCTCCGTCCAGCGCGTTGAGTGCCCGTATGAACCGTGTGGTAGCGTCGTTTGCTTCATTTTCGGGGTCAAATGCACTAGAGGGCGTCGCGTGTTCGCATTGACCTTCTCCTGTCTTTCCCTTCTGGGTTCGCTCGGTGGGATATCAAATTATCTGCCAGTAAAACGCTGTAGAAGCCGGCTGCCCAGTAAAGCGGCCAAAAGATGGGTGGAGCGGCCGCTAATTTAAGCGCGCGTGCAAGACGACATGGAGGAGCAGGGGCCTCCAATCCTAGCACACAAATGTGCAGCCGCGCGCCCGGAACGGACGGCCTCCTGCTGTAGCACGGATTTACAGCACGTGTCGCGCCTGCATGTCAAATCTATCGAGCGCAATTTGGATGGGATTGAGCGCACAACTGTGCATGCGCGCCAGCCACCCGCACACGTGCCGTGGACGCCCTGCCATTGGCCCCTTGCCCCCGAAATTTGCAATTGGAAAAAGGGTCTATTACCCCATGATTGGGGAGCCTCAACACACGGCAATCTACCTATCCTTTGTCGCCATGCACCTTGGGGAGATTTTCCCGCCCACACAAATACGATGCCATCCCCATCTATCCTTGGTGCAATACAGCATGCTAGAAGCCCTACAGCGAGAATCCTTGAGTTTGATGCTCCTCAACACCGCTGAAAGACGCCAAGGCCGGGAGCAGTCGCGGCAAGCAACTGCTCCAGCTGCTTCGGTGTAAGTGATGCAGCCTCGACGGGCGACATCTGCGAGACCTCTGCATCCATATGCGCGACCACAGCGCGAAGCTCGCCCATGTTAGTGGAGGAATAGTTCTCGGCACTTTGGAGGGCTTGCGCCTGCAGGAGCGGCGCCGCCGCAGCCTCCTTCTGGCGTATCTGGGCCAGAACGTAGTCCAGCAGGCCGTCGGGGTGGTCACGCGGCTTGATGGCGGGAATGATCCCAACGCCCTCGTCGCCCCGGACGAGCACCTGGATGATCTCCTCGGCGTCAGGCAGCAGCGGCGACGGCGCAGACGCGCAGCACGACCCCGCCGAAGCCCGCCTTGGTCTCGGCGTACTCGGACATGGAGGCCCGGTTCAGGCAGTCGGAGACGAGTGTCCAGGCCAGGCCGCGCTGCGTCTTGATGGCCCCCATCTCCTGCTGCGCCACCTCAACGTCCCCGCGGAGGCCGGCGCACCGCTCCAGCAGCCGCGCTCCTTCGGCCAGCGTGCGCGTCTGGCTTTGGATCAGGTTTGAGAGGTCGTTGACCCTGGTCTGGTGCTCCCGGATTCTGGCTTCGGCGTCCCTGAGCCTTTTTCGCGTCTTTGATATCGTCTCTTCGGTCCTGGCTTTCTCTTTTGTAATTTCCTCAATGATCAGTTTGGTGGCTTGAAGAATGAGAAACACCACAGGGAAGAGAGAGAAGCCCTTCACATGATTTCAATAATTAGCATCACGCCCATTTGTCGTATGAACCGGAAAATAGGAGGGACTCACAGCATCCAAGCTATCGTATCTATGCTTGGCATCCTTCAGCTTCTGCTCGAGCGAAGACAGTGTGCCAGCGAGATGTTGGACTTCTGTCTGCAGCTTCTCGCAGCTTTGCGTTGCTATTGCCAGTGCTTCTCGCGTTGGGTCGACCTTGGCCAGAAGGCCATTTTGAAGGTCTTTGGCGCTTTTTTGCCAGGTTCCGAGAATAGTGTCAGAGAAGTGGAGTATCTGTATGGAGGACGTGTTATTAACATTGAAGACATATGAACAAAGGGGAACCATAAGGGGACTAGCCTCGACGGAGTGAGCGGACGCGATGTCACAACAGTCCGTTGCTAGGTCTTTCGCACGCTCCCAGTTATGTTGGAGATCCCTCAGGACAGCCAAGACGTTCTCAGGTGGTGGGATAGTCGCACGATAGTCTCCGGAGATAGCCTCCGCAAGATCTCTTAGAGACGCCATGGCGTGCTTTGTGGCCAACGCAAGATCTTTCTGGAGAGTGATCTCTTGCGCGTGGTATTTGGTCTGCATGTCCCCGAACTGGGGTGCCAAAGAGCGGAGCCCACTGGCGAGCCGGGAGGACTCCCGAGTCTCTTCTGCTGTCATTTTGGGGGTGGGATTCAGCGATGGGGCAATCAAAAAATTCTTTGAGGAGGCCTGTCTGTGTTAGGCCTTTGCAATCACAGCTGCTATAACCTCTCACACAGCTACGGGATCTACCTATTACTTTATAGCTGTCCGGAAAGAGTACCGTTCACGAAGTGTCTCACTTTCCTTCCCGAGTCCCTGCTATCCGCGTCCACTTCCTGAGCTGAACCAGTTGGCTGGGGACTCACCGTCTGAACAACCCTATCCCATATGAGCAACCATCGCCTCGTGCCGTGCCAAGCGGCCTTTCCGTGCCAAGCGGCCACTGCGCGGCTCTCAGCCAGCCTCTTTACACCGACTCTTCGGGCCTAGAACCCAGTCTATGCACTTGCTGCCAATAGTTTGGATGTGATACGGCCTGTCCGTGGCGATTTCCGGACCATGGGCAACCCTCACGAAGTTGATATTGATGGTGGACAGTTGGGGCGACGAGAATTTCGAACGCACTACGTTGATAACTTCCGAGATTGCGAGCCGTTCCGCGTTTCCGGAAGTGGCGCAGCTATGCCCTGGCGTACGCTGTCTGGACGGTCGGAACTAGCTTAACTTGTTTAGCGTGTGACACCCAGAGGTCTAAGCGCTGGGACTCCCGCCAATCGGGCTGTAACGGAAAGTGACGTAGGTTGTGCCTTGCCTATTCTAGCTAGAGAAGGCGGCCTTGTTTAGCGCCATGCCCACGGTGCCTCGGCCTCGCCTCTGAATGCTTCCATCCTCGCCACCTAGCCGCTTGCCCGTTTTCCGAGCAGTCCTACGGCCTCGATGGCCTGAAAGATGCGGGGAGAAAGCTCCGGGAAGTAAGACCCCTGACCAGCTGAGTGACGCTTCGACCGTGGACTGGTTAATAGAGGTCTAGAACTGGAGATTTGCACTCGCCATGGCCGCGCTAGGTTCTTCTGGGCCGGTTAGCCACGCGCTCCCCCCACACCTCAGCTCATGAAATCATCCCTCCATCTTACGACAAGGCGCTAGTATTCCCGCCACCGAGAACGCCCACTGGTCAGGGGCCTACAGATGCTCCCTGTTCGAATGTGCTCAAGACAGCCACTAGCCGCCCGAAGAAGGCGTGTGCCGCCGGCTACAGCGGAACACGTCAACGATCCAGACCCTGTGTCTAGCTCATCCGGTAGCCGCTAGCGCATCTGATACCCCGAGATAGGTAGGGACTGGCGAGCAATTCCACTCGAAAGACTTGAATGTGGCTTCGAAGCGGGTCTGATGTTTTCGAAACTCTGCCTTAGTCCGACACCTCCTGGCTAATATCCCTGTTCCCGCGCGTCATACGGCTTTTGGGGGAAAGTACGAGGCTGGCTGAACGAAGGCATGTCGGAAGGAGCGCTGAGAGAGTGCGAAACCTCGCATCTCTTGATGGTCAGAACCGGCAAAGTCCATGTAGCCCGCTTTGACTTGATAGTACTACCCACGCGGAATTCATGTAACCCCAGAGTATATAGGAACGCGGGATCCTAGATTTCGTCGAAGAGGAGAAGTGCCTGAGACAGCAAGGAAACAGCTTTCTATCTTTCCATACCTCACTTTTACGCCTGATACAGTGCTCAACCCTCTTCAATCTTGCTTTGAATACGCCTACAGGATCTCCGAAGCCGATTCTCATCATGTCTGTCCAATCGCTGCCCACAACCGCGAACATGACTGCGGAAGAGCAGAACCTCGCCTTGCAACGGATCGAGCAGCAGTCCGCTGAGAAGGAGAGACTCGCTTTGGAGATGAGGGAGTCAAGGCCAAAACAAGGCGGTCCAGAAATATCTCAAGAGCGTCAAGGGCAGCCTCCTCTTCCGCCCGTCGTTCAACTGGAACACGTACCTCTCCGCCGCGCCCATGTCCCTTCAGATCCTCGGCTCTCTCTTCGTCGTTTCGACGGCCCCGGAGGCCTCTATTGTCAAGATCCTTGCCCCGCAGGGAGGGTTCCAGCATCTCCGGTACGAAACCCTTTATTACACCCAGTTAACCATTCGCGTGTCGCCTCTGCCTGTTGCTAATGTGATGAATATTTCCCCGCAGAAACTTCGCGGATGGTGGGCTCCCCGTCTCTCACGACTTGCCTCGTCCAGTGCTCAGACACCGGCATCAGCGCGTTCATGTCGACCCAGTCCGCATTGGACAAGATCGTGCAGGCCAGTGGCACAGTGGGCGACAGGGTAATTATGCCTTGTCCGTCGCAGTGCAGTCTGGAGCTAGCTTGGGGATACTGACCTCCTCTCCGCCGTAGATCGAGGATATCATCGAACTTCTCAGCAACCCCGAGGATGCCAAGCTCATGCTGAGATCCAAGATCGAGCATCTCCTGAAGCTTGCATTGCGGTGCGAGACACTCGCCAAGGGCATGCACGATACCTTCAACACATGGCTCCTAATGGTGTGCGAGCTCCACGCGTGCGTGTCGCAGACCTCGTCGGACTCGGCCGAGAAGCACGCGGCCAACCAGGTGCAGCTGGCCGCCAAGCAAGCCCAGCTCGAGGGCGAGGAGGAGACCGTCAAGAACCTCGGGCCCCTGCGCCACGCCTTCGAGGCTACGACTGAGGCCTATAAGAAGTCGGTTGAGGAGTACCCGTCGGGCTGGACCCTGATCGCGCAGCAGGTCGTCAGCGACCTGGCCGCTACCCTCACCGACGGCCTGAACCAGGCCCTGCCGGTGCTCATCGAGAGCATGAGCCCCATGTCCAAGATCGAGCGCGGCGTCAACATCTTCAAGGGCCTCAACGGCGACGCCAAGGGCGGCAGCGCCGACAAGCCCAGGGACCGCGCGACGTCCCCGACGCGAAGCCGCAGGACACGCCCGTGCTGACGCCGCCGGTGACAGCGCCTCACGCAAACGACCCGGCCTACTACATCATTGGCGTGGTCCGCGGCTACGTGGTCAACATCAATGCCTTCGTCATCGGCGGTGCGGACAAGGGCGTGGACTGGGCCATCTTGACCTCTTCGGACCCGAGAAGAGGAAGAATGGGCTTGGAGTCTTGACCGCGCTTCTTGGTGATATCAGGAAGAGCTTCAAGCCTTCAAATAGCCCTCCATCCCAGACGTTGGTCCCTGTCTTCGAGTAAGTCAAAAAGGCATGCTCTCTTGCCACCTTTGGGCGATGGATTTGGGTGGAGTAAACAACGTTGGATCTTCAGAAGCTGACAAACTGCCTCCTTATCTACCAGGTTACGGATGCGATGGATAAAGCCATCAAAGAAAGTGCTGTGGTGCGCAAGGACAAAGACACCAGTCTGCCCAAGCCCGAATCGGACGAGGTCAAAGAATGGCAGAAGATCATGGGCGCCCAGGTAACTGAGGTGACGCGGCTTGAGATGGAGTCAAAGCAGCTGGGAGGAGGCCAAAATGTATGTCCGGCAGCAACCCACACCTACTGTCCAGAGGCTTGCCAAACGACCAGCACAAACCTCCTTGCTAACCGAACCCATCCACTAGGCCCCCATGTTTCAAGACTTCGACCCGAGCAAGAAGGGCAAGGCTTCAGGCCCCAAACAGAGCCCCACGGAGCAGCGGGGCGCGATGCGCCAGCAGCTGATCGACACGGCCGCCAACCAGCTCGCGACAAATTCCGAGGCCATGAGGATCCAGAGCGAGCGGTACGCGGCGGCGGCGGACCGGGTGCTCGACGTGCAGCTCAAGATCGCCAAGATCCAGGGCGAGCTCGCCAAGCTGACGGCCAGCAACATCTCGCTCGAGGAGATCAAGAAGGTACTGGTCAAGTGCATCGACGTACTCGTCGACCTCAAGACCAACATCAACAGCCTCGTCACCTTCTTCCGCGCCGTGGCCACGCTGGTCGAGACCGTCGTCAACGACCACGTCGAGCCCTTCATCAAGACGCTCGAGCTCTCCACCGGGATCGGGCCCGGCGGCGGCAAGGTGCCCGAGATCGGAGGCTTCACTTTCAGCGACCTCCAGAAGCAGGTATGGTTGGCCTTGTGCACATCACACACTAAACACGCCCCCTTTTCTTTTCCCATTAGCTTACCACCAAAACATGCAGTCCATATTCGGAAGCTGCCTCAACATCCACGCCTATTTCGACCTCTTTGCCGAGATCGGCGGCATGTATCTCGACGTCCACATCGATCACATCGAGCCCGGCATCGCCCTCGTCAACAGCATGCAGTCGGAGTACGGCACCGCCGCGCCCGCCAAGCGGGAGCAGATCCTCGCCAAGCGCAACAGCGAGCTCGCCAAGTCACAAAGGAGGCCGCGGCCGGCGTGAACGAGATTGTCAAGTAGGTAAATACTAATTAATCTACTCAGACCGAATTCCAGCTGCCGATGCAGAATTCCCTTTTGTCGTCCGGGCCCGAAACTGACCAAACCCCTTTCTTTCGCTGCACTTTTCACCATCAGAAACAAGGCGAGACCAGGGAGAACCTCGAGAAGAACGCAAAGGAGGCGGCGAGCGCGCTCAAGTTCGTCTCGGTGCGGCCCCCGCGGCCGTCACCAAGGCCATCGAGGACTCGGCAGCGGATGCCAAGAGGATCGCTGCCAAGGGCTACGAGTCTAGCACGTACCTCACGCGTGGGGTGGCTAACACCCTGGTCCCGGTCAAGGTCTGAGATGGAGGCCAGGCCGACGACAGGAGGCGCAGGCATAGGTATTGTAGAAAGGTGGCGCCTGTATCTAGATAGGGAGATTTACAAACTCTACGAAGCTATGGATCATGACTTATAGCATTATGAAGGAGCAGAAGCAGCATCACAGCAAGGCAGTGGAATCTGGAGCAGGGAAGGACTCTTTTTTTTCGCATCATCCTCAAAGAACAGGAATAGCGAGAGGTAACACCCCTTTCTTTACGCCTTTGGCCCCCCGGTCACCGTGAACCACTCCGACGTGGCCCACTGCCAGTCCTCGATCCTCTTGGGGTCCCCAAAGTTGCTCAGCACGCGGCCCAGGAGCCTGTACTCGCCGGCCGGGATCTCCTCGCCGTGCGCCCACTTGGGCTGCGAGATCATGAAGACGCCGCCCTGGCCCCGGGGCACGTTTACCATGGGGAAGGCGACCGCGACCTGCGAGATGCCGACGGGCTCGGCGAGCATGTGGCCGCGGAACCTGTTGCGGCCCGGGACCGGGGGTAGACCCAGTCCGAGGGGGACCAGTCGCGGTCGACGAACTGTTTGGTTTTTGTTTTGTCTCCGTTAGTATGGCGAGCGGGATGCTGGAGGAGGGGAGCGAGCAGAACGAAGAGAGGCAGAGAGGAATGAAGGTTAAATAGAGAAACCTACGTCGAAGCTCATCTCGCGCGTGGAAAAGTGATTCATGTAGTAGGACTGCGGCCTGGGGCCCCCTCCGGTCATGGAAAAGTTTGCGCCCTGCTGGATCAACCCGCCGGCGGTGCTCATGAGGAGCGGCACGCCGGCCTTGCGGTCCCAGATTTCGATGTTGCGCAGCGAGCTCTTGACGCCTGTTTTGTTCGTGAGGTCTGGTTAGAATCTAGGGCAGGTATGCAATTAACTCGAAATTACGAGAGTGTGGATTGAGCAAACCGACCCATATAAGGCACCGACAGGGCCTCACCCGCGTCGCTGACCACGCGGATGCGGCCGCCGTACACGGGCAGCGTCACGGGGTCCGGGCCGGAGGGGGCCGCGAAGGATATCGACACCTTGCGGCTCTCGCCGGGCTGCAGGCTGAAGCCCTCGGGAAGCTCGACGGTCGCGACGCTGTCACCCGTCGACACGTAGGGCGGCTCGGCGGCGAACCAGACGTCGAGGCTGGGGCGGGTGAGAGTGGTGATGCCGGCCTCATGCGATATGTTGTAAAACGCCGCCTTGGCGCCCGTGTTGGTCACGGCCAGCTCCTGGACTTTGGAAAAATGGTCCGTGTCGTTGAGGGCAAAGACGCTGGGGCTGAGCGTCGTGCCGGCCGTGACGGCCTTGAGGGCGTCGACGAGGCCGCCACCTTGGTGCGAGACCGAGGCCGGGTTCTGGGTGCCGTCGGCGTGCAGGACAGGCCTGCCGCTGGCGATGATGCGGTCAAGGGCCGCGCGGTCGGCGGCGGCGCCGCCGCCGAGGGCGGAGCGGCCGCCGCGGGAGGAGTAGATAAGGGCCGCGACGCCGGCGATCTGTTAACGTTTTTTCGTGTTTAGCATGCATTTAACTGCGGCGTAGCCATGGCTTTTGGGACGCCAGACAGACGCTGCCCCAGGAAAGATCTTACGTAGGGAGTAGCCATGCTGGTGCCGGAAAGTATGGCCCAGCTGCCGTCCTTGGTCGGGAACGTCGAGAAGATGCTGCCGCCAGGGGCCGAGATGACGGGCGAGAAGCGCGCGTCGATGGTCGGTCCCCAGGACGAGAAGGCGCTCATCCGTCCGCCGGCGAACCTCTGCACGGGCAGGCCGACGGGCTTGGACCCCGCCGCGCTGCTGGCCGTGAAGTTGAAGGCGACGGTGTTTCCGCGCTCATGTTGGGTGTAGAGCCAGTCTCCGTCCTCGTATGATATGAGGGCGACTGTTTTGGTAAAAAGGTGAAACCGGGACGGCGTGATGATGCATTAGCTGGGATTCGAGGAGGGGAGGGCTTGCTACTGCATGCTGGCTTGATTTTTGTGTGTGTGTGTGTGTTTTTTTTCTTTTTTTTCTTTTATTAGGAAAATATGATACTTACATCCCTTGGGCTGCCTGGACGGGTTGTAGAGGACGCGGTCCGGCACGATGTACTCGGCGTCCTTGTTGTTGGAGTAGAAGACGTAGTCAACCTGTCCGCCGATGGCGCTGTCGTGGATCTGCCAGCCACAGTTGCGGCGTCTGGAAAAGGTGGGCGGGTAAGCTCGCGATCCCCCGGGAGCCACTCGGTAGGGAGTAGTGGCCACCAAAGACTACTCACGGGTTCACAAAGACGCTGCTGCGGGCCACGCCGGGTCGGGAGAGGGTGCACGGGGTGTATGCCTCGCGAGTCCGGGCGAAGCTGGCGGGCAGGGAGGCGGCGGGGACGTCCCACGCACGGCTGTTGTGGCTCACGTAAGCCTATGTGGGTGGTTAGAATCAATCTTTTTCCCCTTCTTGTATATGGGCATTCTCGACTCCATGAACTGGACGTACGATCTCGCGGGACTCGCCGCTGCTCGAGCTAGCGACGACGGTGTAGCCCACCAGCTCGTTATGATCAATGCTGCCAACCGAGGCAGCTCCAAGGCCGTTGCCACCGTCGCTCGTAAAGAAGGGCCCTGCGGCGATTGTCAGAGTTGGTCACTTATATCCAGGGGAGCGGAGACCGAAAAGAGGGACGCACCCTAGCGCCAGAGTTTCCAGCCGCGATCGAGACAAAAATCCCCTCGGCCACTATCCGGCTCACAACCGCCGCGAGCGGGCTGTCCGGAAACCCGAGGCTCGAGCCCAGCGAGGCCGTGATGATGTCGGCCCCCTCGTCCCTGGCCCTGAGGAACGCGGCGATGATGACGTCCTCGAACGTGCTCGAGGCGCAGCCAAACACCTTGTAGCTCCACAGCCTCGCGTCGGGCGCGACGCCAGGCACGAACTCGTTCCCGCTGGCGATGATGCCCGCCACGTGCGTGCCATGCCCGTTGCAGTCCATGGGGTCGTTGTCGGGCTTGTAAGTCTGGCCGTCGCGGGTCGGGTCCCAATCGTCGCCGACAAAATCGAAGCCCCCCGCTATCTTGAACCCTGGACCGAAGCCGCCGCCGAGGGCAGGGTGCTTGTAGTCAACGCCACTGTCGACCACGGCGATCTTGACGCCGGCGCCGCGGTGGCCGAGGGCGTGGACGGCGGCGACGCCCGTGGAGTTGTGCGGGCTCCAGCGGGCGTACTTCCCTTGCGCGACGGCCGCGGCGTCGACAACCGCTTGGCGGGCGATCGCGTCGTCCCTGGGTATCACGGTGAAGATGCCCGCGGGCCAGATGGCCTCGACCTCTGGCAGGGACTTGAGTCGCGCGAGGGCTTCGGCGGCGCTGCTGTTGCCGCCATTCTCGGTGCTGTCAATGGTGAAGGACGCGCCGTGGAACAGGTCCGAGTTGAAGGCCACCTGCGGCCTGACTCCAGGCAGTCCCTCCCTCTCCTGCTCGTTGCCGCCGAGGGCAGTGAGGAAGAATGCGTCGGCATCGAGCCCGCCATCTCGCTTGCGGAACTTGGCCGAGCCCACGGCCGAGAAGCGGACGATGTAGCGGCTGGAAGACTGCGGAAGGGCCGGGGACGGAGCGGCGCCCGCCTGGCCGGCGGCAAGGCCGAGGCCTGCTAGCAGGAGAAAGAACCCCGCGAGACGGGCCATTGCTGCTGGAAACGACTGTGAGCCCCTCGGAGAGGGATAGGGATGCCTGAACAAGGCGACGACACTTGGCGAAAGCGAGCGACGGCTACATACCTTTGCAGCCGCTGCCCCACCGTGGGCGCGCGCGAGTCCGTCCGTCCCTGAACGGACGGGATATCAGGGTCCGGTTCGCCGAGATAACCACCCCCGATGCCAAGGCCGATGAGACGCTGCGATCCCCATCTCGGCGCATGCAGCTACTTTTAAAGCCGCATTTTTTCCTAGTTTGGGCTCCATTGGGGGAGGAACCGTCCCGCGGTCGCATCGTTTTCATCCCACGATGCCGTCGTCGGGGGTTGCCAATTTGGCCAAAGAAGGGCGAGACCCCTGTCTGCCAAGCCTTAGCGATGCCACCTCCCTAAAGAGTGAGAAAGAGAGATCGCCGGCATGAACCCATTTCCCAACGCAGCAGTTCTGCATTCCCGCCGTAATTAAATACGGCCGACTTTCCGCACGTGGCAGCTGCTTAGTGGAAACGCCAGCGGGAGAACCAGAGATTTTTGTTTACCAATAGCACTCTTCACACCTGCCCAAGGCGTGTATGGTTTGCACGCCGGGCCGGGGGTCCACCTCCTTCCCACTGTGGTGTCGAAGGCAAGCAATCGCCCACTGTCAGGCGACTTGTTCAATGGGTCGCGTAATCGGTGCCTCTGTCCACAGCCCAATTCGCCAAATACGAAAAGGAGAGTTCGAATCCACTAATTAGCACACCAAGGTGCAGCGCACTACAAAAAACAAAAGTTTTCAACATGCAATTTGTACCGTTGGAATCGCCGGAAGCAGGAGATTTTAAAGGGCTGTTACTCAAAGTACTTAAAACTAGTGATTAAGGTTTGGGTTAACGGTTGGGGTTCGAGTTGAGGTTGGGATTCGGGTCATCGGGATTCCGATATGGGGCGCGCGATCCAGTGAAGCTTGAGGTGCCAGATTGCCGTCATTGTTTTATCATTGTTGCCCTAGACTTTGTTAAAGTCCCTGACAGCAGAAAGGTCCCTTTGTTGGGGGGGGCCTACGGCGAGGTGTCTATGGTCACCGGCCGCGGCTCTGCGCGGGTGATGTTCAGTGTCGCGGGGGTGGAGATATTGGTAAACAGGACAGGGAGAGGCCATGGTGGAGCCCAGAGAAGAGCTCGCAGCCATGGTCACGGTGGCTGACAACTCGACTATTTTCATGGACTCCGGCGGTTCTGCTATTATCTCGCCGCGTTCCCGGCGGAAGAGGGATTGGAGCGGAATACCGGATTATAGGATAATCCAGGACCACTCAACACCGAGGGCTATTCTGGGATAAGAATAGCGACATTCGGCTAAGAAGAGGTTGGGAAACGAGCAGAAAAGCACGCTGTCAGTCTAAATCGTTGCCACAATGTGTGGCTATCCGGCTATATCCGGGAACTTGTGTGGGTGAAGAGCTATCTGATCTAATTCGACTTTCACAACTGGAGACTTTTGCATCCAAAGATTCTTGGTTTTGAGCCCGGAGCGGCTCTTGAATTTTGACTTCCAGTTGGCTCTTGAAACTCACACTCGGGACTCTTTCGTGTAATGATCACTTGTGCCCCTTTTCTCCCCGGGGCTTGCACATGAATACGAGGCGACAGTCGCCCAAGCAAATGCGAGGATTGTAACGTGAAGATAAGGATGTTAAAATGATGGAGGCTAACGCTAAACCTATAACTCCGAGAACTCCAAAGTGCGCCCTAAGCAGAAAGTTAAAACCACCGCCCTGTTCCCTCTCCAAGCCCCGTTCCCAAGAGTAAAATCACGGCCCAAACGCCAGCGCAGTAAAAAGAGAAGAGAGCAGAAGAGGAGGAGGAAAAGCGGAGGAAAGAAAAGAAAAGTCATGAGACACTTGCATGATTCGTAGCAGGCAACCCGGCGCATGAAGCGCTTAGCGGCCACCGCCAAAGAGGCCGCCGATGAAGCCGGTGACGGTCTTGAAGGCATTCTTGAAGAAGTTGCCGATGCCGCGGGCCATGAGGGCCTGGTCGGCACGGGCGGCGAGGCGGGGCGGCAGGTCGCGGCGCTGGGGCTGGGCGCCGCCCTGGACGGCGGTGGCGAGCTGGTTGATCTGCTGGGAGAGGGCGTCGATCTCGGCCTTGGAGGGCATGCCGCTGGCGGCGCGGCGGGAGATGGCCATGTGCTCGTCGGCGCGGGCGGACAGCTGGTTGATCTGCTGGGCGAGCGCGTCGATCTCGGCGCGGCTGGGCATGCCGGCGTCGCGGCGGGCCAGGGGGCCGCGCCGCTCTGGGCGTTGATCTGGCGGGCCAGCGCGTCGATCTCGGCCTGGCTGGGGCCGGCGGCGCGGGCCTGGACGCTGCCCTGGGCGGCGCCGATGGCGGCGGCCAGGTCGGTGATCTGCTTGATCTCGGCGCTGAGGTCGGCGGTGTCGGACGGGAGGCCGCGGGCCTGCACGCCGGCGCCCTGGTGGGCCTCGATGGCGGCGGCGAGGTTGGTGATCTGCTTGATCTCCTGGGCGAGCTGGGCGTCGGTGGCGACGACGGCCGTGGTGCCGAAGGCGGCGAGGGCGAGGGCGATGGACTTGAACATGTGCATCTTGTTAGCAGGTATGTAAGTGGCTCTGTGGGGGTGTTGGGTTAGGGGTTGGCTAGGCTGTTGTTTGTTGCTGCGGTTGTGGTTGTTGTTGTTGTTGTGCTGCTTTTGTGGTGGCGGTGATGGTGTAGAAGATGTATTGTTGTGGTGATGTTCTGGTTCTCATTCGTCTGGTTGTCAGTCCGAGAGGCGAGATATATATGTTCCGAGGGGCCTCTGTCTTGCGAGTGTTCTGGACAGAATTGGGAATGCTTCCCCGCAGTCTACGATCTCAGTACAGTAAACCAGGGGTAACAGAGAGGCGCCAAGCACAGTCAGTCGAGATCTTGATCACTGGTCGCCCTAAGCTGCGACCCAGGTGTAAGCCCCCAGCGTCCCCAGCACTGGAGTCGCGGGGGCTGCGGTTGCTAAGCCGTCAAAGTCAGGGCAAGCAAAAGGGGCCCTTGCATGACGCAACAGCTGCAAGGCCACTAGCCTTACTGTGGGAGTAGGCTTGCAGGATTGCGGTTGTGCTGGGCCGTCAAAGCCAGGCCTTCTGGCGGCCATAGAAGCACCAAATTCCATGGTACGCTGCAGTCGTTTGGGCATGGGTCCTGGTCGAGGGACCACAAGATGGCTGTGTCCCTCCTTTTCCGCACATTCGACCGGAAAATCTGACATCAGCGCGGGAATGATGGAGGGTGGCAAAATGCATGATTGGAATCGGCGTTAGAGCCAAATCTTAGTGCAGCCAATGAGCCCTGCGCTGAGCAGCGAAGCCTCCTGCGGTTCGCTTGCTTGACCCACTCCAGGGCTGTCTTGATTGACCCGTGCGCTGTGCTAAGCGCGATTGCCGCACGCACGGCCAGACCACCTGCGCTTGCAGGACACCATGCGACGGGGCCCAGGACAATTTTTTGGAGCGGGATGTCGTTGATAGAAACACCATGGTTGTTGGTCGGCTTGATGCCGTCGGCAGTTGGCCCCTGCTGTATCCATCACGGGTGGCCCCAAGGGAAGCTTGTTGGTGAAAAAGCACCCGCCTGTTTGGATCTCCCAGCGGGGGATCCAATAGGCGGGTCGGTGAAAGACGATGGACGGCCCCATTGCAGAACTCGATCGGCCGGTGAATCGAGATTGCTAAGCGGACAAAACTCCCGAGCGGCGCAGCCACACAAGAGTTGAGGTATTCTTGGCAGCGCAGGGGACCAAAAGCTGCGCCCTGTGTCGTCTGGCACCAAAGCCACTCTGCGCCTCGGCCTGCGAGATGGCCCGTCGGCGAGTTCCCGAGCAAAAAAGAAAATAGACGACGGCGGGGAGAAATAAGACTGCCGTGCCTCCCTGCTGCATGTTGCATTCTGCATTCGAGGACTTGGTCGCTTGTTGTGCTTCATTTCTCCAATCCACCTTGGTCGCCCGCCACCAAGAGAAGAAAAAAAAAGAGGACAAGAGTTGCAATGGCGTCGTCGCCAGATCGCCTTCGACGCAATCTTTCCCTGAAATCCCATAGTCGTCGACGCCACCCGAAGTTTCGGGTGTGATCTAGATCTTCAAATTCGTCGCTGTCGACGCCTCCTGGCCAGGAGTTCGGACATGGCGGCCAGCCCCAGGAGCTAAAGTCAGTCTAATGCGCCCCGGCCCAATTGGAATGTCGCAAACCTCGATTTTTGCACCTAGATTTTCAGTTGGTTTCTCGATTGAGTCGAGCTCCGCGTGCCCATTAGACCGTCTAGCCATCTCAAGGCGAGTTTGGGTCATGTTAAGCGAGGACATGGACTGCGCATCGACCTCGCTGAACGCCGTCTCCCGGGATAGGAGAGACGGGCAGGCGTATTAAATCTCCTCGCCCTGGTTGTGTCTAGAAAGAGCAGGAGATTTCTTGTGCCATCGTCGCTCGTAGAACTGCCGACCGCGCTTGTCGGCTGCTTCGAAAGTCCAAGTCGCCGCCTTGATCACCGCCTTGGTTCCCGCCACTGCCATCCTTGACCCAGGAATAAACTCCAATATGGCTTCCCGACTCTCCCAGCTCTTGCTGCCCGTCATGCTGCTGGCAGGGCTCGTCTCCGCCCAAGTCGGCACCATGTGCAGGAACCAGACGTACGCTTCGCCTCTGCCTCGCCCCTCAAGCCTTCACGACTCTCCCCCAGTCCGTTATCCCAACCTGACCCGTCTCTCTGCACCCCAGGCCGTTCCTCAACTGCGGAGCCAACGTCGTCAAGACGGTCGGCGTCAAATGTGAAAGCTACACAGAATCGTCCCTCAAGACGCCGTGCGTCTGCAGCACGCTGAGCCTCCACTACAGGTAAGCAACCAGCAGGCAGCCGACCAGCCGTATACCAGATACTGACCGGGAGGCTCCAACCGTCAAACCAGCTGCTACACGAGCCTCTGCCCCTCGGACAACCTCAACGACGTCTACAAGTCCCAGTTCAACGGCATGAAGTGCCCCAACGCCCCGCCCCTCAAGACCACCGGCGGCGTGGTGGTGGCGGTGCTTCCTCGCCGACGACCCCCGTGGCCAGCGCAGCCACGACCACGGGCGGAGCCGCGGCGGCGGTGCAGGCGCTGGCGCGACGGGCACCCAGGCCACGGGAACCGTCCCGACGGCAGCTGACGCGACCGCCAATGGGAGTGGCAAGGCCGGACAGCAGAATAACGCGGCCGGCGGTGGGATGCGTTTCGGGGCGGCTGCCGACGCGCTCCTGTCCGCTGGCGGCGTCGTCGGGTTCGCTATTGTGCTTTTTGGGGTCTTTGCTTGAGGGCAAAACTAGCGGAAGATTAGGGAGATGGTAGTGGGCGGCAAGGATATAAAGGCGGCATGTGGCCACCAACCTTGAGAACACGAAGAAACGCCTGGGAGGCTCATCTTCAGCCAGCCTGCAGCTTACTTCCCACACGATAATGCATGCCGGAGGCGACCTCGCCATGCCTTGCTGGACTGCTGGGCTTTACCCCTTGGTAGTCGCAGAAGAAAAATTAAGAAAGAAAACCCGTCTTGCTCTAGTGAAGTCGGTTTAGTCTGGGAATCCGCCTTCTTGACGCGTTTAGCCAGCCCAGCCTAAGCGATACCAAAAGCCCAAGCCCATGCGTCCCCGCCATTCCCCATAATTGCCGTGGCCCTGGCCGCTGGTATAGCGCCCGTCCCTTTTGGCACGCTCGGCCGGGCCACGGCCGGGCCACGGCCGGCAGCTATGGGCTTCAGGACCGCTACCAGCTCCTCAACGAGCAGATAATCTGCTTCATCCGGCCGAACCTCGCCCGCCGCCAGGTCGACAAGGAGCGGGGCCCCGTGAGGCCCTCCGAGGCAACGGCCGGCGGCGGAGACCCGAAGCCGCCGCCGCAGCAGCACAACGTCGAGGGCGCCGCGTCGTCGCACTACAACCGCAACGGCACCGCAAACGCCCACGCCACCTACAGCAACGTGACGGGCATCCGGCCCTTCTGGGTCAATGGCATCGCCTACAACCACAGCGGCGTCGCCCTGCCGCCGTGCTGGCCCAACGGCACGGTGCTGCCGCACCACCCCAACGGCACTGCCGCCGCCGCCGCCGCTGCCATGCCGCCCTACTTCCGCGCCAACGAGACAAACACTAACCTGACCCGGATCCAGGGCTCCGTCGCGCACCCTCCCGACGCCGCGCCCCCGCCGCCGGCCCTCCCGACCGTCGACGACATGCCCACCGACCCCAACGGGACCACGGGCCTCTACTACCGCGAGATGGAGATGCAACGGCAAGTGGGACCTGCGCCGAGCCCCGAGGACGCCGTCGACCCGCAGCTGCTGGCCGAGGCCGACGCCGCGCTCCCACGCGCAGGGCGACCGCACCGGCAGGCCCCGCGGACACCGTCATGAGCAAGAACGAAAAGTCCCGGCTGGCACCACTACTACACCGTCGCGGGCGACGTCGCCTCCTCCTTCTGCAACTTTCCAGGCGAACTACCTTGGGCGGCGACATCTTTTGCGACTTTTTACGACCGCCGCCTCGCCGCAAAGGGCAGGGAGCGCCACTGCGGCAAGAAACGTGCCCGGCTTCGTGCTCTTCAGCTACGGCGCCTGGAATCCCATCTCGTCCGGCATCGCCAGGGTGGACTCGAGCAAGAAGTTCTGCGGCGAGGAGCATCTGCGAATCCTCTGTCTTGGCTTTAGCCTTTTAGCGTGCGGTAGAGCGAGAAGCAGTTGGTGCCGTTGCAGTGATGTGTGAGCTTTCTTAGCTATTTTGTTTGTACCGTAGCTACAGGGCGTAGGGCAGAGGGCCTGCCCCTTCTCTTTGTCAGCGAATATCCAGCTCAATCGTCCGACTTATGTCCCCTGATAAACCGCTCGATCGTCATCAGCGACTCCTTGGTGACCGACGGCCTCGTCCGGGCCAGAGCTTTGCGGAAGTGCGAGTTCTTGATGACTCTGGGCGGCAGTTCCGCTTCCTCCTTCTGTTTCTCCTCCTTCCCATCACTCTTGCTCTTGTCTTTCTTATCATCCGACGGCCCCACCGCCTGCTTCTCATCATCGCTACCCTTCTTCTTCTTCTTGTCGCCACCGTCCTTCGTCTCCTCAGCTTCTTTCTCCCCCTGCTGCTCCGCCTTCCCCCCCAGGGCCCGCTTCTGCTCCGCCTCCGCCTCGATGTCGCGCTGCGCCGCCATGGCCGCCTGCACACACAGCGTGCGCAGATCGGACCCGGAGAAGCCGTCGGTCGCAGCCGCAAGCTGCTGCAGGTTGACGTCGCCGGCGATCTTCTCCTCGCGGAGGTAGATGTCCAGGATGGCGCGGCGGTCGGCGAGGCGCGGTATGGGCACGTGGAGCATGTGCGGCAGGCGGCGGCAGACGGCGTCGTCCAGATCCCCGGGCCGGTTGGTAGCGATGAGCAGGAAGGGCGCCTGCTGCTTGCGGTCGCCCTGCACGAGCCCGTCCATCTCGGACAGGAACTGGCTCATGGCCTTGAGCGTGTACTCGCGGTCGCCGGCCTTGCGCCGCGCCAGCAGCGACTCGGCCTCGTCGATGAAGATGATGCAGGGCGAGAGCTTGCGCGCGAGCGAGAAGAGCGCCTGGATCCGCTCCTCGGTCTCCCCGACCCAGCACGACTGGACGTCGGCCGGCGTCGCGACGATCAGGTTCATGCCCGACTTGGCGGCCACCACGCGCGCCAGGTGCGTCTTCCCCGTCCCCGGCGGGCCGAACAGGACGCCGCCGTTGATGCCTTCCTTGGCCAGCAGCCCGTACGACCTGTGCACGCGGAGCGAAAGCATCTGGTCCAGGCCCGCCATTGTCTCTGGGTCGATGCGGATGCCATCGGCGGCAGCTGCAGTGGCATCTATGCGAGGCGTGTTAGCGAGGCCCAGTTGTGGTTCATCACAAAACCCCTGTGTGTGTGCGGTCAAGAGGAGATAGGTAGATAACGTAGGCACTTACCAATATCAACGACACAGCTCATCAGGTGCTTTTCGGATTCATTGCAGCCGTCCCTTATCTTGTCCAGAAGCTCTTGGACCTTCGACTTCTTCTTTTTCTCCTTTCTCGCCCCTTCGTCATCCTCATAGGGCTCGTCGGCCTTACGCGACGCCTTGAGAAGCTTGATGTTACGCTGAATGCGCGCCATGATGGCGTACACGTCCTTTGCTTCCAGTGGCGGCGCGCCTGAGCGCCTGGCTCGCGCGCAGACCTGGCGCACGACGCTGGTCACCTCTTTGTTCTTCCACTTGGCGAGGATCTCTCGGGCGTCCTCGCTCAATTGATCAGGCAGCCGGTGCTTCTCGCCTTGTTTGAGCGTGTCGGGGAACAGGGCGTATGCAACCGTGGGGTGGCCCGCGTCCAGGAGAGCGCAGCGTATTGCACGGCAGATCCACCGCCATCGCTCAACCAGATTGGATTCTTTCTCATAGAGCTTCAACGCCTCACGGCTCGCTTGTATGCCGCGGAGTGAGGTTGAAACAGGACGAGTCCTTGACCTCCAGACCTTTCCGGACATTCTTGACCGCCTTGTCCATAGCACTCCACTTGCGAGGCGAAATCGCCGTAGCCAAGATGAGAACAGCCCCTGCGACACAATATGGCCTCGTTAGCATGCCTGATTTCGGCGATTTTGCTGTTCACAATGGGTTACTTACGCCCTGCTTCCCGCTTAGCGACGACGGCCTTGCGTAGTCGCCGCGAAAAAACATCTTCCTTGGGCATAGCTGATGCTTGGTCGACAAAGACTACAAGGGGTCTCTCTGCCGGCGTAGCCACGGTCGCGTCTTCCTTCTTTCCTGGGGCTTCCTCGTCTCTGCCCTGGGCACCTTCGCTTTCCACCTGGGTCTCTTCCATTTGGCTCTGGGTCTCCGCGTTCTTGCCCTTGAGATCCTCTTCTTTGGCTTGGAGCCCCTCCCCTTCAGACTTTTGGGCTTCGGAACTGGCGAGATCATCCGCTGGCGCCTGGTGTTCCGCCTTTCCGGCCGCGGCTTCAGACTCCGGGGATTTTTCTAAGGCCGTGTCCGGCAGGACCTCGTCCACATTCGCCTGGCTCGGCACCACGTCCTTCTTCTCGTCGGCGTGAGCCCCAGCCAGCTTCCGCTCTGCGCCTCCAAGAATGGCCTCGAGCGCCGCGGTACTGTCGCCTTCGCGATCGTCCGAGCAGAAGAGCGTTTCGGTAAGATTCATCTCTTCGGACTTCCACCTCTCGCCGTCCGCTTCGGCGTCCCAGAAGTCCACGCAGAGATTCGCGATGTCGTTGTAATCGAACAAGACCAGGTCGGCCTGGAGGTCCAGTGCAATGCGGCGTGCGATGTGCTCGAGGAATTGGAGAGACCCTTTCCTCGGCGATTGGAGCACTATCGCGGCCGCGTTGGCCCAGGCCTCTGCCGTCGACTTCGGGGCGGAGGAGGGTGGAGGCTGGACGACTGGGGAGACCGAGTCTAGAATCTCGTCGTAGACATCCTGCTGGAGCTCGTAGTCGACCACATCCCCGGACTCGTCGGCCTTGCTTTTGTCCTCGGTGTCCTTGCTTGGCGTTTCCTCTCCCTCATCGTCATCAGATCTGAGGAAACGAATGCCTGGGGAGGCCCCGAGCATATCGTTAAAGAGAACAACGTTGTTTCCGAGGAACCACTCGGGCAACACCAGAGGGGGTTTAGACGGCTCTTGGTCCTCGCTCTCCTCCTCGTTGCTCTCATGGGCCTCGTCTTCGCCTTTTTCGCCTTCCTCGCTTTTCGCCTCGTCAACCCCGTTGTCGTCTTCCTCGGCCTTGGCCTCGTCCGCACCGCTCTCGCACTTCTCTTCGTTGACCCCATCAACTTTCTCCTCATCGACGACCTGGTCACTCTTGTCTTCAAACTTCTCCTCCGGTTCATTGTCGACCTTTGTGCATCCAGTCTCGGCAGCATCCTCCCCGAGCTCGTCCTCTCTTTCCTCGCTGCCAAGGACCTCCTCGGGCGCATCCGTGGGGCCAGGCTCGCCTCCTTCGGAGATATGCTCGGGGTTTGAAGATTCGTCCGTGCTCGCAGAGGCGCCTGTGAGGGGATCCGCGGAGCTCTTCTCGCGGGCCTCGGGGACGGGCCCAGAGCTTGCGGGCTCGGCGTTGGCCCCGATGGGCGTGTTTTCCGTCACAACTAGCTCCAGGTCCGATGTCCCAGATTTGCTGCTCAACGCGTCCTCAGCCTGGGCGCTCGACGCCTCGGCTGCGTCCTTTACGTCGGCGTTGTCGCTGGCTGCTGCGGCCAAGGATTCATCCTTAATGGCGTTGATAGGCTCGTCGCAAAGACTAGCGGGAACGGAACTGTTAGGCGACGAGTTGCCAGCACTGCTAGGCGAGGAGCCGCTGTCCGAGTCTGTCGACATGCTTGCGGTAAGAAGGCAGTGGCTTTGGGAGTTTCGGATGGGATGGGACTGAACACGAGGTTGTGTTGGTAAAGGACCCTGACAATGACCTATATATGCCCGCCGTCCCTATCCCTAGGGACGGAGGTAGCCAGGCCGGGGCTCCAGGTTTGGCTGCAAGTTGGCTGCAGGATCTCGGCGCCCCCATCCCCTCGCGACATAGCCTACCGGCAGATCCATAGCGTGCCGGCCAACGTGGCTCGAGTCGCTAGGGATAGCGATGGATGTCTCCGCTTCGCTGCCTGGTGTGCTTCAGTCGTCGCGGGGAGACTGGTGCAATGGGAATGATTGAGTGCGTGCAGTGCGGCTCAATTGAGTCACAGGCTCCATTGGGTGCCTTGGGCTGCCTCGCGGCGTTGGGACAGGGGGGTTAAAACAGCACAACGATGCACGCCCGCACGATGCGATTGATGGTTCCAACTGCCCGTGCGGGGCGCATGTGCGTGGTTGTTGGTCGTCATTTAGGCAGCACCACATCCACCAGCCCGAGGCAGAGGCCGCCGACGCATCCGTCCTGCCAACAACAACAACCCAAACGTGCAGTGACCCATCAATTGAAGCTCAACTGCGCGAACAGCGACCGCCATCGAGGCAACCCCACGCATGCCGAAGACGAATCCAGCGACTGGCGGGGTCAGTTGTCTCCCGCAAGCACGCCCGAGCCCCCGACTTTTGCTGACGCTGCAAACCCACACCACATCGCCAACCCAAATGGACGCCGTGTCAATGCATGTCTGGGATCCCAGCTCGCAGCCTTTCAGCTGGAACATGGGGTTTCGGATAAAGATGGAGAAGGGCTGCCCACCAAACTAAAACACGACAAGACTGAACGTAGGAGCGCCACAGCTTCGAACGTTTGGCTTCTTCAAGGCGGCGCGGGTTGCATGATAGGGCCCAGAGTGGAGACAATTGATTGCAGGGATTGGAAAACTGGGTGACTGGCTGCGCTTTTCCTGCCGTCGGTGCGCGAATGTGTTAGCGCGCTCAATTTTATAAATAAAATCGGCGCGCCCCCGCTGACTGCCGTCGCCAATCTGCCCATACTGCTACCCCAATGTCCTCGATTTGCCAAAGGTAAAGGATGTCGTACACGCCGTACACGCCGTACACGTTCCGCGAATTTCTTTGGGATTTGGTTACTCTTCGAAACCTAACGAAAGAGCGCGCCGCTGTATGATTATCCCTCTTGGTTCCTGCTTACTCACCTCGGTTCCGAATTTTCGAATGGCGCTAACCACTTCTTTTCTTCGAGGTAGATCCGAGATTTAAACCACGCGACCGACGCCCTTTCCAAGACGGTTGACCATGGCATGGACCTCCTAGGCCCAGATGATCCTCTAACTTGGGGATTCGCAATTCAAAAGTCGCGCGCAATGTTGGTTTTCCGCAACGAATTACATAAGCGCAATGGGCGCTGGCCAGAAACAGAGCAATGTCGCAAAGAATACCTATATGCGCTGGTTCACATAAACGGGCAGATCCTCGAGGAGAGGAGAAAAAGATGTATGCAAAACAAGGGACAAGGTTGAGAAGAAGATTGCACATGCGGTGGATGTAAGCGGAAGATTAGGACGAGCCCATCAATGAAGAATGGAGCAGCTCAGCCACCCAACCAACACTATCAGGTGATTGCAGCAGCTGAACCTTCAAATTCCCCATAAAATTGGACCGCACGACCATCCTTGCGCGTTTCCATATCGTGAACTGCACACAAAAAAAAAAAAAAAATTCCCTGTGCGGCGGCAACTCCCGCCACCCGCGCTCGGCAAACACGCCGCACCAGGACTCCCGAAAAGGGTGCGCAGGAGGACTGAAGCCCAAACCTCGAATGTAACCGTGAACCAACAACCGCGGCTGTGCGCGGCAACAGCACAGCCGCTGCTAGGCACACAGTCAGCAGCCGTGCGGCCATTTGCCACGGCAGCACCACGCGAAGCCTATTGTGCGCAGCAGTCGCTACCACCATTGAGCTCCCAACACCATTGATGCATGCAAGCAACCCTCAACATTGGCGCTTGATGTTCGCTCCAACCCTCTTGGCATCCGCGGGACCTCGGCCAGACCACCTTGATTCTTTACTATTTTAGCTTGCAGTACCAGTAAGCTTGGCGCCGTTTCGATCTGGAATTGGAGGACCAAGATGTCCAATTGTGGCACCTTGCTCGGCGCGTGTTGGTTATTACTTGCCGCCAAAACCAAAGGCTGCGGGTGTAGTAAAACTAGGTAGGTACCTCCCTAAGGAAAAGAAATGCCAACAAAGCAACCATAAATTCATCATCGTCTTTTTTTTCTTCAAACGAATCCTCTCCTGCGTCGTTCCCGTTTCTTCCTCATTCTAGTACCCATCACCATACAAACCGGCGAAGCATCAAAGACTACCAGAATACCAACAATCCCACCCCCATCAACCCCTTCACAATGCGGGTTAAAAGGCTCACTGCGCTAGTTTTACTAGCAAGACCGGTTCAACCAGCCCCGGTGCCAGCACCGGAACCCCGGCCCATGCCGATCGAGATCGACGGCAATGCTGTGGCCGTGGCTGCGGCAGGTTTGACTACATTGTTTGGTTGTAGCACTGTAAGTGACATTTTCGATCTTTGAACCGAGTGCTCCCTCTCTCCCTCTCTCCCTCTCTCCCTCTCTTCCTCTCTCCCTCTCTCTCTCCCTCTCTCCCTCTCTCTTCTCCCTCTCTCCCTCTCTCCCTCTTTTCCCTCTTTTCACCAGTGGCAAAGAGATGGGGATTCAAGGATACATACTCGAATTTCCGCTTAGGGTTGATTGATCATAGTCCTTTCTTTGACGTTTTTCCAAAGCTTTTTACCCTCCGCCCTTCATTTATGTACCCCATGTGCATGGCGTGAACTAACTTGGTACCTTTCCAGATCCTTATGCAGCAAATTACTACCAGCCGGTCGAATCGAAACGCTGAGCGAATCGCTCTAGATGTACGTTTTGGAACCTTCTTATCTCCCTCGTTGAAAAGGTGCCACATTTCGGCACTAATTATTCGAGCGATCTCCTTACTAACCTTATTTTTCTCCTTCATTGAACCATAAAACCAGGCCCAAAGTCAAAGCCAGGCCACTATGATAGATGGCTACTTGTGGAGGTGCATTGACCGGGTACGAGAACTGGACCCGGCGCACGGCATGCGGCTATCCAACCAAGCGATCAGCATTGCAGCCGGACGACCGAGCACCCCCAGGAGCGAAGATGTCGAAAGTCAGCCGCTGCTTGCAAGCCCCCAGCAGTGTCTGGATACACTTACCAAACAGCTCGGGGAGTGTAACGCGATCCTCGAAAATCTATCCAAAAGGCTACTGCCACCAGGTAGTCGACCGGGGTCCTCTGGGACCGTGGCTGGGCCCTCTGGGACTCAGCCCGGAGCCCCTGGATCTGGGGGCGGATCTTCTATGGGGGATCCGGGGAACAACAACGACAATTTCAGGATGCAGCGGCCAGCCGGAGCAGGACACTATGGTACGTTTGGCGATAGTCAGTCTCAGTCTCCGCCCAACTCGCCAAACGCCAATGCCCTGTCGCGACAGCCACCGGCGAGCCCCCCGTCCAACGGCAAAGGAAAGGAACGCGAGGGGACGACAGCTCAGACCAATCCGAACGAGCAGGGGAAGCAGCAGCAGCAAAACCCGCCACCCGGGCCCGCAGCGGGTCCTTCTTCTACCGGTAAAGGAAAGGAGCCAGAGGGGGCTGTTGTCAAGACTGACCCGAAAGAGCAGGGCCAGCAACAGCAAAAGCCGCCGTCCGGGCCTGCACCAGGCCCCTCGTCAGGCGGCTCTGGATCTCAAACAGACCCTCCGTCTAGCGGCAAGGGTAAGGAGCCAGAAGGGACCATAGCTAAGACCGACCCGAACACTCAGGGACAGCAGCAGCAACAACAACAAAAGTCGCCACCGCCGACGACAGAGGAGAAGAAGGACCAGCCCTCGAAACCTCCCACCACAGAGGCGCAGCCGCCCAAGCCCGAGACCAAGCCCCTCCGCCGGAAATAAGCCGTCCACGCCTCCGAACCCACCTCCCAAGCCGGAGGCCAAACCGGCCACGCCTGAAAAGAAGCCTGGCCCTGCAGCAAAGCCGGCGGCTGAAGACCGTGGTGGGAGGAGCACCACCAAGGACAACCCGCCCAGCTCAAGGGATCGATCGCGGCCCAAGTCTCAGGGAGGCAGGGGCAAGCGCTAGAGGGAAGAAAGGCTCAGGTCCGGGACACCATGGTCCCCGCTGGCTTTGTCGGCTTCATCCTCGGCAACGTGGGATTGGGGAGGGCGAGCGGATAGTTTCTGTTACTCTTGGAATTCCGGGGAATTATGGGTTGGTGCGCGGTTTGGCTACGAACAAGGGACGGCGTTTTTTTGGCATTTGGGTAATGAATATGCATTTTGAAGATTGGGGAATACTCCATGGTGCTGAGTAACTATAGTGAGGACACTCGTTGACAAATCTCGTTTTAAACTTGGCACAGGCCCAGGTCCATCATAGCCACTTGCAACAACAGGTGACACGCCCTTCCAGACCGAAGCCCCTGGTTCCGATATTTCGTGCCCCCAACCTATTCCATCCTCGGGACTGCGGAAAAAAATCCCGTCAGACCAACACGAAGTCAACCTCAGGTTGGTTGCCTCCAACCCCCGGGCCGATGCTGTCCATTCCGTGGCGTCGGGCAAGCCCGTGGACATACCCGTCCCCAACCAAATGACATTTCATGGATCGGCGGGCCGCAAAATGACCGGGAGATCGCTGCCGTACGCACGCACGCGAAATCCCCCTTCTGGCAATGCTTGGGGCCCATGCGACGTATCCTCGCGCAGTCACAAACACACGGCGATCCTGGGACATGATGCTTACTTCGGTGAGGAACTTCTTCGCGTATTCAGGGACGTGGAGAGATTCCTCGTGCTTGAGATCCTCCAAGGAAGGGCACTTCGACGCCAAGATTTTTCTGACGCTTCTTTAGGCAGGAATGCCTCCTCAGGATGTGGCGCGTCGTTCGGGAGAGGGAACAGCTTGTGGAAAGCATCACCAAACTCGGCCGGGGCATGCACCTGTGAGTCTGTGTAGATGCTGTCCTGGACCAGCGTCCGCCAGATGGCGTCCTTGAGGTACGCCTGAGTGCCAACAAAGCCAGCCCGTCTGCCACCATTGCGCAGTATGTAGGCTCTTTTGGACCCGTAGATAAATCGGTGCACTGCCCCGGCGGTAGCTGAAAGCCCAAGCTTAACCAAATGGAGATAGGAGAGGGCCAGCCGCAGGTCCAAGATCGCGCTTTGTTCCTTGACAAAAACGATGGCATCCACGGCATAGCCTTTTGCCATTAATCGACTCGCCGAGGACGCCCCCTCAGCCCCATCCAGAAATCGCACCTTGGGCGAGAAGGCATAGCCCAGTCCGTTGCCATTCCTGATGGTATTCTTCGTCTGCCATTGTACGCTGTCGTCAAAGTCTGGGCACCACGAAGGCAGTCCTGTTGTCAAAGGCGGAGTCGAGCGGTTGCCTGACAGGATGTCCAATGACCCCTCGATCCTTATGCAATGCGTGACGAGATCCTGATATAGTTTGGTTATGGTCATCGCCTCGCTGTAATCGGGTACATTGTCGGTACGAGCGGACTCGTCGCATAGTCCCAGAAGCGCATAGATCCGATCTCGTGGGTCTGTCACCCGGTTTCCGCGTGTCAAGCCAAGAAGCGACCGTAGCCTGCACCCGTGCATGATATCGGGGTTGGGGAAAGTCGGATCCCACTTTTCTTTGTTCTCAGAGGCCACAGATAGGCAATAAACTAGGATGGCGCCAACCGTTGTGAGGAATGTCGGCTTGCCAATGTCAACCTGGGACGTGGCTGGGTTTGCACGGATGGTATCCTGGACGATAAGGCGGGCCAGCCTAATGTAATGTTCAATCCTTAGAGCACAGCCGCGTCCAGCTACGCGGGAGAGGACCACACACTTGCTTGCAACCGCCAGTTCTTGAATGATCCAGGTCCGGGTCCAATAGTCCCGTTTTAAGAATCTGAGCAGTGACGGTCGCCATGGTACTGAAGGATCATCGAGCGCGAGTGGGTCGGGGATTTTGAACTTTGGATCCTCGGTTCTTTGGAGGACGGAGGCTATTTGCTCTAGCGCCTGCGCTTCATCTTCTTCTTCCTCTGTTGCAGCTGCGCCGCCCAACCAGGCCAACACGCAGTCGGCGCTACGATAGACGTCGCGCATGAAGGTGGCCTGGCTGTTGCGCTCGTCGATGTCGCTCTGGTTGATGCATATGGCGTCGACCCAGATCACCGTCTCGCCGTCGGCGTGGCAGAGGGTCTGCAGGGCGTCGAGGAGGTTCTCGCGGACCGGCACGCGCTCCCCGTCAACGATGATAGCCTGTCCTTCTTTGTATATCGGCTCACCCCACGTGTAGGAGAGGGCTTCGTAACTCGGGACGTCCAAGTCTAGGGAGGCGTAGATGAAGGAGCAGTGGAGGACGGACTTGCCCCCGTTTGTCGGCTCGATTTTGAGGATGCGTATTTCGCGGCGAGTTTTGTCCAGGGGTCTGTAGATCGAAGTGGGAACAAGAGTAGAGGCAACAGGCGGAGAAGACGCAGAAGGCGCAGCAGCAGAAGGAACAGCGGCAGAAGGAACAGCGGAAGAAGGCATGATGGGCTTTGGTGGTGGGCGTTCGCAGTGACGTGGAATGACCATATGTCTGGTGGAATAGAAGGTGATCACAGCAGCAGAAGCCCGAAACAGGTGGTGGCTGGCTGTAAAGCTACGGCAGGCGTCCTAATTCCTGGCGGGCTTCCTGCTGGGTTTGTTGTTTTATTATCCCTTGGCGGCGATCAAAAGGGTGCGGTGCCGACCGATGCCGGACGCCTTTCCTCCGAGCCTCCCCATTCTTCTGCTGCAAAAATGCACTTTCATGTCGGGGAACTGGCATCAAAATGCGCTGCCTTTATTGGCCTGCACCTGAACACATTCGAGCGACGGCCTGTATTGGTCGTCATCATCTTTGGCAGAACCAATTACAGCCGCATCCGAATGCCACGATTCTGCCTTGCAGATCAAAACAAGAAGAAAAAAAGACCACGCGCGACAAGCGGGGGTCAGTCCTTCTATCCTCCTATCCGAGTTGGAGCCCCCGTCGCAGCTGCTGGAGGGTTCAAGCTGCCGCGCTGCACGGACGACGTTCCTGAGCCCGTGCAATGTCCCCGGGCAAGGAAGGCGGCTGACCGCCCAGCGCCAAAGGCAATGAATGTATGGAGAAGGAGGAGTCGCGACAGATCAAAAGCCAGGGAGAAAAGGGGCAGTTGGTGCGCTAGCCACGCAAACCCACCGTCCGCGCACGCCGATCGGATGGACGGCAATCGGTGCTGGGGAGGTCACCCCCACACAGTAAGCCGGACACTTCGGCGCCGCAGAATTACCGGCGCCCCACAACGTGTTGGCTGCAGCCGGTCGATCGATCTCGCGGGAGACAGCTCCTGGGCTGGCCAGCCAATGACCCGTGCGCCCCGGTACGGGGATCATTGTCGACATGGAATGCAGGCACGTTGTCTGAGTAAGGACGGACGCACTGGGCGGGTAAGGATTTGCTTCCTAGCTTTTGTTCCCAAGTGCAATTGCGTCAGATCGCTAGGACATGGCATGGTTTGTTCGAGACTCAAAAATGCCTGTGATTTGCTATGGAGAATGAAAACATGAACCTCCTCATGAGACGACGTCCACGACATCGTTGTCCAAAGTGGACAGCCGACAACCAAAAATATCAACCAGGTATCTCACCACAAAGAGAAAAAATGGGGGCAATTAGATTGCAAAGAAGCGAAGATAAGTAAAAACAAATGCCCTAACAATGGACAAGAATGAAGAGGAGAAGAAGGGAAGGGGTTATGAGAATAGGGTACAGGAGAATAGAAGGTTTCTTCCCTCTCGACAACCGTTTCCCGGCGCGAACCGAGGAAGTGGCGAGGAGAGCAAAGCGACTTCCAGAAGGCGGGGGCGGCGTGTGAGATCAGGCGCGCCGGTGTTGCACCGGGGTGGTTTGGTTATAGCGGCGGAGGAGAGGGGACAAGGGGGTATCAATAAAGGCGGAGGGTTAGATGGTTTTATCCCACGATGGTTCGAAGAAAAAGAGCCAAAATGAGGCAAAGTTGCAGCGATCCATTATGGTGCGCATCTGGGTGGTAAAGTTTTGGTGAAGGGCGTCAAGGCACACGCCGATCAGGAATAACGGGGTTCCAGCCAGGCAAAAGCTTGCACAAATCGCTTGCCGAGACCAACTCGAGGAATGACGCGGGGAGTCGACACCAGCGTGTAGATGAGGAATGTGACCAAGCTGGCTGGGAGAACGAATAGGATGGAGGAGTGAGTAACCAAGACAACGGTTTTGGCCAAGACGAGGGAAGCTTGCGCTGGCGGCAGATCAGATCAGATCGACATGAGATGATCTGGCCAGCTGCTAGCGCGCGAGCATTGGACTCAGCCAGCCACGCATTGTCTGGCGTGAATGCAAATTCAATGCGAAACAAAAATACGCACAAGACAAAGAGCTTTTTCTTTCCAGTCCCCTGCCTCAAGTGAAGAGGGGAAGATATGCCGAGGACAGGGGGCAAGGCAAGCAAGCAAGAGTTTGCCCCGCCCCGTCCGATAATTGTTTCATGGCGGCGGCGCGCCACAGTGCTGGCGATCGGCCGTCGAGAACAAGTGAATAAAGTTTATAAGTTGGTAGGGCCGGTGGGTGCCGCCGTCGTGTGGGTTGTCGTTCATCGTCGTGAATGAAAAAAAAACCAAGAACCCGCCAGAAAATGCTGACGCACCAAAGAAATGAGAATGACGGTGATGGTATGTGGGTGCGCGCGACGCTGGGTATCCAAGTTGCGCGCGCGCTTGGTATAATGGCGATGCGATGCGGTGCGCTTACAGCAGCGCAGCGGCGACGATGCCCGCGACACCGAGGGCGGCCAGGTTAGCAGCGCCCAGCGACCCGGCGCCCGAGTTGCTGTTGCCGGTGGGGACGGCGGGCGAGATCGGCGACCGGGTGGACGACATGGTGGAGGTGGTGGACGGCAGGCGGGTGACGCCGGTGCCGGTGCCGGTGCCTGTTGGGAAGGAGGCGGTCGAGTTGCCGTAGCCGCCGACGGTGGTGGTGGCGACGACGCGCGCCAGCTTGACGGTGCGGGTCATGGTCGCGGTCGAGGTCATAGTCGTGGTTTGACTGGAGGCCGACGACGACTGCGCGCTGACTGCCAGCAGAGGCAGAGCCAGGGCAGCGAGTATCGAGTTGAAGTGCATTTTTGCGGTTGTGCGTGTGTGCGAGGTTGCTGAGCTGAAGCGATTGTATTTTTGCGATGCGATGCGATGCGATTTCGATGCGCTCGCGTGGTCTTCGAGACGGCGGATGTCAAGATCCTCTTGTTGTCGCGATGCGCGCTTCGTTTGTTGTTCGAGACCCTTCGCGGCTTGTTCTTCCTTGCCCTATTTTTGGTTTCCCGTTCTCTTTCTTTCCTCCAAGCGGCGCAAAGAATGTCTGCGTTCGTCAAGAAGCTATTTTCGGCGGGCAACAGAAACTCTGGGCTCGCGCTCAGGGCTGTTTCCAAAATAACGCAAAAGAAAAGGTCGACCTGGAAGTGCTAGCGCTTCAAGATCAAACGATGGTGGATGGAGTAGACTTTGCCAACGAAGCCTGTGTGTGGTTGTGCGGACTGGTTGTGCGACTGGCGAACAAGAGTGAGCGAGGTTGTGGTTGAGTGGGAAAAGGAGGGAGAAAAGCAGACGTGCAGAGGAGAGCGGGAGATGCGCGGCAATATCTCACGATGGAGGGCCGCATGCGACGACCCCCCAGCCGAGATTAAAAGAAAAGACGTGTGGGTGGGCGGCACCGGCAGCGCAGGGCAGTGACACAAAGCGACCAGACGGGTGGGGATGCGGCCCCGTGGAAAAGCCTTTCATCGTCAGCCATGGATCCCTTGTCGTCGACCCTCTGCCGTGCTCGCCCAGTCCCCCCAATCGTCGTCACTGGACGTCCGTCGGGGTTCCACAAAACTGGCAGCGATGCGACCTTGCCGCCCAGGCACCCCAATCCCACACACACACACGTCCTCCGTTGCGCTTTTTTAGCTCGGGTACCTGCGCTGGCGCGCCTTGCCTCTTTTTGGAAGGGTGCATTGGTGTGGTGCGGCGGTGCGTTTGTGCGTGTGTGTGTGTGCGATCTTTTCTTGCCGTCGCTGGTGTGGTGGGGATCCCTAAGAGCGCCTCGCTGAATGCAGACCCATCGCTTCCTGCACAGACCAAGCCTCCGTCTGGATGTAGCGGCTACTTGGCGCGTGCGCGGGAAATGAGCATTGACACCCGGCAGAGAACCGCTAGCCAAAACGTACCGTGAACTTCGGCCTGCTGTGACTTGCCCGGAAATTACAGGCTCGGCACAAAAAGCAACGCGCCTTTCTGGGGCCTTCCCCGTCCACAAAGCGGATCTGCCTTTGAAGCGATGCGTCAGGGCATCGCCATTCTGAGCCTAGTGCGTTTAGACGGTGAGTGATTTTGGTTCTTTTTTCTTTGGTACCTTGCGTTTTCTTTTCGCGCCTCCTCTTGCGCGCTTCAGGGAAGTGTGTCACGGCAGCGCGCCAACTTTTTGCGCTTCGTGTCTACATAAAGCAACGACGTGGTGCCGCCGCCAGCGGGGAGGGAGTTCTGGCTGAGGCAGAGGCGCCTGCCAGTCCGCCAGGTTTGCGCGATTTCTCTTCTTTTATCACGCAATTTCCATGGAATTGTCGATCGGGAATTATCCCATCCAGATGATGGCATTCCCGCCTGCCCCGCCGTTCACCTGCCAGTCTGCGCTGACGGTAAAATGCCGAATTAAATTGATGTCGCCTTTAACGCCTTGGTAAATGGCGACGCCCCGTCCGATGGATCAGGCGCGATCAGATCACAGATTGCCCAATTTCCCCACGACCGACTGGCCGCCATGTTTCAGGAGGCCACCACATTGATTGGCGACAAAGGGCTGATCCCAGGCTTTCTCTACAGGCCTTGTGTGTGCGCTTGACAGGCGCCCAATCACCCGTGCTCCTTTTTTTGATCGCCCTTTGCGCCGGCGCCAGGTTTCAATCTGGGGGCGGGATGACGCTTGTTTGCGCCGTTCGCAAGCGCAATGTTTCTTTTCCAATTTTCTGTGCCACACTCAAACAGCCAAAACGCGGAGAGATCTATATGGAGATCGCTATTCTTTCACCGGCCATCCACCCTCCGTGCCCACTCGTGCCCCCGTTAACTGGGAAAGGTTTGCGCGCAAAATATTATTCTCTAGCTCCTTTTTACCTCTTCCCCCCTCTATCGCCTCGCTTGGGCGAGACCGAGCTGTGCATGGAAACCCTATCCAGGCCCGAAAATCGGTGGGGACCGACCAGGGCTTTCTTTTGCTGCCCCTGGCCAATCCAGGGGCCGTGGGTTGTGCCACGTTGTATGCAGACGCAGGAACAAAGGCCGCCAGGCAGCGACGCGCGCTGGACAGCGCATCGGCTGGGCCAGCTCAATTCTGCGCGCGCCCGCTCCATCGTGTTGGGGAAAGGAAATTGAAGCCCAGCGAGCTCAAGTGGCGGTGTCCTGCGCCGAGCCCGTGTCCGACAACGGCACGCGCCCATGCCGAGGGGAATAGAGGAAAAATATGGCGACGTGCATGCGACGGTTGTGCGTGCGTCACCATGCTATCCGGGAGTGCACAGGGTGATGCATAAAAACCCAGGTGCAGCGGACACCACGCGTACATAGCAGAAAGAAAGGTGTGGCCGACACGCGCCCTGGGTGCAACCGCACCCACGAGCGCACCCATGGTCAAACAAATTCCATACCTGCGCACAGAAGCCTTGACCCGCAGCGGCTTCAGGGGTGATGGGTCCTTTCTATACTAGGCAAACGCGATGCAGGTGATAATCGACTGTTAAAGCTCCATTTGAATGGTTTCAAAACGAGGGCTTTGGCTACCACGCGTTTCGAGGCACGAAACAAATATGGAGGAGGTCGTGTGGCGCAGGCTTCGTCCATGACTTGTGGCTGACAGCCGACCTTGCACTGTTGCAGCCACATCCCAATCTGCAGCAGCGCCGAACCTGGCTCGGCACACACAAGGGCCTAGCACCTAGCACAGGACGCGCGCCACGAGGCGCATTTCAGTCCGATTTCTGTACAGAAATAAAGGTCACTATTACCCTGCTTCACCCTTGAACCAAGGACATCAGATGAACCCCAGCAGCCTTACGCTCCGCAGGCGGGGAACTCTGAGCTAGGCTTCGGAAGCTTGACGAGTAAGGACGGGTGTCAAAGCTCGATGGCCACCTCCTCAGACGAGGCGAACGAAATGATGCTATTAATATCAAAACGGGTGATACAGTCTGGGTAAATCAGCCTTTCTGTTTGGCAAAGCTGTTTCACCGGCATGGATCACTTGGAGGGCAGGTCAAGAACGTGCGCAGAGATGAAATGGCCCGGACTCGACAGTCTGCGGTGTTATAGAAGAAGACTATTTATCTCCCTCGCTCGCGGCACTTTGAAGGAATGCCCCTCAGCCGGGCTCGGTACATTACCTATGTAGATACGTCAGCACATGCCGACTCATATCGGGTTGTAGTGTCATATCCACACTGGACCTGTTGGACGCGAGTCCGGAAGCTCCCAGCATGGACATTGACTACAGCTAGTCTAGCACAGACCTCGCCAACCGCTTCCAAAAATGGTGAATGCCGTTTCGATGAGGTCGTGAAGTTTCAAGGGGCCCTGTGCAGATCCCCGCGGGCCGTTTCCGCTGAAGAGTTTGTACATAGATGCCTACAGGCCGGGGTCGAGTCATGCGTCCGCGCGGAACGTTGGGAATGCTTAATTCCACGTCAAAAATCCAGGGGAAAATTGCAGTGACTTGTCGTGCATCAAAGCCATAGTCACAACGCCGCACCAGTCTTCTGCAGACGCGGCAAATGTCGGGTTTTTGCCGACAGGGGCGGGACGGCCAGGGCCCAATTGGTGCGAGACGACTCTAGCTGTTCTAGCGGCTGGGGCACACCATTGGCTGTGGGCGGCTAGGTGGCTTTGAGAGAATGCGTCACAGCTGGCCGCAATGGGCGGACAAACTCCTGAAAATGAGGGGGCCATATGCAGCCACAAGTGCAGCTGTTCTGTGTGATGGAGGGTGGACAAAACCCGCATATTGCCCGACCGGGCGGACAAACCAGCGAACAAAACAGGAATCCGGACACCCGGCCCGAAAGCGGTCAGGGATACATGTGGACAAATTCAGGAAAACAGCCACTCGCGGCTCATGTATGTGCTGGCTTACGCTTTTGGCTGGCCAACAGGATGCGAGGAATCAATCGGGCTGGCTGCAGCGCGAACAACCCCGCGATTCTGGTAGATCAAGCTGGAAGAGGGGAAGAAAACAGGGAGACCAAAGTGCGATTTTGTGCCGATGTGAGGATAGGAGTACGAGAGGATGAAAGACGGCGTCGGGCTGATCACGAATATAAATACCTTCCAGCTTTCCACCAAGATCTGGCTCCTGGAAGACACGATGTTCCATCCTCCGCAATACACAATACAAACAAAGTCTTCTTATGTCAATCCCTCGTTTTAGCAGCACGAAGGCCGTCTGCCGACGCCGTCGCCATCAAGCAAAAAATCCCGCTTGCCCACCGCCACAATGTCGTCGCGACGCACTGTCCCCAGTCGCAGATGGGAGGAGAAAAAAGACATCATACTGGCCCTCGCAGCAGACAGCTCCCTGAAGCAACTTGCCAAACTGATGAGGGAGCAGCATCAATTCACCGCCACGTAAGTTGAGCCATTACGCACTTCACCCAGGGTGCCGGGCTAATACGATAGCAGTCTTTCGCAATATGAATACCATCTGAAAAATGGAATGCTCCTCCCAAGAACCTGAAGCGCGGCGACTGGGCGAGAGTGATCGCCGCATACGACTCGCTCGCGTCTCGGCATGGGGCCGTCAGGGTTCTTGTCAACAATGTCCCTATTTCGACCTCCAAGCTTCAGAGAAACCGGCGATTATATGCCTCCGCTGCATCTAGTTCTCGCCGCAATCCTACTCGTACGTACCCATCTTGAAGGCTTTGGAACGCCATACCAGGAATTGCGGTTGTCCAGCTAACGCTTACTTCACCCTCGAATCTCAGGCAGAGAAACCGCCTTGCCCAAGATTGTATCCTTCCAGCTACACTCCTCGGATGGGGTATGGCTGCCACTTGAGCCAGGTCCCCGAAGCAGAGAGACTGGTGACGAATCAAGCCTCGAGCTGGTGTACATCGGCGATACAATCCCAATGCCCGATCCAGCCTCTGACTTCCTGGGAGCAGGGGCCAGGTTACACGAAGAAGACACGAGTATTTGGACAACAGCTTCCTCACTCGGCAGCTTCAACTCAGGGACTTTCAGTGATATTTTGCCTCGCTCCCTTGCAGCAAATGGCAGCCTGATTTCCCCTGAGGAGCTTAGCCTTGCCAATGGCCTCAATGTCCAGCTCTTCTCGGGCTTATCACCGGCCCCGCCAAGTCCACCGTCGCGGTTCCATGGAATTGACATCGACGCAATTGCCGAGGACTTTCAGGTTGTCGCTGTTGCCGGGTTTCCGTTCGAGAAGCCAGCCGAAATACTTGCTCGGCAGTTGCAATCGATGTTCTTTAACTTTGGGAAGCATCCGATACACAGCGGTATGTGGGAGCTCCTCTCGCTAACCTTGCCACTCTGTTGTAAACTAACAGCCTGCAGACTTTTGGGGTTTCCATCCGGGCCGCACAGAATCCAGGGGATCCTTCCCATCCTATGGAGTCGCCAATTATCATCCGACGGAGCGCAGGCATGACTTCGGGGACAGCGTGCCGCAGCATAACCGCCACCTCCTTCCGGGAAGTCGTCTCGGCACCATCGGCTATGCAGAATGTCTGGAAGGCAACATGCCGGGCACCGACATCCCGCGATGGGTTCTGTTCGCCATGGCGAACAACCTTGCAGGCTTAAATGATGCCAAAATCAGCGAGATTATCACCTTGATCACTCAATCCAAAAACGGCAGCTCGCTCATCCAGCAGTTGCTTCGGGACAAGAAAAACCCCCACGTCAAAGCAATGGCGGAAAGTCTTCTGAAAGCGTGTATCGAAGCCCAGAGGGTCACTGCCTTCCGGCAAATACTGGCCGGTGGGGTTGTCGATATCAACGCAGTTGTTTGCTTCGTCGACGAGAAGAGGTATTCTGTGCTCGAAAGAAGCGCCGCCTTGCAAAATCTTTCCCTCGTTCGGACTGTCCTGGCTGTCCAACCCAAGGTTGAAGAATCCGGTGGGGTCCGAGAGCGGGTCACCTGCGCCTTCGATTGTCTCATCGGATCCCTCAAGCACAGTGCCTCTATTAGCTCGGATTTCGAACAGATCGCAAACCTTCTTCACACGGCCGGTGCTTTTATCAATCCCGCTCGCCTATTCGACCTGTTGTGGAAAGGTGAGCGAGGGCTCAAGCTTGCGCTCAGCCTTTCCCTGAAAGTGGCGCCGATAGATCACGGACTGTTTATCCTGGCTGGAACTTTACGACCTGCCATTGAAAGCTTCCCAGACGAAAGTATGGCCCTAGGCTTCCTCAAGGGCATACTCGATGCCTGCTATGACGAACACCAATCGGCCTGCGTTCGCCAATGCCACTTGGAGCTTGTGGAAAGCGCCGAGGCGGGCTACTTCAACGTAGTAAAGCTACTACTCCCTTCAGTACACATGCCGAGCTGTCAAGGCTGCTTTGCGTATCTATTTACCGCGGGAACCAAGAACTCGTCGACGTACTCCTTTCCGGAAACTCGAGCTCATGCATATTTCCGCGTGGTGCAGTCATCGGCGTGATGGTTTTACAACACCCCTGGCTGAAGCAATATGGGCTCAAAGAGAGGACCTCATTCGAGTTTTTGAAGGGAGGGGTTGCTTGAAATACCTTCGACTGGATGGGCATTTCGAAGCCGCTATCACCGCAGCGTCGGAAACTCGAAACCTGGCGTACGTGCAAAAGCTTTTACAACACCACCCTCAGTTCGACGTCGAGGATATACGAGAGGCGGTCAAGAATTCGAGGGAAGCAGGGCATGACGAAATAATATCTGCCTTTGCTACCGCGTGCCCGAAAGGGGACCCCCTGATTACAGCGATCTCCTGGGGAGACTGGGCCATAGTACATGCGATCCTAGAATCTGGCCCCGACCCCCTGCGCCCGCAAAAACATTACGACCGACTCAAGGGGAACACAAGAACAGGAGAAGCAGAAGAATGCGAACTTTGGGACGAGTTGTTTGCACACCTGGTTCAAACGGGTGACCGGCAACTAATCCTAAAGGCAGCCAAAATGTTCCCTGTGAGAACGAACTGGGACAGACATTGGGAGGTCCCTGGGAAAGCATAAACAGAGAGGTCTTGCCGTTTCTGTGCGAACAAAACCTTGTCTCACGGGTCGCACTTACAGATTATCTCTGCCGGGCTCTCGAGAAGAAGGATAACGGCATGGTCCATCTACTTACTGAGCTTGGAGCGAATCCGATCGACACATTTGTCTTACAGAAAGCTGTAATTCACAGCCCGCATCTCCTGCCCATGCTTCTAAAGCAGGTACCACGGTCGGTGATCGAGTTTGTGGCAGCTGGATGTGAGACTGAGGAGTCACGCCATATCACTAGCGGGCTTGCAATAGATGCGGCGCTCGAGCGAGGACTTTCAGGCCTGCCATCGCTAAAATGCTTGTTCGAATCTGGTATAGTTGGTAGGCCACATCTCCAGACATGGTTTTGGGCGGAAGATACCGGGCTTCGCTGCCTTGCCGATCTCAGAAGGGCTATCATGGCAACACAAAGAGATCACGGCAGCCTCGCCGTGGTGAGATTTCTTCTCGACAGTGGGTGCGATCCGAATACACCGGAGTTCGCGGGCAAATTTGAGCTCTTTGGAGTCAAGTCACAACCCACCGCTCTTCTCGAAGCAGTCGTCACGAAGGACGCCGACCTGGTCGAACTGCTGATACACAGAGGCGCCAACGTCCACCAAAGGACAGTGAAAGACATCAACAGAACCCCGCTGCAAAAGGCCGCCGAGTTGGGCTATCTCGATATCGTGAAGTTGCTGCTCGATCGTGGCGCCGACGTGAATGCACCGCCGGCTAAATGGAGTGGTAGAACGGCGCTGCAGCTCTATCATGGCGCCGACGTGAATGCACCGCCGGCTAAATGGAGTGGTGGAACGGCGCTGCAGCTGGCCGCTATCAGCGGAAACTGTGCCGTCGCTTGCGAGCTGCTTGAACGAGGCGCCGATTTGCACATGGCGCCGTGTGAGGTCGAAGGGAGATGGCCGCTCGAAGGGGCGGCCGAGCATGGTCGGATGAGCATGATTGAGTTTTTATGGGAATATTGCGGGGGAAACTTTCCGGACAGTGTCGTGGATCGGGCAATGGGGGTGGCAGAGTGCAATGGTCACATGGCATGCAAAGAGCTGCTCGGAGGCCTAAGGGCAGCAAAGAGGCAGCTTGATGATGCTACCTGCATAGATTGGATGGCACCTGTATTTTAAGGAGTTGGTCGGATCGGCGTTCTTGGAGCGGGTTGATACTTCCCCCTTTGCATTTGAATGGATTCCACGTATTTCATGTCCAAAGTGATAAGATCCCACCCGTGGAAGCTCCAAAATGGGCAGCTCGCAGATCAAGGACACTCTCCAACAATGAATGTTCATGGGTATATCATTGCGGACCTGCGATTGCTTCCCTACATCTCAGCGAGGAACGGCAAGTGAACAGCGACATTACGATCCCATCCTGAGGCGGATACCAACTTCAAGCGAGCTCGCCTTTCTTGGCCTCTGTTTGACAACCTTGCCCACGATCCTCCCATTACGCCCCCGTGGCCCTTGGGAGGAACAGTGGCCGCCACAACCCCTGACATGGCAACATCGGCACCGCCACCCCCCCGTCGTCGCTTCCGTCGTCATCATCGCCGCTTCTCTCCTCATCGCACTCGTACGTGTCGACTCCGCTCACGGTATTGGTGTACAGACGGACGACACAATCCCGCGGCGCTGGAACACGGCGGCCGTTTTGAGCGCCTTCTCGATGTTCTGCCCGCCCGTGCCGACAACAAGCACATCGAACCGCTCATCCCCTGCCGCTATCCCGTCGTCTTCATCCCTCTCCCTCTCACCGCCGCGACCCACGTGACCACCACCGCCGCCGCCCCTGGCGCCGCCTCTCCTCTTGCCAGCGGCGGCCCCTGTTGACGACGGAGCGGTACTGCCGTGAAGGCTCTGGGAGAGGATGCCGCGCGGGCTCTTGTCCAGCAACTTCTGGACGCGCTTAAGAACTGCGACAAGCGGGGTGCCGCGGCGGATTTCGATGCGCCGCTTGGGCGCGAGGTGCGGGTCCTCGCGCGTCGCGTTGGCCGGCGGCCGGTTGCGCGCCGTATTGAGGCTCCGACTTATTATCTTGGCGCCCTCCGGCAGCCGCGCCTTCTTCACCGCCGCTGGCCTGGACGGCAGCTCTGCCATGGCTGCGGGTTGTGTTGCTGGCGCCGAGCCTGCCGCGGCGTCTGCTGGCGGGTTTGCCATTTTTTTGGGGTTGGATTTGCAGGCGGACAGGGAAGACTGTTGTCTTGCTGAGCGCCCCAAAGTCCTACGATACTATCCAGCGGATGAGCGATCCAAACAGGCGCTATGGTCTGGCCTGTGTAATGACCGGCGGATGGTACAAAAAAGGACAGGATTGATGTTCGTGTGAAACGTGATCCACGTGCAAGAGACGATGCAAGCCAGGCGAAACCCAAATATGTGCCCAGTCCCAGGCATCTGGCGCAAAGTGACGGAAGGCCCCACTTGGAGGTCGGCGCTAGCCCATACCGCCTGCCGTTTATGGACGCGCAGTACTGCCCGCACTGGCCAGCTGCGTCACACAGGTGGAGCTTGTCCCTCAGGCGAGCTGCCGTCGCGCGCAACGGCGTAACGCCAAAGACGACAACTTCAATGGACAGAGTGTTTGTTTGACTTGGAGGCAGCAACCATTTCTCCAGGCTTCCATCCGAGCTAGGACTAGGACTAGCAGCTTCGAGGATGCCTGCGTTCAAGGCCAGCGGCTGATTGACAAAGGGGACACATCAACGCCATCCGACAATGTCCGTCGCAATCTGGCCACCTCTGTCCGCGGCCGACCTCAAAATCGCCGTCGAGGACACCCAGGTAGGTCGCCTGCCCTCTTCGCCTTCTCCGTCTCCTTCCCCACGGCAGATGTCTTGCTCGGTTCAAGGGGCAACCGGAACCATGCTGATCGACATCGCGACCGGCCTCAAGCGCCGGAGCTAGAGTGGCCTCCTGGACGAGCTGCACGCCACGCTCAAGAACCTCAAGCACGGGCTCGAGGACTGCTACGCCCTGCTGGCCCCCATCGACCCGGGCTCCACCCTCGTCGTCAGCACCCCGCGCAACGAGGCCGTCAAGGGTCACATCACCCGCGTCGGCACCCGCATCGTCAAGGGCACCTTGTCCCTGAAGCTGCGCACCATCCCCTCGCAGACGCTGTCGCTCGACCCGAACCACCCCATCCACCTCGCGCCCCTCACCCACCTGCACGAGCTCCTGACCGACGCCCTCGACGTGCTCACCCAGACCCTCGCCCACCTGCCGGAGCCGGGCGCCTCGGGGACGGCAAGAGCAAACGACCCCCTGAGGTCCCCCAACCCGGGCGCCGCGGCCTTCGTCTCGGCCCAGCTCCGCCTCCTCTCCGCCTCGCTGGCCGAGGCCTCGGCCGTGCTCAAGGGCCCGCCCGTGACGGCGCCCGACCCGGCATGGACGACCCTGTCCGCCGCGCCCTCGCACTTCCTCCCGCCCGCCGCGCCCCCGCCGTCCCACAACCCCTGCAGAGCCTGCAGTCCTCCCTCCCATTTTCCACCGGCGGCAGCAGCGACCACCATAACCTCTCCTCCTCCCATTCACATCACCAAGGGTCGGATGCGGCAGCAATGGCCGCGGCCATGCAGAACGTGTCCGTCTACTTTGGCATTCAAGAGTCTGCCCTGGTTCTCTGGGTGCGCGCCCTGGAGCCCGCCGACGCCCCCGTCAGCGTCGGAATGAAGTTCGCCCTCGCTATCGGCACAGCCAGACGCCTCGAGCACGACGAGAGCGAGCGCATCTTCGGCTACTGCTGCGCGGGGCTCGACGGTCGCCCAGCCGTCCACGGCGCGGGGAGGTCACACGGCCCGGGCTCCCCGACCTCCCTCAAGCGGTCCATATCGCAGCAGTTTCTCGGCGGCGGTGGCGGTAGTGGGAACGGTGGCGGTGCCAAGACGGGCCCCGCGCAGGTCTACGTGCGCGAAAAGATTCGCGTGGAGAGCGCCGACCCCAGCCTGCTCTCGCTGTCCGCCAAGCTCGGCGCGTTGAGCAACACACTGAGCATGGCCAGGCGGAATCTCGCCGCCGTGATGGGCGAAGAGATAGAAGAATGAGGGACATGTCAAATAACCCAGCGTAGGGTGTAATGCGAGACGAGCAGGCAGTTATGATGGCATCTTCCATTCTGGAGAGGATATGCTGTATGATAACCAGAGATTTAACCAAACACGCCGACCGGCCAGACCACAGAGCAAGAATATCTGCAAAGGAAACTGAAAAACGTGTGGTACACGGACACAAGTAGAATTTCGTAAGCGCCACGATGCTCCCACATAAACACAATGGCGGCGAGACGGTTTGTAGAGTGTGTCTCTAGGAACCAGACAAACACCGCTCGCAAGCGTGCGGTCGCGTCAAAAAAGTAGCCGTCGCCAACCGCTCAACAGCCACGACGTCCGAGTCTAGGCGACCGGGGACCAGGGCATGGGGACGAGGACGCGCGACTTCATGCTCTGGATCAGCGGCACCGTCTTGTGGACCGTCTCGCTCCAGCCAGGGATGCTCCAGCTCTTCTCGCGCGTGATCTTGCGCTGCTCCAGGTCGGCAAACTGCCACAGGTGGTGGACCGTGTTGAGCTCGCCGATCTGGACGAACCAGGCGCCGACGCCCTCCATGACCTCGCGGCGGGCCTTGAGCCCCCGCCGCCAGTGCGTCTCCCACTCGAGCAGGTTGCCCGGGTGCAGCGTGTACGACCGCAGCTCGAAGACGCCGCCGAGGTGCCGCGGGGGCGTCGTGGGCCAGAACGAGAACTCCTGCATCAGCGACGAGTTGTTGGACCTGATGAGCGAGTTGAGCTTCTTCTCGAACCCGGGGAACTCGGGGTGCCGCGAGATGGTGTTCAAGGACGCGTGGTATCCCGTGTACCGTTGGTACTCCCAGATATGGACTATGAGAGGGACAACACGTGTCAGATCTGAGAGCCATGCTTTGAAGGAAGACGGGTGGTGCATCGCTCGCCTTACCAAAAGTGTTACAGTCGCCAACCTCGGTGCGCCAGCTCCCCACAAGATGAACCTTATTCTCGGGATCGGAGGCTATGCGGGGGTACCACTTCCCGACCAGGTCCATGTACTCCTCGGTCTTGTCGTGCTTGACCTCGTGGAAGACGATGGTGTGGACGTACTTGCCGCGGGCGAGGACCTGGCTGAAGCTGGCCTCGATCTGGGCGTCCATCTCGCGGCCCTCCTTGGTGCCGTAGATCAGGTTCGTTAGCGGGCCGAGCTTGCGCGCCGGCTCGTGCGACGCTGTCTCGGCCGCTCGCCCTTTGGCGGTGCTGAGTGAGCCCAGACCCTGGACGGTGCCGGGGATGAAGCTGTCCGCGATGGAGCCGCCGTCGCCTTCCTTGGGGGCGGACGACGACGACGCGGAGGAGTAAGGGGCAGGGGAGGGCTTGGGAGTGGACAAACTGGCATCGCGCTGCTTCTGCGCCTCTAGGAGCTGCGTCCTGAACGCCTTCTGCTTCTCGACGAATTCTGCCTGCCGGTCGGGTTCGATGTCGGCTAGTGATGGCGTGCGCTTCTGCGAGCGAGCCACGGCCGTGGTAGCGAAGCTCCGGGCCCCGCGTAGCGGGGCAGCCGCCTCTCGGAGGACACGACGGGAGAGCATGGTGGGCGGCGGGTATAGATAAGGGATGTGGTATGCTCGACGGATATCAGGCACCTGGACAGCGACTTTCCGAGCGAGTATTCACGTCCGACTGAATGGACAAGGTCGCCCGAAAGGTCTCGGGCGGCCTATCCGTTGCGCCTGGAGCGAAGCCGAGGTTTGCGTGTTGCGGAAGAAATTGAGCCCGTGTTCCTCAACGGTTGGCGACAAAGCTAGCCAAGCACGAGGTGTCGCTTGGGAAAACGCCGAGGATGGCTCGGAATCCTACTGGTGGGCTTTGGGTTGGGGCGCGCGTGCGTGGGTGTGGTACGATCGATAGCGGGCGGGCAGGCAGACAGGGAATAGCAGAAGACGTCCGGGTGGTCAAGCAGGCTCCTAAAAGCGGTAGACGGTGGTAGCAGCGACAGCAGAAGAGCGAGCGATGCACAGCACAGCCAGAAAGGTTGGGTAGGGTAGCAGCCAGTCGGCAGCAGCAGCGGGCGCAGGGTACAACGCGGTATCTCGGCGTGACCTGCAGGTAAGGGGCGAGAGGCTTGTAGGCGGGTAAGTCGCACGTCCCGCGGTAACGACGCAGCGCACGGCACGGAACTAGCAACGACGAGAGAAGGGCCGCGACAGGCAGGGCAAAAGTGGTGAGGGGAAAACGCGGAGAGGGATGGCGAAATGGAGGGTGAGGCTGGTGGCTAATTGGATGGATTGTATTGGCGAGAAGTCGGGAATCTGGGACGAGTTAAATGCAGCTCATAAAGCACCCCGCACTTGGACTGCGGTTCGGGGGGTGGTGAGAGCTCTGGTCTCGAGACGGGAGGGAAGATGGTTGCAGGCGAGAGGAGCCGGTGGAGCGCCAAGCGGAAAGGGGACGGTTCTAAGCACAGGCCGGTCCAGCAGAGGGAGCTCAGCTGTGCATGAGCGCAGATTGGTCGGCCCTGGCGCCAGCTTTCATTGAGTTTGCGGGGGAATCGGGTGACATCACCCTGCCCCATGTCCCAGCTGGGTGGAGCTGGCCGGCCGGCAGAAACTGCACTGGGCTGACTGCCTGACTCTGGGTAGCAGTGCACGTGCCACGGCACGCCCCTGATTTAATCCAGCCTGAGGCAGCAATCTCGGCTCCGGACGGCCCCAGTTGCGAAAAAGACTCGTTTGGTTTGGCGGCGGGAAAGATGACAACAAGGGAAGCTCCAGTTCAGCCCACGACATCGCCTCCAGTACCGCCTTTCCAAAACCGACCAAACGTCCCTCACAGCCGTCAATCGCACCGTCAAGATGTCTTGGCTCGGAGTTGCCGCCCCCAAGAAGTTCCCGACGCCAGTCCGTACGTCAATTGCCGCCCGCCGACTCCCTGCTCTCCCCTACTCCCCGCGAGCCTCTTCCGAACCCAGCAGCTAACCAATTCCTCGTATAGTGAAGCCGCTGGCGCCCTTCTTCGCTGCCGGTATGTGATTGTCCGCGCCCGACTATGGTCTCGAGCGACCTGCGCGCCGTGCCCACGCTTGGGCCCTATTGGGAGGCAATCGAGAGAAGTCGATCCGGACGATCTTCGGCGCTTGGATTCTGACACGCTGCAAACAGGCCTGGTCATCGCCTACGGCATCAACAGCGCACAGAACGCCATGATGAAGGGTACGTTGCACACGCTGTAGCCTTGGACACAACGACCGGCCCGCTGACAGCACTTTGCAGGCGACGAGTGGAAGAACGACCCCAGGAACAAGGGCGCGAAGCACTAGATACGGGACGCGAGGAAAGCAACCGACTCTGAGGCGACATGATTTTATCATCGGCACTGCTTGGTCCCCGCGGGGTCCGGCGCGCCCTGTGACCGCTTAGAATTTGGCGCAACTGTACCATAGAGGTCGAAACAAAAGGAACGATGCATCAACGCTCGTCTTGACAAACCGTCAGCAACGCAAGAGCGGTGGCGTGGACGGAAATCATGGGAGATGTTCGCTCCACTTGGCCTTGTGGCTCCTCCGGGACTTGGGGAACAAACTCTCCGAGTGCGACTGTTGACGGACCTCCCTTCTTCCGTGTTGCACATCAGCTCGAACCGGCAAGACGCCGTGCGAGGCTATCGTAGTCCTATCTCCAATCCAATCGAAACCTTGATCTTGGCCGCGTCGACATGTCGCGCTGTAGTCTACGCGGGAAACGTCGGGAACAGGACTCGGCGAGGCCAGTTAGAACACACATGACAAGGGAAACCTGGGGCGTAGCCGGCCTCCGAACCTACGTCTGCTGCCAGGCGAATTTATTCTTGCAACCATTGTAACGGTAGAATAACCCACGAACCAAGAATATCATTGTCTGGCCCTGCATGCGAGATTCGCTGGTGTCCCATTCCGTGATGACTCTTTCGCCGAGGGTGGATTGGTTGTCTCCAAACAGCTGAAAGGGCGTTTCAAACAGTTGGGTGTGGAGCTGACAAATGTGGCACTCCCGGCTGATAAAAGTATGATCCAGCCCAGCCCTCTTCGCCGGATGACACGCATCGCATTCCCGTGTTTGAAAGCTAGATTGTCGCGCGTCAATAGTAGGAGGATCCCTGGAGTAGCAGCCGTTTTTATCACCAGGCGGGTTTGCACGACAATGGCATCGTCCGGCAGCCAAACGCCACAGTCCGGCGCCGATGCCGGAGCCACCAGGAAGAAGCAGCCCGCGGCGGCAAAACCGGCGAAGAAAGAGATTAAAATACTAATGCTTCACGGTAAGGACAGCATTTACGGTCTAGTCAATTTTTTGGGGGGCATCGTGCCAGGAGATATAGTGGTTGATGGATGAGCCCGCACCGAACTCGTACCCCCACCAACCCATCCCAAATGCTAACCCCGTGCAGGCTTCACCCAGTCCGGCCCGCTCTTCCACGCAAAGACACGCGCGCTGGAGAAGCTGCTGGTCAAGACCCTGAGCCCCTGGAACCTGCTGCCGGTCCTGCACTACCCGACGGCGCCCAACCGGCTGCAGCCCGCCGACATACCCGGCTACTCGGGCGACGCGGACGAGGACCCGCGCGCGCAGGACTCGTGGGCCTGGTTCCGGCGCGACGAGTCCTCGGGCTCGTACCGCCTACTGCCCGAGGGGATGCGGGCCATCGTCTCCGCCATCCGGGACCTGGGCGGCGTCGACGGGGTGCTCGGCTTCAGCCAGGGCGGCGCCGTCGCCGCCGTGGTCGCGGGCGCGCTGGAGCAGGACCCGGCCCGGCCCGCGCCAGCCGACCAGGACCACGACTGGGCCTGGGTGGCGGAGCTGCGCGAGGCCAACGGCAACAGGCCGCTGAAATTTGCGGTGGTGTACAGCGGCTTCCTGGCCACGCCGCCCGAGCTGGCCTGGCTGAGCGAGCCGGCGCTGGCGACGCCGACGCTGCACTTCATCGGCAGCCTGGACACGGTCGTGGACGAGTCGCGCAGCCGGGCGCTGGTCGCGCGCTGCAGGGACCCCGTCGTCGTCGAGCACCCGGGCGCCCACTACGTGCCCATCAGCAAGGAGTGGGCCATGCCGCTGCTGGGGTTCGTCAAGAAGCGGTGCGTCGACGACGAGCAGGCCAAGGAGGCCAGGTTGTGATGGGGGCCTGAAGAGAATGAAAGGAAATAGGGCCTTGGCAGTGCGGGTTTCGAGCCATAGAGTTAAAACAAAGACACGCACATCACAAGAATAGACGATACACAAGACACCACCGTTGCCATGGACTATTTCCCACGCTTTCCAAGCTTGGCCCATGTATATCGGAGGGAAAGACACGACTCCGGCCTTGTTGGTTGAAGAAACAGTGGTTCTATGCCGTCCCCAAAACCGTCAAGGGGCCAACCAAATTCTAGTAGAATCAAACAATTACGCCCGTCTTGTTATTCTTTTTTTGGTCACTGAACACCGAGGAAGCCCGCTTAAATGCGAAAAAGAGAGAAAAGGTCCAAGTCCGCCAATTTGGTCTCTTGGCCCACCTTGCTCGTCCAGGGCCCGATGTCGTCACCTTATGGGCGCTAATTACCGCCCTAGCTCTAGCGATGCCTTGAGACGCCTCGCTCCCCCAAAGGCCCAACCCTTTCCCCTCTATTTCACCTTCGTCGCCTGCCCCTTGCCCTTGTTGCTCTCTTTGCCGGCCCCGGGCTGGATCCGCGCCATCATCTCCTCCTTGGTGATCAGGTGGTCGATGCGCTCGAGCAGGCCCAGGAGCGAGCGCATGTTAGAGCTCCACTCGTTGAGCACGTCGTCGGCGTCGCGGGGGCGGGCGAAGCTGACGACGCGGGCGGGGCGGTCGATTTTTGCGTATACCGTCTTGGATGTGACGAGGTCGCTGATGTACTTCTCCGTCTCGTCCTCGGTCAGGTCTAGAAGCTGCGTGAGCCGGCCCATCTCGACGCGTGTATAGTAGCGCGCCACGACGCGCACGTTGTGCTCGATGACGCGCTTGCGCAGGTCTGCCCACCGCCGCTGTGGCTTGGGCACCGCCGCGGCGTCCTTGGCCATCGAAGTCTTGAGGGCGGGGGGCGCCTCAGCGTCGAACACGTCTGTCGAGCACAGGTGCGGGCCGAACGTCTTGGCTACCTCGGGCCAGCGCATCAGCTCGTGCACCGTGAAGAGCTTGAGAAGCTCCGCGTCGAGCGGCACCTGGGAGTTGCGCGTGTCGCGGTGGATCCTGTGCAGCAGATCGTGTTGCTCGTTGTCGTGCGGGGCAAGGATGATGAAGTAGATGATGCGTTGGAGAACCTGTGACATGACACCACGTTAGTCGAGGCCGCTGGCACTTTCGTAGTGGTTTGCAAACGGGGGTTGGGTGCATATTCTATCGCGACGTACTGGACGGAGCTTGGCGGGGTCCTCCTCGACCGCCTCAGTGTCCAGAACCTGTCGGTAATGCTTGCAGACATCGAGGTACTTATCGTCGTGCTGCGCGAGAACAATCTGCTGCTCGTAGTAGCGCAGCTTCAGGTCTGTGGTATCGTCTTCCTTAACTTCGGGTACCGTCTCACCCCTCTTCTCCTTTTTTCTCCCGGTCCTTGCGCTCCTTTTCCAGCTGCTCGGGAGTCTTCTTGGGCTTCCGTGCCAGGTACTTGGTGCTGATCTTCCTGCTCAGAATTCCTGCCTGGGCCCAGTCGCCCATCTCGATGCAGAGCGCCACCTGATCCAGGATGAACTGCGTCTTTTCCCTGCGCTCCATGGACCCAAATGTCTCGACCTGCAGCTCGCACAGGATGTCGGTCGCGGCCTTCAGGTCCCCTTGCTCCTTCTTGATGTCCGACAGGATCTTGGTCACGCGCGCGCGCTCGACCTCGACAAAGATCTTGCCCTCAGTCACGGTGCGCAGCGTCTCGATGACGGACAGCTTGGTGTCGAGGTTGGGGGTGGCGTCCAGGAAGCCCATGACGGTCTGCACCATCCTCGTTATGGCCTGCTTCAGCTGGCTGTGCTTCTTGGATAGCAGCAAGACCTGGTCGTTGAGCGTGCTCCATTCCCCGGCATCTTTGCATATCGTAGCGATGGCGATGAGCACTCGTGATGTCGTGGCGAGGTCTGAGGCCTAGAGAGGGCGTTTGGAGGGGAAATCGTAAGCTTCAGATCAGTCCAGTCGCCCACGCCGTCCGTGAGCCTCCGCTAGGCAACCAACCTGGCGAGCGAGCTTCTCGAGCCCACTAAGCTTCTCGATCGCCGCCGTGAGGTCCGACTTGGCCAGCTTCTCGGCTTCCGGGATCAGCTTGTCGGCGTCTTTGGAGAAGTCCTTCTCCGGCTTCAGCGCGGCGTCCGCCATTCTGGGCGTCTGAGGGAGGGATTTGCGGCTGCGGTATAGGTCGGTTTTGCCCGGGTCGGTGGGACGCAGTGAATCGCCTGCGGATTTCGTGCGTGGTTTGCGGTTTGCTTAGTTGCTGGCGTCGCTTGCAGTCCCTGCCGTCTGCGGAGGTTGGCGGGAAGCAGCCTCGCAGGCAGAGCCACTTGCGTGGATGCAGACCTGAGTGGGGCACTCGCGCCCGAGCTCCAAGGCCCCACTTTACTCCCAGCGGCAAGGTTCCACGTGACAGCTTGCAACGACCTCCGTCCCTAGCCACGGCCATCGAGGGGCAGGCCCACGACTAGATGCAGTGCGAACAAGGACAATATGGGTGTCCTACATAGCAAAGCATCACCAATCTGCGTTGGCCGCATTTTGCTCTGTGCAGATTCCACTCAAAGAAGGCACAGAAAAAGCTTGGTGGGTAGAGCATCGTTTAAGCGGGATCGAACCGAGAGCTGCTCGCGCTAAAAATTACCAATTGTAAAACAGTCGTTGGTCGGTTAGCAAGAAAAAAGATATTCCTCCGCTGTCGTAGCATTTCGATTTGAAGAGGTCCGTTCCAAATTGAGAGAAAAGGCAAGATAAAAGAAAAAAAAAACAATTAAGGGAGGCCCCGGGGAGCCTGGACGGGGTGTCCCCCATCCGGGCTCGAACCCGGGGCCTCCCCCCGTACTCCATGGAACCAAAGTGGAGGAACTTACACTTGTAAACCCCTAACCACCTGGACCACGTTTCCGGGACGGGAGCTCTGCTCCAGACCAAGCTTATCAAGGGAGAGGGGAGGGGTCAGGTCCTCCCCACGACTCCCAGATATCAGATACTCACACCCGGGGGTAAGTATAAAGACCAAGGCGAACACGCGCGCCCCACCCAACCCAGGCTTTGGAGCCTTTGTGGCCAGCCACCCAACTGTCGGTACGTTCCGTTGCCCGCCGTCAAGCATGCTTCCAGATCCTACCTCGCCGACGCCCCTTGATATACATTCCCATTAGCTATGACACGATCAGTCCACGCCTCGTCCTGCCATCCAGTCTCGTTCGTCTCTGCAGCCCCCACAAGCACGGTTGCAAGGTGTTTGCCGGCTCTCTGCTATTCATTGGGGCGACAGGAAACATGCCACGAGTCGGTATATCTTAGCTTGCTTTTGGCACACTCTGGCCTTGATGTAACAAACCCACTTGTCAGCCCACAGGCCTGAAGAACTCGGAGCGTCAACCATCACGGATTGTGCAAAACACATATTAAGTCTGAAGACTATCGAGGCTTCAAGGCAGAAAGCCGTCGCGCTGGAGGTTAAGGATCTCCGTTAACCGATTTGTGTGGGAAAGATATTGGATCCCTTGCAATGCTTGCCGCGTGGCATTGCTGGGTGGCGAAGGTGCCTGCCCAGAGCGGAATTTGTTCAGAACGGCGAAGGGACTTTTATTGGCTAATGGATTCTTATTCACCAAGCGTTTTCCCTGCTGCATATTGGCCCAGTGTCCCATACAAAGCTTTAACAGCGTGACAAAGAAGGCTTTCGGGGGTGGGCGGAAATAATAGGGTCCGGCGGGAGCATTCTTTTCCAACAAGGATCGAGACCTTTTTACCCTCAGTGTACATGCCCATATGGCCGATTGCTAATAGCCACGCTCCCCGCCACATCTATTCCAATCAGGAAGTCACGACTTTGCCACAGATTACCTGAGGATTGAACAGGCTTGATGGGGAGTATTATTCAACCCAGGCTACATGGTTACGAGAATTCTGGGCGCTAATTATGCTTTCCCACACAGGCTGTGACTCCGGTGACCCCATGAATGCAGTGTATTGACCGTCTGTGGATGTTCATAAAAAAACAATAAGAGACGCGTCTCCCTTCCGTGACTTCTACAGAGCCCCGTTATGTCGCCCTTTATGACCCCCGCAACTTACTAGCTCTCGGGTGTCCTTTTACATCAAACCATTAGTATCGAGCTAGAGCCCTTTAAGCTTTGGAATCTCGGGCGTTTTCACTAGGCTGGGTCTCCTTAGGGCTGGTGCCGGTTCCCTTGGGCATGACCAGAGGTTGCATGGGCTTTGTGCTCTTGCGCGGTTGGCCGCCGGCCGCGCCGTCTTCGCACCGCATGGACTTGAGCCAGGGAGGGATCGGGCTCCCCCAAAGATCTTAAAGGAGTGGTGCAGTGATCGGCTGGAACCGCAGGGACGGGAAGCGGGGCTCGCCCGGACTGTAGCCAGGCGTGCCGATGCGACCAGGGCCGCCGCCATCGGGCCTGTCGAGAGCGTCAGCCGCACGAGAAGACGGACGCGGGTGTCGATGCTGGGCGAAGCTGATGCTAACGTGGTAGCGAGGATAACGGCGGTGGATGGACGAAGATTTTGTTTGTTCTGTGGAGAAATGCTACGTGATTGTAGGAGAATGTAGGGAAATGGGAGAAGGAGACAGAGGAGGAGAGTATGGAAGCTCGACTGCGTGATGGGTGAGGAACGCTAAGGACGAGTAACTGATCGAAGTGGGATTGCTATGATGGCTGTAGGCCGACGGCGCACTCGACTCGGAGCTTGCCGAGTCCGCGTCTGTGTTTGATGTCGACGTCGCAGTGGCATCAATGTCCTCCAGGGGCAGCTCCAGGCTTGCTGCTGGGCAGAAACTGCGCGTCTCCATCAAGGGCAATGCAAACAACATCCACGTCAGCCTGCCATTGGAGACTTGTCGCAAAGGATATTTGACCCAATTGTCGGCCACCTGGTTGATAGGCGGGGCTTCGCTTTTAGCCTGTGGGGCGCAGTGGGATTTTCACGAGACTTCCTGAACTGGCAGTCGGCTCCGAGGCGCTCGTCAACAAGCTCAAGCACGTCAAACACGGGGCAGGGATCCTGCCGTGCCGGGGCACTATCAAACACCGCGACGCCGAGTCCGACCGCCTCACCTCCTTCGATCTCGCCTTTAGCGTTGTCGGCGTAGCGTACACGCCCAGGAGCCTGCGTCAGCTATTGCTCGAGACGAGCACCACGCCGACGCGCTGCAGCCTATCCGCCGTCCTGACTGTGGCCCACCAACTGGCCGTGGCCGTTAGCTTCCTGCGCCCGTGCGATAGTGTGAACAAAAACATCCGGCCCCAGGCCATCGGGCTCCTGGGTGCAGAATCAATTCCTGAGGATAACGATGGTCAGGGGCACGAGCATACGCTCGCGTACGCGTCCTTAGTCAAGTTCGATTCCTTCCGCGGCGCGGCCTCGCACACGGCCTGGCCCGGCGACGACGACAAGCGTGACCTGCACCGCCACCTGTTACGGCAAGGCCTGCTCACAGAGAAGGGCTAGATCATGCAGCACGGGGTTTGCGGCCTCGGCGGATGCCTGCTCATACTCGGCCTCGGCCGCAGCTCAGTCGCCTTCCCGAGGGGAGCCGCGGATAAGGAACGACGAGGATACCCGAGCGACACGTTTCTGTTGGAGAGCCTCGGCGCGGACAAAGGAAGGCGGCACGGGGCATTGGTGCTGTTATGAAGGCATTCCGGCGGCGTGTCTGGGCGCAGGTGGCATCGCCACCTCGGACGGCGTCGAGATCAAGGAGCACCTGGTCCCGCTAGCCAAAGCGCGGCTGCTGGCGCGCATAGAGCTGTTGCTGTTTCTTCTTGTGTTCGTTGGCCGTGCCGTGAACCGCAGCTATTTTTTGTGCTAGCTGGCACGCTAGTGATTAATGGAGGCAGGGTCTCGAAAGGGGAAGCCCTGCAACCAGAAATCGAGGACCCATATGCGACACACAGAGAACTTGGGGTTTCATAGTCATGCTAGCCTGAACAATGCAGTATATACGAACAGAAAAAAACTTGAGCACAAACTGGTGAGCGCGCATTTCCAAATGGAATCACATTAGCATTTTCACGGAAATGGATGGCAGGAGCAAGCCACCTACTTACGTGCACATATGCGGCGTGATACTTGCGTACCGTGTGTTGGCAAGAGTGAAATTGATTAGCCTTTGCCGGTTAGAAACCGTTCTTTAGCCGGCTCGTCCACACTGGTTATAAAACAGGAACCCGCGAATGATCGGCCGAGCTTAAACTCCGTAGAGAACTCCATACAACGATCAAGTGCTTGCAGATCCTCCAATAAAAACCTGAATGTTGTGGTGAAAAAGTTAGGCACTAGAAAAGGCCACCTTCCGATGAGTCCCTCATCTTAGTAGGCGTCATCGCCGGCGCCCTTTTTAATAGGGAATTAGCATTTTTATTTTGAAACATGGAGTTGGAAATGCACGTACCTTCTTCTGGAAATGCGTAAGCAGCGAGGTTACCGGCTAATACCGAAAACCCAAAAGGGAAAACACTTACATCAATGCTATAATGTGAGTTAGTATTACTGTTACCGGCTAATACTTAAACTGTGACCAAGGGAAAGCGCTTACATGCTACAAAGGTGTTAGTAAAACGGCTATTAGCTATTACTAAAGTATAAAAAGGGGAAAACTTACTTTTTGTGTAAAGGGTTAATATAGCCACGGCCAGCCAGCATTGAAATTTAACAAGTAAAAAAGCCAGCTAGTATTAAAATTTTAAAGAGATAAAAGCTGGCATCCTAAAAAAGCGTTAGTATAACGTTAGCTAGTTAAAACTTAAATATTTAAAAAGGGAAAACTTACAATTTGAAAAGCTGGTTAATAGTGCTATAACTGGGACTATTTATTTTATATAAAAGAACACTTGCTAAAATGGAGTTGGCATTGTAATTAGCATTTAATGTTTAAAATCCAAAGGAGGGAAAAAACGCACCGTTTGTAAAATGGGTAAGTATAACCGCAGTTAAAAGTATTTAAATTTTTAAACGTAAAAACTTACGAATTACAAGATAGGTTGGAATTGTAATAATTAAGCAACATTTAAACTTAACATGAAAAGTCTTTTTTAAAAAGCATTTACCGGCTGTAAAAATTATTAATAAAATTGTTGCCGGTTAATGTTTAAACGGGCTTAAAAACACTTCCAGCTTGAAAAGCACGTTAGCGATATCGCAGCAAGTTAAAATTTAACACTTGAAAAGGGAAACACGTATTTCCTGTAAAACGAGTTAAATTACTATTATCAGCTGGTGATAAAAACCTGGAAAGGAGGGCACTTACACCTCATAGAAGTATTAGCGTTAACAACCACGACTAACATACGAAATATAAAGGGGAACACTTACCGACTGGAAAAGGGGTTGGTCTTAAAGTTATTATGCAATTTTAAAGGTTTAAAAGGAAAAAAACTTACAGCTTATAAAGTGCGTCAGCGTTACAGCTACGAAACACTACCAAAGATAATACCCAAAGTTTCAGAAAGGGAACACTTACATGCGCGCCCAGAGCGTGGCTTCCCTGGGTCATAACATGGGGGCATCAAGTACCAAAGCGGCCAAAGCCATCGACAGTGCAACAGAAAGCTTCATGTTGAAAGAGATTAGCAAAAAGGTGCAAAATGCGAGGGTGGGCGGGGGATGTAAAGAAATAGCGGCAGAGCTTGGAAATGCAGTGGGAAAAGGATTGTGAGGTGGTACCTGGTGCTTCTAGTCGAAACTACAAACGGGCGTGAAGATGGTCAATATATAAAGACGGGAGCTGCGTAGAGAAGCAGACAAACCAAAGCTCCGAGGAGTGCTATCAAGTGCGGAGACTGAATCGCGGCTGGTCGAGGTTCATGGCATTGTTCAAGGATGGCAGCAAGGGTGTATTTGCATGCCCTGTTTGCCGGCACGAGCGGTCTGCAATCACCCGTTGACGTTGCCGCCGAGGCCAAGGGTGGAGTAGTTTGGAAGGATGCAGTAGTAAGCCCCGTTGTTTAGACTTTTCGAAGTAATGGCAGTGCTTTCAAAGTGTATCTAGCGCGGGGGACGAAGCGGGCTCATTTGGCGGGGAGGACTCGGCATGATTGTAGCACGCGGCCATCGCCGACGCGGGCCGGCCCGCTGCGACCTTGCACCCTCGGAAGCTGTTGAGTCCGCCAGTGAGATTATTAGGCATGTCGGCATCACAGGGAACGGTTCCGTTCTTCAATTGAAGTGTTGCAAATTGATAGGACAAGGGGACAGCATTCGGGGTGGGGCACGGGGTTGTAAACTCTAGCCCTGCTCGGGCCGACGTTTTGATTCAGGCCGTGCCTCGAATGGCGACAATTTTCTGTGTAACGAAATTTAGTGGCCCTTTTTACAACCGATCCACTGTTCAAAGCGGAGATGGCTCCTCGTACTAGACGATATTCGCACCAGCTCCACGGCTTTCCTCCCCGGCAGGGATCCCGTTGTTAAACGCGTCAAAGCTCGTGCCGCGGAGTTCCAGGGCTACACTAGTCGGCGAAACAACGAGGCGTTGCAGCTAACAAGGTACAGTGTGGGCCAAGAATACAAGGCACATTGGGATCACACTTGGCGCGGCGTCCCGTCCGACGAACCAGAGCGGATGACTACCATCTTTGCTATCCTAAAAGCAGATTGTGACAAGTGCGGCACAAATTTCCCATCCTTGTTTGTCGATTGGTCCAAAGAAGATTAGGAGTGGTGTACGTTTGTTGATTGCGGGTAGAAGGATGGCGTCATTATAAGACCTATCCCCGCAATGCGCTGTTTTGGAAAAGCCTGCATTCCAACCGCACTAGAGATACTAGGACCCTTTACGCCGGGCTTCCCCCGAGAAGGGTGTTAAAACTGGGCTAAGTATCTGGATTTTGGGTTGAGCTTCTTTAACCAGGCAGAATGAAGTATGTTTAGCTTTTATGTTTTAGCTTCGCTAGCCAGCTTCTTGTCACATTTGTAAGCTGTGCTTTAAGGCGAAGCTAGCTTGATATTCGGCTTTTTTCCTTAATAATACGGGTGACTTTCTTTTAGTTCGGACGGGAACTTGTAAACCGCTGGCGCTTGCCCTAGGCATCTTTTACCTGTACTGCTTTCCTCTTGTAGTAGAGTATATAGGGCCCCGACAATTTTTTCTGTTACAAATTAGAGTGTGCGAGTCCCTGTTCACTGTGGTCGGAGCCTTTCCTGTCCGCTGTACACTGCCTTTAGCCATCAGCGTGGAGACACCCAGGCCACGCCGCCACTTCGCCAGGGGTACACGTTGTTTCGTTAGGGAGTACTACCTGACGTGCTGCTTAAAACGTTTATAGAAGCGGTCCCAATTATAAGGAAACTCGGGATACCGTACTTTTGGATCGACTCGCTCTGCATTATCTAGGTAGAACCTGGCGAAGACCAGTGCCTTGCATTGACTTACGAGTCGGACATCAAATCTGAAGAGTTAAAAATCTCGAAAAGGGCTTCGGTCTTCTAAAAGCTGTCATTTACGCCACGGGTTTTATTTTACGCACATGACAGACTGTACTAGTAGTCGCATGATTTTAAAGGCCCAGAAGGAATGCTTATGGCGATGGTCCACTCGGACCTTCGGGGAGTCGTCATGCCGCTTTACCGCTGCTTGACGAAGCTGCATGCGGAAAACAACCCGTGGTGTAGCGATAATTGGAGCTAGCTCGTTAACAAGTTTTACAGAAGCGCCCGACCAGGTTCTCGGATAAGCTGGTGGCCGTGGCCGGCTTTGGTTGTAGAATTTCGGCCAGAGTATGGAAAAACGCGGCGTACCTTGCCGGTTTGTGGAATTTCCGACCAATTACGCTAAGGCCTTTTTTGGAGGTCCCAGGGGTTTGGCCTTTTACAGTAGTTGCTCTTACACCGCACCGTTTCGATTATGGCCCTTTGTGGACACCAGATGTTATTTCCATCTATTAGGCTATTATCGGTACAGCGAAGGGCTTTTTGAGGTACTTGATGCTAGCGCGCAGCTTTCTGGGGCGTTTGACCTTTACGACCGGATTGTTGGCCACTGGTGGAAGCACTTGTGTCGCCGTTAACCGGCAAGGAAACGGCGTTAGGCGGTTGGGTAGCCAGATTTGACGCCGGGTTAGACTGAAGGCTTGAGGGCAGCACGGGCATGCTGATAGAGGTGCCGACAAGGGTTTGGTGGGATGACAAAGCAATGACCGCGTTTATCCGAGCTGTTGCCGTTCACCTTGCTCCCCACAAGCTTCTCCCTACCCGGCAGGGGTTGACTTTGGAGGGCCTGATATTGACACTGATAGCTATGTTACGGGAGGGCCGGTGATGCCACTATTGAGGGGCTGAAGAGGCGAAAGAAAGCCGCCGCAAACGGCCTCGCTTTGAGACCATAAAAGGAAAATGGATGCGAAGACGGGAAACTCCGATCCGTTTCACTCAGGTGACCTGTACCATAGCAGAATTATCGATTTACGGATACAATGGATTCTTTTGTGTTGTTTAACATAGGGGCTTCGGACTGGGCAAAACAGGAAACCCACTTTAGCGACCAGCCTTCTTTGACGTTTCGCTAGAGACTGGAAGGACTGAACATCCAGCGCTCCATGGTCGGGCACCGCGTCTACTTCCTGTTCAAGAAGGCGGCGGCTATAAGCTCCGGATCGACGGCGTCCTCGACGACACCCTCGTCTTCTGGCACGGTAGTGTCGCAAAGGGCCACTTGACCATTTAGAAAGCCAACTTCAAGTTCGCCTGGCGTACGGGCTGTATAGGCGTGCACAGCAAGTAACCTGTTCCACGTTACTGCGGGCAAGGCCGTCCCCCTTCCGCCAGCTTTTTGGCAATGCCTTCGACCCCGGCCAGCTGGTGAGCTGCATGATCGACTACGCGGACGGCAAGGAGGTGTGGGGGCCCGACGCGACGCAGAGCGACGCCAACAACGTCGTTTCCAAGTGCCGAGGTGCGGGTGCCCCCGGGGCGCTGTGGTCTGGCCGGCAGTCTCACTGGACTAGGGAGTGCGTTTGGCATGGGCGATTGTTAGGATATTGTGTCTAGCAGGCAGTCGCCCGATTGGATGACGGTGATCCCTAACTGGCGTGCGAGCAAGTTATTCCTGGTCAGCCCCTAGCTACGATAAAGCTAAACTCGGATGCTAAAACTTAAAACTGGTGGTGCCCTCGATACGATCCTGAATTTTGAACGCGGGATCGGACGAAGCCCAAGGGGCATGACGACAACCAGGCCAACCATCCTATAAATGATAGGCTTCCTGCATTTCGACGGCTCCCAAATGCACGCCAAGGATTAGGAGTGACAAAAATATCGAGATGGATGAGCCCAAGCCCACACCATCACCACCCCCGCCGTCGATAAGAGCAGACCCAGAAGCGGCCCAGAAGGCGGCGACTTCGCCCTGCCCGCCGCCGCGGCCGCCACGCAAAGTTGCCCAGGCAAAATGGGCCCTCCTAGCGATGGCCTTCTTCATGGCTGACGTCAATAACGCGATCGGCCCCCCTCGGCGTCTTCCTCCAGGAGCACGGCTGGGCGCCCGGCCCATCGGCTCCGTCATGACCGCCGGCGGCGTCGCGGCCTTGGTCGCGTCGACGCCCATCGGCGCCCTCGTCGACGCCACCACGCACAAGCGCTCCCTGTCCGCGGCCGGCACCCTCGTCACCATGGCGGCGCTGGTCGCGACCCTGTTGGGGCCGCGCGTGCCGCCGCTCGCCTTCGCCGCGCAGGTCGTCGGCGTCGTGGCCGGCAGCGTGCTGATGACCGCGCTCGTGGCCATGACGCTGGGCGTGGCGGGCGGCCGCGACGGCTTCGCGCGCCTCAACGGCCGCAACCAGGCCGCCAACCACGCGGGCAACATGACGGGCGCGGGCTGTCGGCGCTGCTCGGCCACCGGTACGGCATGCCCGCTGTCTTTTACCTGGCTTGGGGGTTCGGCTGCGCCACCGTCGCGGCCGTGCTGTGCGTGCCCCGGGGCGCCGTCGACCACCGGGCAGCCCGGGGCCTATGTGGCGAGCTAACGCCACCGGGACTGGGAGAGCAGGGGTCACCGCAAGGGGATACCGCCGGCAAGGGCCACGCGGAAGCATGGAAACGGCTGCTGCGGCACCGAGAGCTCGTGGTGCTGGGGCTCGTGCTGATGGCGTATCACCTGGGCAATGCCGCGTTTCTGCCGCTGTACGGGCAGGCCGTGGTGGCAGAGCGCAAAGCGGACCCGGCGGCCTTCACGGGGTTGACGATCGTGGTCGCGCAGGGCACCATGGTTGTCATGGCGCTGGGCGCGTCGTGGGCCGTGGCGCGTGGGCTTTGCGGCTACTGGCCGGTGCTTCTCGTGTCCTTCTGCGCCCTGCCGGTGCGCGCGGGGCTGGGGGGCACCTTCATCAAGGCTTGGGGCGTGTGGCCGGTGCAGGTGCTTGACGGCATCGGGGCCGGGCTGCAGAGCGTGGCGGTCCCGGGGACCGTGGCACAGATTCTCGCGCACACCGGGCGGGTCAACGTCGGCATCGGCGCGGTTGCGACGGCGCAGCTTGTGGGCTCGTCGCTGTCCCCGCTGCTGGCGGGCTGGATTGCCCAGGTCCGGGGCTACAGTATTGCCCTGTACGTCTTGGGCATTTTCCCCCTGATATCCATCGCTTTGTGGGTTTCAACTCCTATTGTATCGCATATCAAATCTCGAAGACTTGCGGCGGCGGAAAGATGATATGGGACACCACACAAAATCCGGCCGCAGAATGCACGCAGAAAGAAAAAGACACAAAAAAACTATAGGCTTCGGGGTGGCGATTTTCTCGGCGCTCGGCTGTGAAGTCTAGTCACGCGGGGCAAACGAAAGGGCGGGCTTAGCGAGGCTGGTGTCTTGGGGGCGCACAGGCGACGGTGGTGTCGGACGAGCCCGTGGTTACGTCATGGTGACTGAACAATGAGACTTGGCTGTGGCTGAGGTTCCTTTGCCGGCGAAGTGGCATTGCACCTGCTTGCCAGCCAAGCCATGGCTGACCTTGTCCTTGACCGCCTGATGTCGATCGGGGGCCAGGCATTTTGTCCACTGGTTTCGAGCAAATCATTCAAGAGCTGGAATGTAGGGCGTTTTGCGCCCATCCCCTGTCGATGGCTGTGCAAGCCAGCGTGTCGACCACAAAGTGTGGCTACGTGCTTGCATATGCCAAGGCAGCCACGGGCTGAGGGCTGATAAAAGGTAGGGCGTGGTTTTTAATATAAGTTGTGCAAACGCAATGGGGGCTGCGCGCGGTCACCAAGGAAAAGTAATGAGAAGATAAGAGAGCTGCTCCTATTTCCCAGTTTAAACGGTGAGGAGAACCAGGAAATAAAACTAAACGCGCGTCAAAAGGCTGTGGCCGAGGTGCTGAATGCTTCACGGTCAGGCTGGATTTCGAGCGCAACCTCGAAGGTACACGCCCCGACGTTAATTATCTACCCATCAACCACCAAACCATCTTAGGCTTCTTTGCCAACCTTCGTGCAGGAACTACACGCGAAAGATTTGACCGGTTTCAGCCATGTCTTCGGGATCTATCTACACAGGCGTGTGGAGAAATTACAACTGTATGCCCCCATCGGCGCATCGTCACCATCGTCACCCATCATCTTCGGAGTCAACGTGAACTAATTTTATTGGGATGACAGACGGCAACGGATCCACCCTTATCCTAACAGTCACTCCCCAAGTCGGCGCCCTCGTCACAGCCTTTTTAGCGCTCTTTGTGAGCCTGTCTCTTGGCCACCTGTGGTCAATCCTCGCCTTCGCTCTGCATCAAGCCCGGTCCACGCAGGCACCACGCTCTGGCCTGCACCATCAGCGGCAAGTTCTCCTTCGGAACTCGACGACGGCGGGATCGACGGCTTGGATGTCCATCAAGCTGGCGTGGACATGGAGAGGCAAATCCCCAGGGGTTCTCGGCGGCTCCACAGCCCTGCTATCCGCGGCCATTGCGTTTACGGCCCTGCTTGTCACGTCATCCCTGCTCTCGTCGCAAATCCAGCTCGTCGGCGGCGACGCGCTTTTCTCTGGGCGCGAATGCGGTTGGCTGAACTGGACAGAAATTCCTGAAGCTCCGGTATCCCTTTTTCAAAAGTGGTTGTTTGACCGCGCCGAACAGTACAGCCACGGTTGTTACGCCCAGAATGCCGCAGATAGGTCGGAGCCGAGCGCCTGCGCCGATTTCTCTTCCCCAAAAATACCCGTCGCTGCCTCCATTGCTCCATGTCCATTCAATAAGACCATTTGCGCCCAGCATGATGCGTTCCGGTTAGACTCTGGATTCATCGACTCCAACGAGCACCTGGGGATCAACAGCCCACCGGAGGACAGAGTGCGCTTCCGCAAAATCACTACTTGCGTGCCTATCGAAACTGAAAAACACTCGAGCAACTGGAACGAAACACCGCCTGTCGATACGACATACGCTAGATCCCCACAACCTCCTGGAAGCTTTTACAAAGCGTACTATCTCGGACCTAACTTTCTCAGACACACATGGATAGTGAGCAATCGAACGCAATCTTTTCCAGAAGATTTGGGCACGGTAGACCTCCCTTACCGTTTGGAGTAAGTGTTGGTGCCGTGGCTGGGACGTTTGCGCGGTCAAGAAGATTAACAGTCGGGGTCAAATCGGGTAGAATTATCAGATGTTTGTTCGAAAAGAGCGAGCGGCTGAAACTGCTAGCTAAAAACCCAGATAAAGGCCTAAAAGGGCATCTTGGTTTAACGCAGAGATCGACCTGGCGGCCGATTAAGGAACTCGAAGTTCGCGATGCCGATGTTACACTTCTCGTCCTGAGAAATGAAGCAAGGTACCAGGTCCCGGTACAGGACCCCTGGTTCCGTGCCACCAGCACAACGGACCGGACTGGCGCGGGACGCCCGAGCGAGACCAATTACAGGAATTACACCATGTCGGACCAGACCTCAGCCACGCTTGCCTGCACCGAGCAGTACCAGGTCTGCAATACGACGACTTGCTCCGGCCTCAGCGGCCTCCCCGCTCATCAGGTTTAAAAAACTGGGACGTGGAGCTGAACGGCCAGCAGAGGGCCGCGATCAACCTCCTGTTGACGCTGGGTACGGCAACCTAGAAGACCTCATCCGGCAAAAGCCTCAGCTGCTGCGTGCCTCCGACCACCTTTTCCTCTCCAGCTGGTCGATTACCGGCGGCAACTCCTTCGCGTCGCTCGGACTCCCAGACACCCAATGGCAGCTGGAGCTCTCCAACATGTTTCATAGCACCCTCGCGATGATTCAGCTCCTCGCAACCTGGCTCGCGGCACCGCCAGACATGCCAGTACCTTGGACCGACCGTAGCGGTCGCAAAAAGAGCCTCCGCGAGTACATGACGCCCCTCAGAGACGACTTCAACTACACCTTTGACGCGATGGAAGCTAGACGCACGGGCAGTTCCGACATTTGCTTTCGTGTCCGGACGCGGAACCTGCGGCACACCAACTTTGCCTTCGCCCCTTTTATTACGGTCCTGTGCGTCGGAACCGCCATCATGGCCATCAACTTGTTTTGCATCCCCAATGTTGTCTTTTGGCTGCAGCGCAAGTTCCAAAAGGCATGGCTATATCGGCAGCGGGAATGGGTGCAAGGGCACGTCTTCATGCTTCAGCGAGCCAAGTTTGAATCGGAGGGTATTGTTGGGTGGCAGGCCAAAGAAGGCAGCGAGATCCCTTGGTTGGCTGTGCAGCCGAGCGACAACATACCTTTGGTTAAAAGCCCACAATCGCAAAGTTGCAGGCCGTCCTTGGCTGGCGACGAATACTCGGAAAGCGAGGGGTGTTCGTCCGTCGGGGACGGAAACTTGCAAAGGAGCGGACAGGAATAGTTGGCCTGGCCGAGGGGATTGCCACGTCGGCGATTTCGCCTACATCCTTTCCTGGGCAAGTCTTCCGACCAATAGACCGATAGCGGGTGGTGCGCCTTGGACACATTTGCCATTCTGGCGGATAGCGCATCCTGGACCGTTGGCGTCCTTTGTTAGAGTGACGTGCGACATCCTACTGCTCCCCTTATTATATCGACAGCCACGGCACATCCGCAGAGTTGCCTATAACATGCTTGGTTACTCAGCCTGCATTGTGTTAGTTTGAGGCGTGTTTGGCGGTAGAGGTTTATTGGTTGCTAGGTTTATTCCAGGATTATAAAATATTTGCCACTATGGAAACAGCTCCAAGGGTGGCATTATGTGTTTTACAGTACCGTATGGGGCTTCTTTCTATTCTGGAGCCTAGCTTTTATCGGAAACGCCGAAGCCCCGATTTTGCACCTTTTAAAATATAAAAAGCCCGCTGTTTCCCTTTTCTTAAATTTTTTTAAATCCCAAAGTTCGGTACATTCCTGGGCTCAGCACCTATTAAGGCCTTTCACTTTTTAAAACTGAGCACTTCTCAAGGCTTGGCACCTCGCAGGGCACCTCTTAAAGCACTTCCACCCTAAAACTTGGCACTTCTCAAAGCATCTCCCAGGGCCTGGCACCTTTTAAAGCTCAGAATTTTCGTAACTGGTAAAATTGTTATAAGCACTTAATCGCTATTAACCACCTTTTCACGGTTAAAAGAATCAACTAAATTATTGCCCTAGTAAAATCCAGATTAAAAGCTATACGTGGTTTGCGAAGGTTGAATAAACGCGACTTAATGCCCTAATTAAAAGTACATTTAGCGGGTTTAAACTTTTATTAAGCTTTTGCAGGGTTTAAAAAGTCCCTAGCTTTTTTTTAAATCAGCTGGTTAATAGCGGTTAAATGGATTTTTATTAAATAAACCAGTAAACCGGCTACCGCTAAACACGTCCTTGGTCTTTTAAAGTTCCTTCCAATGCTACCTAAGTCGGTGGACCCCCTGTCCGGCCACCCCCCTGTCCGGCCACCTTGTCAGCCCCACAGCCTCGATCGTCGCGCGTACTTCAATTCTACGGGATTCCATCAATTTTGATACGTTTTCCTTACTTTTTGTTGCATTCGAATGCTGAGATGCCGGAGAAACAATATACAAAAGAAGAAGTCGAACGGGCTGTTGCTGAGGTGCAAGCGGGGGTCTGAATCCGGAAGGCTGCCCGGACCTATAGGATACCAAAGTCAACCTTACAAAACCGCCTTAAAGGCGCCCTACCTATCCGGCAGTCGCAAGAACCCTATCAACGGATACGCCCTGAGCAGGAGAAGCGCCTAGCGGATTGGATCCTCGTGCAGGCCTCTCTAGTGCTCCCGCCAACGCATGCAGAAGTCCGGTTTTTTGCCCAAGAGATCCTCCGCGTCGAGGGCACCTCCCGGCCCCTCGGGAAGCACTGGATCCGTGGCTTTTTGGGCCGGTATCCAGAGATCCGGGTCGGGAAAGGCCGGCGCATAGACTCGGCCGGTTTTAAAGGGGCTACTACGGATACAATAAAGGCCTGGTGGCAACGCCTCGAGGTCCTGGAGGTGGCCGGGATTAAGCCGGAAAACACGTACAATATGGACGAAGGCGGCCTCCAGGAGGGCAAGACGGGTAACGGGCTTGTTCTAGGCCTCGCGGAGGCCCGGATTTTGCAAAGAAAAGAGCCCGGGATTCGCGTTTGGACGAGCTTTATCGAGTGCATCTCGGCCACTGGGATCTCGCTTCCTCCCCTCATCATTTTCAAAGAAAATACGTGCAAGAGCAGTGATTTCCGGAGGGCTTAGGCCAATTCCCGGGCTGGGAATTTACCGCAACGGAAAACGGCTGGACTTTTGACCGTACCGCGGTAAAATGGCTGCAAAAGGTCTTTCTCCCTTGCACTAAACCCCCTACTTTTAAAGCCCGGCTTTTGATCCTAAATGGCTATGGATCCCATATAACTAAAGATTTTATGTTTTTTTGCCTGCAAAACAACGTTTATCTCCTTTATGTACCCCCTTATACCTCGCACGTTTTCCAGCCTTTGGATTTATCTATTTTCAGCCCTTTTAAACAGGCCTACCGCCAAATAACCGGCTCCCAGGCTTTGTTTACCTGCTTAACTGTGGCCGGAAAACCTTAATTTTTGCAGGGCTATGCCTTTGCAAAATCAAAGGCCTTTACCCCTTATATAATTACCTCGGGGTGGAAAGCATTTGGCCTTTGGCCCCGGAATATTAACAAGCCCTTTAGGAACCGACTGTTACTAGAAAACTTGCAACGAGACGACCGAAAATCCCAAATTCAACAATCTGCAAAGGATAATAGGGCCAAACAGCGTTTAACGGTCCCTTTCAGGCTGTCCAGGTGGCTTGGGAGACTCCCAAACAAAGTCGAAAATTGGCCTCACAAATTAGCGCCTTTAAAGCCCGGCATCCGGCAAGCCTTACGGCCCGACTTTTCCTCCGGAAGGTCCAAAAAGCCTACGAAATGCACGAATACGACTTTGCTGCCGCTCAGCTAAAAATTAGGCAATTAGAAGCCGAATTGGAGGCACAACGGCCTCGCAAAAAAGCGGGTGGTACCGGATCCCAATGAGACCTTCGTGAATATCCGGCGGGTTGCAGAGGCAAGGGGGCAAGTTGAGGAGGCAAATGATACAGCGTCTGAAAGAGCGTCAAATTCTGATCAGGAATCCATATACTCTTGTATTGAAGTTAGTTAAATTGAGGTAGAAATTTGCAGTTGAATGCGCTAGGTTTTATCGGGATCCGATGCGGTTTGGTGGCGGACAGGGGGGTGGCCGGACAGGGGGTCCACCGACTTATTTGGTAAATGTCGGTGACTTCTCTTATAACTGTGTTTGATAAGTTCCAAGCGGTAGAGAGTATCTAAGTGAAGGTGCTGATAGCTATGTTGAGGCTCCTTGTATCTTCATTACGCAAGAATGGTAGCTGGTGCGATGCGCATGGTATGCAGTCCTCCCTGGCTCGCACGCCCTTATCCTTTGGGCGAGAACGGGAAATCGCGTTCCTTCTGCGTCACCCAAGCCAGGTCCACAACGAGAAGCCTCGGGGGTACGTGGGAAAAATCGCCGAGCACGAAAGTATCCCGCACTTCATCGCTGGTTTTCCAATATTTTTCGCGCTGAACTCGCCGAATGCGCCATAAGGACAAAGACTGACAACCGGAGCGCGTCCCTCTGCACCATTTCGGCTGCTAGGAGCGCCCCGAGAGCCGGGTGTGCCGACGCGGAGGTCGATGAGAAAGTCGACGAGGAGGCCCACATGGGGCCCCTTGCCATCCTCGTCGTCGGCGTAGGCATCTGGGACGGTCGGGCACATGTCCATGACGTCGAGCTCAGGTGGACGGTGAGCCCGCCGCCGGTCTCGCAGGGGACCACGACGCGGTACACCGACAGATACGCGGCGCGGCACTCGGCGCTGACGCGCAGGAGCGCCGGCGAGAGGGCCGACCAAGCCAGGCGGCGGCGGCGGGCGAGGCCGCGGCCTCCGCCACAGTCGAGCTCCGGAAGCCAGAATCCGGCGTCGGGATGTCGCCCAGAGGCGGCCGCAGCATCACAGAGGGCGCATCGTGGCCGAGCGTGAGGGTGAAGTAGATGAGGCGGTGCGGGAGCTGAGCAATGGCCGTCTTCCAAATTTGGGCTCTGATTTCGGGTGAAAGCCTGGAAAAGAGTGTAAATTGGCAGTTGCTGTTGCCTGGCGCCCGAGCGCTGTGCCCGAATTGGTCGTTGAACAGCGGGCGGTCTTGCACCGCGGTCATGGTGTTTGAAGCTATGGGCGACGCTCGGAAAAGGCTAGTCGCTTCGGATCGCTAGGGCTGGCGAAGCACAGTCGTGTTGCGGCTTGATAGCGGGATTGACGCGCTGTTGGGTGGTGTTTTTTTTTTTTTTTTTTTGGTCCATCCAATCACGCTACACGGCCTCCTGAAGGCAATCACCTGCCACACCTATGACCTACTTGCTCAGACATCTACACTCTACATTTTGACCGTCAAGAGAACAAGCAAGGGTCGGGTGCGCAAGAGATAAGACGCGGGGAAGTTTTCGAGAGTTCATTGGCACGTATGCGGCGGAGAAAAGCCGTTAACATTACAAACTAGGACATTAGGGCAACAAGACATTATTCGTAACCTCACAACCGGAGCCATCCCTGCCGCTACCTGGCTGCCGCCGTCGCCGTCCCGTTCGAGTACCGGATCGAGAACGGCACCGTCTCCACGACGTCCCAGTCGGCCGGCACCGACTCGTCGCCAAAGATGCGCAGCGCGCTGGCCACCATCTTGTACGAGCCGGCGGGGAGCACCGAGCCGTCCTCGAGCAGGCCCGTTAGGTACACCCTCTGCGCAAAAGCGGCGATGAAGCGGAGCGGCGACCCAACGGGCTCGCCGACGCACGGGATGCCCGTCGCGTCTTCTTGGTGTTGCTGCCCGCGTCCGACAGCGACGCCACGTGCACGTGCAGCACGCGCGTGCCCAGTGACAGGCCCAGCAGCATGTTGGGCAGGCGGCCATTGTCGTCCAGGCCGGGCACGCGCTTCGGGTCGGGCGGGAGCGTGTAGGACGTGTTGGCGGCCGCCGGAGAGCCGAAGTTGGCGAGGTACGAGTTGCGCGCCGGCAGGACGGGCGTGTCGTGCATGCTGCCCACCATGCCCAGGTAGGGGAGCACGAGGTGCTCGGCCCGCGTGCTGTTGACGCTGACGTTAGCCGCTGTAGACGGGCAGGCGCGCGTGGCGTTGACCCCCTGCGGCGGCGTCACCGTCACCTTGACCTTGGCCGAGCCGCCGGCCGGCACCGTGACGGTGGCGGGGCTGAAGCTGAGCTCGGCCCAGGCGTTCACAATGGGGTTGGGGAAGCCGGCCGGCATGTCGCCAGTGAGGGTCGAAACGGTGGTGTACATGGTCGGGGTCCTCATGTGGCCGACCTCGTAAGTCGCCTCCTCGGAGCCCACGTTCTGGATGGTGAAGGTGTGCTCGGCAACAAAGTGGTCAGAGTCGTTGAGCGCGATGTTCCGCACGTCGAACACGGTCTCGGCGAACACGGCGTCGTAGCCCTGCACCAAGCCCGCGCCGACCTGCGCGACCGGTGCGAGGGTGCCAGGGCTCGCGGCCTTGCCGTCGAACCAGGTCAGGGCTTGGCGGTGGAGGAGATGATGCGGCTGAAGAGGTCGCCGTCCAGCTTTCCTCCCCTCGCCTCTCCCATCAGCGCGACCAGGCCCGCCACCAAGGGGCTGGCCATCGACGTCCCGCTCATGACGCGGTAGCTCCCCATCGGCACGGGGTACGTGGAGAGGATCCTGCCGCCCGGCGCGGCGACGTGGGGGTTCAAATCCAGGTCCCAGTTAGGGCCCCACGAAGTGAAATCCGCCGCAAACCCGCCCTTCTCGTTATCTTCAAGTTCCACAAGCATATCTACAGGAGCATCAGCTTGCTTTGGAATTGTGACGTTGACCTGGATCCCGCGACCCAACATGTCGATCCAGGCGGCGCCCTGCTGGGGTGAGACCGAGGTCACGCCCTTGATTCCGTCCACGTAGACGAACTGGGCATCCCAAGTGCTAGCGGCACTGTCAGTAATCTTACCATGCACAGGGACTCGTGAAGCGCGCGACCTACGTGTTGGACAGGGCATAGTATGCGATATATTTACCACCCTTTGCCAGGATGTTCTTTCCCTGGTCCTGAGGAAAGCACCTGCGCGTCCCGGGCACGCGCAGCAGCACGAGCTTGTCAGAGAGATCGGGCGTGTTGTCAGGAAGCGGGCTGCAGGCGTCATTAACGGACGTGGTGTCGTTGCCGATGGACCAAAGCGACAGGGTCACGGCCTCGGCAGGGTAGGGCGACCCGGCGAAGAAGCCGTAGACTTTGTCCGCGGCGGACTGGTTGCGACTGCTGCTGCTGCTACTGCTGCTGTCGGCGTCGGTCCTGTAGGTGCCGCGCGAGACGAAGATGGGGTCGATGCGATTCTGCACAGCGGCGACGGATTGCACTCCCTTGCCGCTCGCGGGCGTCGAGGTGCTGAACAAGCCGCGGCCGCCCGAGTTGCCGCCCGAGATGATGACGGGGACGCCAGTTTGGGCGATGCGGCCGGCCACGAGGGACCAGGGCTCGTCGGCCCAGCCGCCAAACTCGTAGATGCCGTTGGAGCATTGGATGATGTCGGCACCGTCCTCATAAGCGCGCAGGAACGAGCCCACGAGGATCTCGTTGGATCCGACGCCCGCGCAGTTCCAGCACCGGTACGACCAGAGCTTGGCTCCTGGGGCCGCGCCGACGAAGCCATACTTGTTACCCTTGGCCTGGGCCGCGATGCTGCCTGCGACGTGGGTACCATGGCCGAAGCAGCCGTCGTAGGGGTCGGCATCGGGCTGGGGCTCGCCGCCGCGGGGCGCGTCGCCGACGAAGTCCCAGCCGTGCTCCACCAGGCAGCCCGGGCCGAAGCAGCCGCCCAGCGCCGGGTGCGTGTAGTCGACGCCCGAGTCCATCATGGCGATCTTAAAGCCCTTTCCGGTGATGTTCTTGGCGTGGAGCCTGTCGATCTGCGTCATGAGATGCGGCATGAACTTGTCGATTGGCGAGGACGGGTCGACGCCGAGAGGGGTGTCCTGCCGTCTGTGAAGGCCCGGAGCGTGTGCTGGAGCTGTCAGGTTCGCGGGATCCTCCATCTTGGCCATGCTGAGCGTCAGCTTCCGCACCGGCCAAACCGCCTTAACGGAAGGGGTGGCTGTAAGGAGATCCATGAGCTGGGTGTCGTTGTGGCCTGCCGCGTCCAGGACCTTGAAGGAGGCGCCATTGAAGATCTTGGATCTGCCCAGGCTCATGCGCTCCTGGGTCTTGATGCCGTGGGTGCTCGAGAGGGCCTGGTAGAAGTCGGCAATCTTCCCGTTGGACTCAAGCTCCACGATGTAAGAACCGTGGACCAAGTTGGACGAGGCATCAGGGGCAGCAGCAACCGCCGCCGCCTGTGCGCTGACGCGCACGACTGCGAACAGCGCGCAAAAAATGCCAAATACCCTCATCTTGTCGATCTTCGTGGAGGCGTCACGATGGATGGACAGACAACAAGCCCAGCCCTCGACTAGGACGGCGGCCCAGCCCGTATAAGTAGGTGCCCCTTTGATGACCCCTAGCCATCTTCCCCATATCCACCAATACGAGCTTTTTCGATGCCGCTGAGCGGAGAATGTCGTATTTTGTGGGTGATCTCCCGTTTGGCCATGGCGTCGCCCGGGCCAGCTGGGATGGGGTGGAGACAGCGCATGAAGTCCAATTTCCATCTCGGCCCCTCGACGTCATGACAACTGCGCCTTTCAACAGAGCCGTTGGACATCGCGGGAGGTGGCCCAAATACGAACTGCATAGTATTGTAAAAGAGTCGCGGCCTGTAGGGCTGACGGCAATCGCTGCTCTGCTCAACGAGTTGGACTAACGGCAGAGTTGGAGACTGCTGCCGCCGCTCCACAACCGCCGAGCGGGGCCATGCGCATGCCGGGGTGACTGGACCGCATCGCCTGTCGAGTAGGCCTGGAATCACCGCTGGTAAATGATCGCCAGCATATCCTATTCCCCTTCCCGTCCGGGAGGATGGCCTGTAGGACGAGGAGAGGACATCAGCGCGGAGCGCAATCAGTACGCAACGCCCGGTCGTCGGGCAGGCCGCCCCGCCACGGCTTTTCTCCCGACTCAGGGCGGCTAGTTCTCCATGCCATGGCCGTTTCGGTCATCCACAGTCACCGCGAGATGCCATCGACGTATGTGTCTTCTGTGACAACCGCTGGCAAATAGGTAGCGATTGACTTCGTAGGCGGCGCACTTCGCCCGTATTGCTTCTGCAAAATACGTGGGAAGGAGCTCCGAAACTGTCGAGTGCCATTGATTGCTTGTCGCCCCAGAGATCATCTGAGCCGGTGCTGGCCAAATCTGCGTCAAAAAAGAAGAGAATCTTTGAATTGTGTGGCTGGAAGACCGTATCGGTGCAAAATTCCAAGCCACTGGTCGTGGTTTTGATGGAGCCATGGGCTACAAGAGGCGTTGTCAAGGAGAGGATTTCCCTTGTCGTCTGTTCCTTCGCATGGGATATATTTGACCTCGTATCTCCTGCTAAGGTTGTGCCGGTCGCGCGGGAAAAAGACGCCGGCCCCGGCCATACGCCGTCATATTTTCGGACCAAGACATGGGCAGAAATCACCAGAGGTGTCATCTAGTGACGGTAGGAAAGCGAGCCACCGGCACCACAAATATGGGTGCTCGCTAAATTAGTCGATGATCTTGATGAGTGCCCGGGCGACATGGCTCTGCAGAGTATAATTCCTTGGTGACTCTAAGACATCTCGGGGAGTTAGGCTGGTATCGAGGCCGTAGTTGATGATGAACCGCAAGAGATGATACGCTCATCTGGGGTTTGCTTAGTTAGTGGACAATGCCGGAACGTAACAGTTTAAAAGACGGAGAGGGGGGGGGTCAACATCAGAAATCGAAGTTTGGAAAGGCTAGCTGCGCGCTGGCCGTTAGATATGCGGCGGGATTATGGAGGGCAAAAGCATTAGGATGGATGATTGGTGCTAGCATGGGCCAGCTCACTGCAAAGCCGAGATCGATCGCACCACCGGCCGGATAATGGACCATGCATCCCTGGAGATGGTCGAGGCCAGTGCTTGGCGGCCACCGGGCGCTTGTGGGGTTTGAGGTCGTGCCAGGGCTCTTGCACGAATATGCAGGCTGCGGACAGGACACGGCCAAGTGGAGCGCGATAGTTGACGGGCCTTGGTGTGCCTGTGGCTTGGGCTGTGAGAGAATAGGTGGTATTATTTTTAAAAGGTGGTTGGCCCAAGGCGTCCGTCCCTGCCAATCGATCTAATCGGTATATATCAAGACCAAAACGGGGTTCGGCCAACTTGCGCGGCCGCGGCCCCGTGCGGGGTTGGTGTTATTCCTGGACGGGTCGAGGCAGCAGCTCGCGCTACAAACAGGTCTCCCAATCCAGGGAAGCAGTGGCATCCCGGTATCTCCTAGCACCCGGCCCCGGCGTCGCAATTAGTCCTTGCTGAGGTTGTAGATCTTCATAACATCTGACAGCATGCCCAGATGGTCGACCTTGAGGTCCTTGAGGATCCCATCCTTGAAGCCAAAGACCCAGCCGTGGACGATGGGGAAGCGCTTGGCCTCGTACGACTGCTGGACGGCGGCCGTCTTGATGACGTTGCGGCACTGCTCCATGACGTTGAGCTCGACGAGGCGGTCGTAGCGCGCGTCCTCGTCCTCGATGGCGTCCAGCTCGGCCTCGAAGAGGCGGTAGACGTCGCGGATGTTGCGCAGCCAGGGGTTGAGGATGCCCATGTCCTTGGGCTGCATGGCGGCCTTGACGCCGCCGCAGCCGTAGTGGCCGCACACGACGATGTGCTTGACCTCGAGGTTCTGGACCGCGTAGTTGATGACGCTCATAACGTTGAGGTCGATGCTGCACACCAGGTTCGCGATGTTGCGGTGGATAAAGGCCTCACCGGGCCCCAGGCCCGTGACCTGCTCGGCGGGGATGCGCGAGTCGGAGCAGCCGATCCAGAGGTAGTCGGGCTTCTGGCCTGCCGCGAGCTTGAGGAAGAAGTCGGGGTCCCTCTGGCGCTGCTCCGCGGCCCACGTGCGGTTGTGCTGGAAGACGCGGTCGTGCGTCTGCCGGAGGTAGTCGGCGATCTCCTCGCGCTGCTCGGCCATTGTGGCGGCGCGAGGGGTGTTGCTGTTCTTGGGGAGGGATGCGCTGCTGCGCCCGCTGCCGTCAGCTGTGGTGGGGTCCCCGTGCCTGGGTGGCGGGACCGATGACGATTGAGACGGTGCTGGCCTGGATGGCGACGCAGAAAAAAACTGTTGTGGGGGAGCAGCAACAGCAAAATGTGCAGGGCGGGAAACCACGGAGGCGGGAGACGGTCGCGTCAGTTGGGGAAGGGACAGGCAGCCCGACCTCGGGCGGGGGAATCCCAATTTAAACATGGCAGCTGCAGGTTTCGGAGAGAGCCGGAGAAGGAGGGGAAATGGGCAAGGAAGGAGGTGGTGGCACGAGAAGAAAAAAAAAACCAAACGCCGAGGGGTGTGTGCTCGTGTCCAGGAGAATGGCAAATCTCGCATGCGCTGGTGCGATAGCGGTGCTTTCGCGGACAGGAAAGCAGGACGGGATGGGAAAGAAGGAAAAATCGACGTCACCCACATGCGAATCGTTGGGGAAATCCCATGCTGCAGGCACGCAGCTCCTCGCAGTGGAGGATGGCGCTAGCCTATCTTGGAGCCCAGTCCTGTTGAGGGGCTTGGCGCGAGTCAATATTGAACGGGATGGTACCCGGAACGGACTCCTGCTGATAGGTCTGCGGCTAAGACATTGTGCGACTATCGCCTCTGGCTGGCAGCTGGTGTTGAGCGGTCGTTTGACCATGGTGAGTGGTTTTTGCGACAAGAAAACAAGAAAAAGGAGCAAATTAGACCTACACCCCATCGGCAGCTGTCTCAGACCCTATCCAACGAAAAGACAAGCACCGAAACCAATCGACTCGACCAGCACAGGCAGATCCCCGAGGGGCTCCGAGGTGTTGCGCGATATGCAAAGCCAATCCGCGCGGGACCTGCAGTGCCAAGTTGGCCAAGCGGCATGTGCCCTCCACCGGAACTCCGGAGACCACGGAGGCGCCAGGACAGGATTGGGCTCAGTCTCAATGCCGAGCCAAGAGCGAGCGGTAATTGGGTTGCAGCGGGTTGCAGCGGGGAAGCGACAATGGGTGAGCGTTGGTGTCCTGCAACAAGAAAAAAAGTAGTAGCATTATCTTCACACCGCCGTTGCCCGGCGGGATACAGACGTGCCTTGTCCGTCCGGCTTGAATCCCGAGGTCCGCCAGCCGGCCGTGCGGCCCGGAGGTCACGGACACCGCCGCAGAAATTTTCGGCGGATAAACCGGGGTAAAACGGGGACAAGACGAATGCGATGCCAGTACGTGTGTGCGCGAACAGCGGCCAGCCCGGATCTGCCCAGCCTCGAATGCGCGCCCTGGAACCCATCCTCGAGCAGATAGCAATGGATGGCAGTTGGCTGATACAAGTAACAGGGCCAGACACTTGGCCTCGTCACCCCACAACATCGTCGCGCGTGCCGTGCAAATGCTGATATCTTTTTGACATGATCTAGACGTGGACCTGCAGGGTCGTAAAGTACAGGAGCGGAGGGCGCCGCCGCCTCGAGACCTAACTCGAACTCGGGGCAGGCTCCGACTTTGGGGGCTTGAAGACTTTTGGCGGCTTGTAGTTCGGTTGTGGCCTGTACTTGGGCGGAACGATCCCGACCTGTGTTGTCGCGTGGGAAGGCGTCAGCACAGGCGAATTGGAAAGGAGGGAGACTGGTCCTGCATCGCCCACAACGGCCAGCCGAAAGGCAACGCGCCGGGGGCCGGCCGGCAGCGAAGAGAGGCACGCACCATCGACAATAACCTCCACACGGTATCAGTGGGCTGCGCGCCGACGCCGATCCAGTACTTTGCGCGCGTCATGTCCAGCCTGATGTCTTTGTGTAGCTTGCCCGACCTGTCATATGAGTCCTTCTTCGGGATCGGGTCGTAGGTTCCAATCACCTCCATGGGTTTGGAGTTGCGCGCGGTCCTGTAGAATGAAGCAAGCAAGCGATGTCAGCCCTGCTTTCTTTTTTCCTTTTCCTCATACTCCCTCTCCTCATTCTTCCCACACAGTTGGCGGTGATGGCAGCCCGGCTACGCACCTTGCCTGAGCTATAACGATATTGAAGAAGGGCGCGTTGGTCCGCCCGAACCGGGCGAGGCGCATCTTGACGACCATGGCGGCGGCGGCAGCAGCGGCGTGGCCTCCGGGGGTGGGATGGAAACCGCTGCCGGGCAGGAAGGGCTTCGAGGCGGGGTTCGTCGCGGGGGCTCGAATCGGTCGGGAGAGGACGGCGGTTCCGTGGCTCAGAGAGTCTTCGGGCAGGTGTTTCCAGCTGCCTAGGCGCGCCGTCTCGGTTGTCGCTCGGCGAATCTGCCTGGGTACCTTTCCGTCCACCACAACGGTCCTCTGCTGTGAGGCTCTGCAAAACGCCCGCCGGCGAAATTTTGGGTGGGGCTCCAGCGTGGCTTGCTCTTTGGGGCTGTCAACGGGCCAGATCAAGGCACGTGGTCTTCCCCGTGACTGGCCCGTCCGACAGCGCCAATTCGCTTTCTACCCCAGCTCGGCATCCCATTTGTAGCCCCCCTTTTATTTTCGTTCGATCCCATTGGAGCACTGGAGTGTTTCACACACCTACAGCACCAGCCGAGGATCTCGATAGTCGCGTGAGGTGACGTCAGCCTGAGCAGCGCAACGGCGATCCCACCCTCCACCCAGAGATGTCACTTTAGAGCGGAGAGCCTCTCCTCGTCCTCTATGCGCAGTTCTCCCATTTCCATTCTTAATCTGTTTTAGCCAGGCGCAGAATCACGATGGCTCTCAAGGTAGAGATTAGCCTCTTGCTTCCCCGCCCCCTTATCCCCGCGCCCGTGACAATCACAAACCCCGAGAATTTTCCATGTCGACAACGTGCTGACCAGGCCCATCCAGACGCTCTCGGCAAAGGCCGCCACCGCTCTGGACCAGGAGCTCATGAGCACCTGCGCCTTCTCGCTGGACCAGCTGATGGAGCTAGCCGGCCTCTCCGTGTCGCAAGCCGGTGCGTCCGAGCCCACCTCTCTTCCGGATACATGGCCGGGCTGTAGTGGTAGTCCACCACCAACCCCCCACACCTGCTAGGCAGGCATCCGTTCCCTGGAAACAAAAGCCTATATGCGCTGTCACCATTGCGTCTCCATCACGCTGCGCCTTTCCTGCTTGCGCGCGGCCAGTGTTATGGGCGGTGGGTCAGCGGTTCATCATCTCTGGTCCTTGCGCCCCGCTTCGGGGAAAAAGGGGTGGGGACCATGATCTCCCCTTCGCTATTGCCGTCAAACAAACCATCGAGATGCCTACTCCCTTCAAGCCAGGCAGCCAGTCGCACAAAAGACCGACGACTCCTTACCCACAGCTCGGCTGACGACGTCGGCCCCAGTGTTCCGCGTGCACCCTCCTGCCAAGGGCCGGAGGATCCTCGTCGCGTGTGGTCCGGGCAATAATGGTGAGTGCGCCGATCCCCCGGTCTTTGATGTCCGGTGAGGTCTGTGAAGAGGGGAACGGCCAGCCCTGGCTCACACCCGGGTGTGGAAACAGGGGAGACGGCCTCGTTGCCGCCAGACACCTCCGTCACTACGGGTACCAGCCGGCGATCTACTACCCCAAGCGCGGCAAGAATGACCTGTACCAAGTAAGTCCCCTCCATTGCGCGTCATACGTTGCCCCTCGCCTGTTGTCCGGTACCTGGGCCGGCTCGGAATGGAGCCAAACATGGTATATTGTTGTTGCCTCGATCTTTGTTTTTTTTTACCTTGTATTCTTTTTTTTTCTGTGTTTGTGACCCCTGGGCAAGCTCCCAGGGGCGAATTGGCGCATTTAGTGATTGGAGATGGTCCCTTCCACCGAGAACTCGCCCGCCCTCGACAGTGTTCCGTATACATTATGCTGTCTTCCGAGGGCGTGTCCTCCTGATCTTCCTCTTCCCAGCTCGTTGAGCCCCAAGCCACCCCCAAAAATGGGCGTTCCCTCTCATGCGCCGCAAGCCGCTTATCGTTTACGCAGCGACTCACAAAGCAGCTGGAGGACCTCGAGGTCCCCTTCGTTGACGACTTCCCGACCGCCCTGAAGTCGTCTGACCATGTCGTCGACGCCATCTTCGGTCAGTTGCCCTCCCTGTGCGCCGTCTATCTCAAACAAGGGGCAACAGCGGCCGGTGTTGCAGCCCCCGTAATGTTGGAAGGCCCCTTCTTCCCATCTTGGTTGTTGTTGTTGACATGTTCCACCAAAAACACCAAAAAAAACAGGCTTCAGCTTCTCGGGCGAGGTGAGGGAGCCGTTCCCAGCCGTCATCCGCGCCCTCGAGGAGACCCAGGTGCCCGTCACCTCGGTCGACGCTCCGTCGTCGTGGGATATCGAGAGCGGTCCGCCAAAGTCCGGGCTTGGAAGTAACTTCAACCCTGCCGTCCTCGTCAGCCTCACGGCCCCAAAGCCACTGGCGCAGCACTTCAAGGGTCGCCACTTTGTGGGAGGCCGGTGGGTTTCCCCTTAAAGTCGTCATCGCACCTGGTGTCCGTCGCCCGTATCGCCGCTGCGATACTTGGTCGTCGGGTGTGGGGTATTGGGGATGGTGTTGTACATGATCGTCGGTCTCGGTGACGTCGTCGTCGCCACCCCTCTTGTTGTTGCTCGTCTAACAGTCCGATTTAGATTCGTAACGCCCGCCATCGCCAAAAAGTATGGGCTCGAGCTGCCAGAGTACGAGGGTATCGACCAGGTCGCGGAGATTGGGCCTGGGGGCCAGAAGCTCTGAACAGCCTCCACCACTGTCGTCGTCGTCTTCTTCGTTGGAGCCGCCGGCGGGCCCCTGTTGTCTCGATCGGGCTTCCACTGCTCTTGACAGTCACGTCTTGTGCGCCACGGAGGTCGGCCCTCGCCGGCCCGTGTCATATCACCTGGCATCCGCCGGTTCTGCTGTTGGGGCAGACTGGGCTTGGGCATTTCCCAACCACCATCTCAGTGACCACGGTATCGACGCCGCGGGGGCACACCAGGAGAGGGGGTGGTAGGCGTAGCAGAATGCGACATATACCATGTACTCTTTCTCGCAGACTGAGCATTCGGCCATGTGCTCAGTGCACATTAAGGCATCCGGGAACCCCCCGACGGAAGAGCTCGGTGTCCGTCCAACGGCAAGAGTAGGGCGCCGGGTTGCTTCTTCTGTTGTTTTTCCTTATCGTTCGCTCGTCGTGGCGGCTTTCGTGCTGGCCTGGAGGCGGCTTTTCCTGGCGCAGGAGGAGAGAGACGGGTACCATCAGGGTCTTGTGTGGTCGAGCATTAAAAAGGGTAGACCACTGACAGGAAAACGAATAATAAAATCACAACTAAGGGAACTTTGGGCAAGGCGAAGGAACGTTGAAAATGAAGATATTTGAAGGTGTGGCTGATAAATTCGCGGCGGTCGTGCAGAGAAGGGGAGATGTGGCGCGAGTTGGCAAGTTCAGGGACAGTCGCTCCAGGCTGACTCCGCCGACACGGGAGGTTTGCTGCGGCGCCAGGGTGGAACAGCTTTGCAGCCAGCGAGTCACTGGTGGTGCGTGCTGCGCGGGCTTGTTTAATTTTTTTTTCTTTTGTGCCCCTGGCTGCAGTCGGGTTTTCACGCTGCTACTCTGCTGGGCCTGACGGCGCCGGCCCAGGGTGGTTGGATCAACGGGACCGACCCTCCTGTTCCTTTCCGGTGGGTTGCGCTAGGGGGCGAGCTTCGCGGTACCCAATGGAGAGGAAGGGCACAGCAAGAGAGCCCTAGAGAGCCAGCGTTCGCCACCAGGGGTTTTTTCTTCTTCTTTTTTTGTGAGGATCAATGGGCGTTAGAAGCACCAGCCCCGCAAGACCACGCCGTGGCAAACTCATAGCATTGTCGGTAGCGCACGCGTGTGGGATGGGCAGGGCGGCGGCACCTGGAGGCAGGGACGGACGGCTCTGCTCGGGAGGCGAACTAGGGGCGTGTGTGTGCGTGTGTGCGAGTGGTGGTAGGCTTGGGTGCGAGGCAGTGAGAGGCAGGTCTCCCCTCCTGGTGTGCCGTGCCTTGGCCGAAGGTGTCTCTGTCGGTTGGTAGGCCAGGTGGCAGCATGGGTTAGGCGGTTAGGTGGCTGGCGGGCAGGTAGTGTATGCGTGGTGCTGATGGTGTTAGGGCAGGGCGAGATAGCTGAACAGCAGTTCGTGAATGGGCCCTCCCCCGTCCCTCGTCTCCCCTTCCAGGTGCCACCTTCCATGGCCACCCCTCTATTGCGTGCTCTTTTTTTTTCTTTTTCTGCAGACGGTCAGAATGGGCACAATTTTCCCCCTCCCCCTGTTTGCCGCTTCTCCTCTGCGTGTGTACGGGCAGCGAAGCGCAAGGCGGGAGGGAGCTCGTCCGTACGCCAGCCCGGGGAGGTCACTTCGGGGGACGTTTGCGCCGGAGAAAAAGCTCCTTGATGGCCCTGATTGGTCGGACGGCTCGACCATGGGCTTCGCGCTAGCGTTCTAGATCGGGGGCACCGCGGCGCCCACTTTCCCTGTGAAGCAACGACGACAGCAGCACCTTCTTCCGCTTCCAACACCCCTGTCCTTACCGTCCCTCAAGTCTCTTCTGGAAATGGCTGTGGGTGTAATTGAGTTTGCGGCTCGGTGCTTAGCTCCCGTCCAGCTCCAGGGCATTTCTTTTATCTTTGACGTCTGGAAAAGCCATGCGCGGCCCATGGAAATCTGGAGAAATTTCGACCACGATTCATCGCGAGAAGACGAACGCATTGCTTCCCCAGCTGCGCACCTGGAATCACCTGGATGCAATCGCCAGCCTCCTGGTCCCTGGCTTTCAGGGACCATCGTCGAGGCCAGACATCCCCGCAGTGGTTTCGGCGGGCCATTTCAGTGGGTCCCTCCTCTCGACACAAGCGCGCTGCTGAATCTTCAGCAGACGCCCGATTCCAATTGCTTCGTGACCAGAGCTGTGTATTTGGAGATGCGCCGACATGGATAATCCATGGGGGACGGGCAAAAACATCGTTTTGACGAGATAGTAAGAAATTAAAGGTAGGTTGCAACGTGCGGGCGTGTACAAAGCAATTGGCAGGGCGGGGAGAAAAAAAAAACCACGAAGATCTGCCCAGCATGCTGACCAATCGGGTGGGCCCGAGGGCCATTGGGGATCTCGACCGCAACCCAACGACCAGCCCTCCGAGGCGCGCTGCCCAGCCGCCCAGCTCATATTTCCGGACACGGCCAAGTGGACCAGCCAGGCAGGGCCGACGACCTCTCACGAGACTGATCAGTTTCTCGGGGAAGATCGCGGCGCTCCCAGTATCTCCTGATACGGAAACAAATGTCGGTCGCCGCCTGGCCTAGAAGCGCGAAGGTCGCCGGGATGCCAGGCGCCCAAAAGAATTTTCCGATCACGCATTGGCTTTGCTGAGTGGAGAAGGGCCCCGGTGAGTTGGCAACGGCAGAGAGACACGAGAAGAGCAAAGACGACGCACGAATTCCGAAGTCTGTTCCTCATTCATTGCGCACTCTGACGGGTTGTGCTGGCTTGCCCCCCATCGGCATGGCCCAGTCAGCCGAAGCCGAGAGGACGCGACCTTGCGACGATGGCGGGGCAGGGTCCCCAAAAGCCCGGGTCTCCGGCAACGCGCCATTCATCGCCCTGGTTTGCCTCCATTCGGAAACCGTTGGACCCTCTAAGTCCAGACGAACATGGTGTCGGGAAGGTCCGAGTCGGCATAATGCTGTGATGACGTCAGTGGCCCCTCCATCGCGCCATATACTTCGTCGGAGCGAGATCCATGGTTCCGACAGCATAAAGCAACGCATCCCTTATGCGAGGCAAAGCAAATCAAGGTTCGCAGCCGGGAAAGAAGATCGAGAAGAGAGACATCGTCCTCACGTCCAAGGTAACGAGCTGTGCAAAGACGTGACGTGACCCCCACTACTCGCCCTGGTCCCTGATGAACTTTCGCCCCTCCAGGGACCCAAAACCCTTTCGCCCTGCTCGGCGCGCCGGCGTCGTCTCCCACTAATCCGGAATGACGTGGCAGGGTGGGTGGGCCTTGTTGATCGCTGCAGCCTTCCCCCGGCCACAGCAGTCAATGTCCAATGAGGGGCGTGGTGGTGCTGTCGTCCCGCCTCGCTTATTAGGTTGCGGACGGGATGGCGCGACATGACAGACACAGCCCGCAGCCACCCAGCCGCCGTGGTCCCTAGCATATGCTCACCGCAGATTGGCTGGCAACCGACGCCTCAGCTTGCGCCACAAAAACGCGGCGCCACACAACGGGTCTTTCTGCAGTAAGGGAAGCGATTGGCCGGCGAACGCCGTGATGGGCTACGCACACATTAGCCGCGACAAGCCGAGGCGAAAGACCAACTTAACCACCCAACCGCAGGTCAAACCTGGCAACTGGATACACGGGAATGCGTCCTCACGGTTGGGCTAAAAAGCCTCGCTCTGGCCGCCGTATTTGCCACCAAACTTCCCGCGCCCTGGTTGGAAGCAGCCCGGCGCTTCTACGCAACCTCTCCCGTTGCCCATCAGCCCATGTTCATGCGTTAGGAGGAAAATATTCGTCTTGCCTCAACCAGGAGACAGCTAATCGACGCTTGGCGCTGCAAGCCCACGCAATCCACGGTATCGCCACCGACCGCGGAAGGCCAAGTTGCCCTGCAACAGGTCCGCCCAAACGCCTAGCTCAATATCTGAGCGCCGCCTGGAGGCCAGGGAGACACGCCTATCTTGCGACGAGGCGCGAGCCGCTCCGATAGTTGTACATAGGGCACTCTCTCAACAGTCATCTGGAGGGTTCGCCTACGCGGACTGGTGAGGGAAGCTTCGAGATCGCACTCCCGAGTCAGGTTCATCCCCACCCACGCTCGCCTTGTCTTTCTCTGACCCGCAACCGAGCCGATCTCCGCGGACGCACTTAAAAGCAACGACGAGTAACCAGCACGAGAGTTCTGCGCCGCCAGCGGGGTGCCTGAATGCGCAATTACGTCACTATCAAGCGCGCCGGGGATTGTTCCTAAACGGGCTACCGACGTCGCCTCGTCGCCACTCTGGAGTTTTATTTAACCCCTTGACACATTGGCGCACACCCGCCCTTTGCCGCCTTACATACAAGCTTGCGGCAACTTCCGTCGGTATTGACCCCGTGGGAGGAGGTGTGGCCTTGACGAACCCACAGGCACCAAGTGCCCCGGCCTTGGACAGCTCACTACCATCACCGTGATTCACAGTTCCGGCCCACCTTGTTCTTTTGTTTAGAGTCCGGTTTGCTGAGTCGATATTTATCGTTAAAACTACTCGCGAGTCAAAAGAGAGGGAAAAAAAAAAGAGCGGGAAAAAAGCTCCAGTCTTGAATAACAATGCAGAGAGTGCACTCTCCTTCTGCAGTTTTGCGGTACAAGCCTTTTCATCGGGTTCTCATGCATCACCACGTAATGCTGCAGCCCGGTTCAACCCTTTTTCTCTCTGCCTGTGCCGTTTTAACCCGCCAAATCCCTTCTCTCTCGCCAGTCCCACCTTGCCAGTCCAAAATCGACCATGTGTCCTCAATGCTGTGAGGAGTGCAAGGCCTCGCCTCCCTCTCCCAGACCCTTTTCCACAGGAGATACGAACTCTTATTGCTTCCGCGCAGCCAAAACAGGAGGATGCACCTCGCAGCGCGCAACGTCCGAGACCTTGCAGGTTCTCGAGCCCCTCCCACATGGGAAGTCGACCCTCAGTCCAGCTCGCCGCTCTTTTCCAAGATCCCTAGCGAGATCCGTGTCCAAATCTTCGGCCATGCCCTCACTCCCTGGGTTTTTTAGCATCCATACGATCGTACGTCGGGGGGGGGGGGGGGGGGGGGGGGGGGGGGGGGCTCAATCGTATGAAGCCCATCTACACCGGTCGGCCATGGGACGAGCACGCAAACCTGGAGCTCTCCCGGTTCGATTTCCGCGTCAGGCCCAATCACGATGGCCACCGCGACGATGACTTGGCCGGAGACCTCGATACACTCCCTGACATCCTCCCTGACCCCCCTTGCGGATTCTACTCTTCTGGGTGGTGTCGGCCGGATTGCCATGGACGATCCATCCTCACCATCACTCTTTTACAAAACCTGCCGCCGCGCCTTCATTGAAGCTCGCTCGCTTGTATTTGAAAGCTCGCGATGCCATTGGCCGGACGGTGTAATGAATCCACGCCACTCCGTGCCGGAATGCAGACACGGGTTCGAGTACGGACCAGTATAGGCATGAGCTGAGATGGGGCGAACGGCGACTGGAATGGGAACAACGGTTCAAGGCAGTTTCGATTTATGCCGATCCCCACATTTACCGCGTCTTCAACCCGGACTGGCCGCTCTCCTCCAAAGTAGAAAGCATTACCTGCTTTGTTAGCGCCTGGAAAAGCGTTTACTAGCAAGCCTTTTTGGGGAGAGATGAATCAAAGGATCGACCCCACATCAATCTCTACGCCCGCGGCTTGATCAGCCCCAAAAAAGCTGACGTAGACGTCGACATGGGCTTGACGGCAAGCTTCAATCTTTCCGAATGCCTCGCTCGAGACCAGTCCCCGCCGGGCGGGCGCCCAGGCTGGCTTCCCCCCGGCGTATTCTTCCGTGAAAACGCTTGGGGGTGGTCTTTCATCAACTGCACCTTCACTCTCGTGATCGACGCTCTGGAGGAATACAAAGATCTAATGGAGCGGCATGTGCAGTGGGCGTCCAGGACATGGCAGCTGCCGCTGGACCCCGAGATCAATGGCGGATGTCACTATCTCTCTGCCGATGGCAACCCCATCCAAAGGACTCCTGGCGCGGCCCTACCGTCGACTGGCGAAGTACTGTGTTGGATGTAATGAAGAAATCAGTTTGCCCAATGCCGGGTGTAAGGAGCACACGAGAATAGCAACTTTGTTCCGTAAGGGACTGGGCCCTCGGATTTATTCGTGGAGTATCACATGGACAGCGAGGACTTATAGCAAGCAGCGGAGCTTTAGCGCATGCTATTTACCTCGTGGGCACCCACCACTGTATTATTAGCGAACCCTTCATTTAGAAAAAGCCATTTTTATAACGATGGAAGCGGAAGTTTGCCCTGAACAAAATATTTCTGTTAAGGATTAAAAAACATTTAACAACTTTATTGTACTCCGACTTGTGCAAAGGGGGATGTGCTAAAGTACTGCTCATTACATATACTACAAGATCCAACAGTTCAATCACTTTGTGTAACGGGAACGATGGGAACCGAGGCAGGGCTACAGTATACCCTTCATTATTGTCACGATCTAAAGCTAAGGAAGTAAAAACAATTGCGCGTTGCGACACGCGTGCGCACAGAGATTAGTATGGCATCCGATGGTCCTTGGTCAGGTGACTTTAGGGCCATCCTTGCAACCATGGCCCAAGCGCCCGTGAGGGCCGGCCGTGCCATGACACTTTGTGATTAAACCTTTTGGCACCACTGTGCATAAGCCCCGAAGCCCTTGTAGCCAGCGTTGCAGGCGACCCTGTTACGGCTTGTTTGAAAGAAAATCTCGGAGCAACTACTTCCAACAAATTGCAAGCAAAGCTGAAAATAAAGGATTAATTTAGTTTTAAAAGGGCATATTACTTTTAAGAATTTAAAAAAGAGGAAAATAAAACCAGCGTGGAATATATTTAAACCCATACGTCGCTCGGATAACTTTTAAAAGCTGTTTCCATAACTGTATAAGCACTAATACGCGGTTGTAAACAAGGGTTTCGAAAAGCTTATAATTAAACCTACAAAAAGTTGTGCCTTGCGCTTTCGGACTTAATACTTTTAATATAACGAATTACCAAACAAACGAGTGCAGTACATTGCTATTCTTTAAACTTAAGTACCATTACTTTAATAATAGCAAAAACGTTAAGAGCGGCAGTGTATCTCAGGAAACACGTGTGTAGTGGCATAAATGTCTCGTTATTTTCCGGGCGCTTTTAAAGCCGCAAGCCGCGCTTTCCTAAAGCCGAAAGCGTTTTAAACCTGTTTTTAGCACTTAACAGCAACCGGTTAACTATATGATTTTGCCGCGCTGCACATTGCCTCATTGGATAGGCTTCGCGGCGGTAGCTTAGGGGGTTTGTAGTTTGCCTTGCCGTGTAGTTGGGATTTAACGTGTTAGCTTTTATTTATTATTTAAAAGAAGTTTTAACAAACCGATAAGGGTATATAATAAGCAAAGAACCCGGCGTATTACTATTGAATTACAAGGGATGCAATAGCCGTCCTGTTATTATTTTTAACAGTACGACTATGCTGGGTTTGAAAAAAATATTTAAACTACGTGCTACATTGGTGTGTTTGGATACTGCGGTTCCGTAATGTTTTAAATATATTCCATTTTCCGACAGGCCTTTCCCTCTTTCCCATTCTGCCATCTTAACAAGCCCTTTATTTTTTTTAAAAAAAAATACTGTCCCATTTCTCGCCGAGGTGTAACTTAGATAGGCTAAACGCTTTTAAACCAAGGGCGTAGCTAAATGTGCTAATTAAGGTATCTATTTTCGTTATTTTATTTAAAGAAAAAAAAGTAATATAACACAACCAGCTTTGATAATAATCGTACTGCGCGAGGCATTTGTGAAAAAGGTGCAATGAGCGAAAACTCCAATTTTAAACAAAGGCAACTAAAGGGGACAACAGCGCCGAAACTCTTCCACACACAGCATTTGTGAAACTAAAATTTGCGTACAAAAGGAGTTCCTCCTTCCCACACAAAGTTCTCCTATGCCAAACTAACCATGGCTTCTCTTTCACCTAGCCTGGGCACCAGCAATGCCGTGTATACGCTGCCATCCTTCCCCAATTTCCAATCACTTGCGTCGCAGATCAGGCGCATGGTCTGGGAAGCATTTCTGATGGACGCAACGCCCATGATTTATTTATTTAAGCTCTTTGAGCCAATCCCGGCCCATGACGGCAGGCGCTCTGCGCTCATTCGATGCGCCTGGCCCGGACGGACGAGAATAGTCGTGGGACAACATGCTTCGAGCCACACTGCCCACGCGATCCGCTTCAGAGGCCTGCTTAGAGTCTCGTCAAGTTACGCTCAGCCTGTTCCCAGACAACCTGCCATTCTACAACCTCCTCGATCGGGACTAGTGCCCGCAGGAACCACGCTCGAGGTGGAGATACAGGGCTCCCAACGTCACTCGCTCAGGTTCAACAGTGCCCAAGATGTCATTGTGCTCGAGGCGGACTGGGACGCCCAGGAGGCTGCTGTCAGCCACATGAGGGCGCAGAAGCAAGGAGGAAGCAGCAGCCGCGGCAATAACCCCCTGTCTGTGATCCAGCACGTCGGGATCGCAGTGGGCGACCCGGAGAGTGGCCGTCGCGAGGGCCCTAACACCCGCTCTCCTACGGCACGCCGCTCGAGGAGTGCCGCTGCGGCACGGACGAGTGCAGCGACGCCTGCCGCCTGGAGCCGCTGCCGGCCTTCCTCACGCTCCTGTTTCCGCGGCTCAAAGCATTCTGCATCGCGAGAGTGGCGCCCGGCGGCGACGACTATGGCGACACGGACGAAGACGAATGGACGAACCTGGAGGACGGCGTCTATCACTGTGTGTGGGGGGGCCAGAGCGACGTGACTAACGAAGGTCTTGGTTCCCCGGTGCCCGGACATACCTGGCCGACCGCCAGGGCAGCGGGGTGTCGACGGGATGTGCGTGGCATGGGACGGGCAGACGGGGTGCTTCCCGACCGACTACGTCGTCGATCACATCCAGGCGTTCTGGAGCAGGCACTTTCCGTACTACCGCACATTGGGCCATTTTGACATCAAGTTCCTGCGGCGGATCGACCCTGGCGGGGAGGAGGCGTGAGGGGTTCGATGACAAGAGATCCGAGTGGGAGGGCAGCCTATTGGAACATCCAGGAACTCTACATCACGCTGATTTCTCGACGGGGGCCAAATCGGCGGGCGGCCAACCTGGGCATCAGCGCCCTCAATCGAAAATATGCAGGAAGGGTCGATAGATAGACAGACTGGGCGTCGCGGGGTGTTGGCTGCGCACGAGCAAGCCGCCCGCCCTGCGCAAAGTGGGGACCGCCACAAATGGGAAAACGAAAACATAACTTCCCGATATACCTAGATGGAAAGAATCTGAGAATCTGGACGCTTGTAGGTTGCTGAGGTGGCGTTGCTGCGGGAGTCTTGTGACAGCCAGTTCGGTCGGCTCGTTGGAGGCACCGTGGTCGCAAGGGGTTTCTCGCAGCGCGGTGGGTGTTCGCGGCGAAGATGATTTCGGTGGACCGGGAACAGCTGCGGTGCAAAGTGGAGTAGCAAGAAGCAGATGACCAAAACGAAGAGGATTGCTGGTTGCGATGTTTCATACAGGTGTAGGTACCGTAATCCGAAAAAAGGTGGCCGAGAACGAGCTGGGCGTGATGATTCCATTCTGCTCAACGTTATTGGTATGGAGTGCTTCAAGTCGCTCGAGTCAACTGCAAGGGCCGGAGGATGTCAAGGCGACAGTGCCCGCTATCACTCGCTGCCGAAAATACGTCTTGGAGCCCCTTGGAGATAGATTCCCAATGCCTGCGCTCCAGAAAACGGCATGGACAAAGCCCTGAAGGTCAGGGGTTGGGGTAGCTGGGTTCGTGTGGTGGCACGCGCCAAACGGCTGAACGGCTGCACAGTTCGCTCGAGCGTTGCGTGCCGTGACAAGACATCTGTGACTTGCCCTTCGCTCTGGTATCAGCAGTGCGTAACCGTGTCCGCAGTCGGTGCCGCCGCCAGAGCTCGGCGGGGGGACAAGACATGTGCTCCAGCCGTGCGGTCATGAGCAAGCACAAAGTGATTTCTCGGCGCAATTCTGGGCCATTTGTGTTGGTCCTGGACGACCTTTTGGCCACAGTGGGTGGCGGGTCGTTTATCGCTCAGCGGGGCGGGAGCGATACAGGGTCTGAGGTTGCCAGGAGGGCTTGTTGTCGTGTTACCCAACTGCGTCCGGCCGACGCTGCTCAGCGTGGGGAAAAGCGAAGAGCAGACCGAATGTACCGAAATTTTCTGACCAATCAATCGACATTTATTTATTGCCCTCGACGCCGTGCAACAACTTGAAAGCCGCGCCATGGTGGACAACGGTGGCGGACAAAGCAGGACGCATGTGGCTCCCGTGGGGCACCCGTCAGACGCGAGTGCTAGGCGCGGACGGCAAAAGCGAATCTCGTGCAGCGAGACCTGCCGTGAGCCGTTTCTCCCCCCAGGGGCGGCCCGCAAAAATAGCACTTGGTTGGCTGACGTTGTTTGTCGTCTAGTCCTGTTGCGGGCTAGCGTCCAGGCGAATCTGTCAGAGACTGGTGAAGATCCCGATGCCCATGCTGGCCCGTGCAGCTCTGCCCGCGCTGCTGATTGGCGTACCTTGCATAGCCCCCAGGGTGCCAAGCTGCCCCTGCACCAAGGCGGGGAAACCCCTTGTCTTTCCAAACCACGGCCGAGGGAAATGAAAAAAAAAAAATGAAAAGGGGTCGCGGCGAGGGTGCGCGGCCTTCGAAACCCTCCTGACTCTGCTCTCCATCTCCGTCATCACGGCTTTTTTTTTTTTTTTTGTGTTTGTGCTCATCTGGGTCTCGCTGGGCTTAGAAGCGAGGAACCAAGGCCAGGAGCAAGAAATCGCTAGCCCCCTCGCTTCTCCCATTTGTTGATTAGGGCATCTCCGCGCGCTGCACAGACCGACCTGCCATCCGCTCGCTGATTCACGGCTCGATTGGCATTCCTCAGCGACCCTCCCGGACGAAGATCTTCCCTGCCAGTCGTCCCCACTTCCAAGCCACCCTCGTTTTGGTGCCCTCGGCTGCCTCTGCTCCCTCCTTGAGCCGTCCTGGACAGTGGTGCTGTTCTTGTTTCTCGCTTTCCCCTCTCCATCCGCACCTGACACGCCTCCCAAGGTCGACTTGACGTCGCCCTCGCCCCGTGTCCTGCGCCGTCGCTCTTTGTCTGTCTGTCGTCGAGGCCCTGCGATTGATTGATAGTCCTGGCCTGCGCCATTCTTTCTCCCGTCGCTTCTCTCGTCTATCGCAGAGGATGCGCTCGGAGCCGCGGCCGTGATTTCGACCACCATTGCTTTGATTGACAGCAATCGCGCCATTTTCGACCGATACCCCTTGTCGCCATTCCTTCCATCTTCTTGTTTCTTTCTCTCCTTCAAACGTCGGCCGTCCAAATCGGCCTGACGTTTCGTCACAATGATACCCTCACGATCAATCTTCTCGGCGTTCGCGCTGCTGGCCTCCAGCGCCCTCCACTTCGGCAATGTCGCGGCCCAAACCCACGGTCTGACAGATTGCCAGCCGCTGGTGAAGGACTGCCCACCGAACAAGGCGTTTAGCATGGCCCACAACTGGAACTTCAACACGACGCCCGCCGGCTGGGAAACCAAAGTCAGGCCTGTCACGTACGACAACGAGAATGGCGCCACTTTCACCATCACCAAGCAGGGCGAGTCGCCGACCATCCGCTCAATCTACTACATATTCTTCGGCCGTGTCGAGATCATCACAAAGGCTGCGCCCGGCGTCGGCATGATCAGCTCCATAATGTTGCTCAGCGACGACCTCGACGAGATCGACTGGGAGTTCCTCGGAATCAACCAGACCCACGCCCTGACAAACTACTTTGGCAAGGGCATCGAGGACTTCACCAAGGGCGAGTACTACCCCGTCAAGGGTGGTGTCCAGGCCGACTACCACAACTACACCACCATCTGGACCAAAGACCGCCTGGACTGGGTCATCGACGGACAGATCGTCCGCACTCTGCTGCCAAAGGACGCCAACAACACATACAACTACCCCCAGACTCCGATGCGCATCTCCATGGGCATCTGGGCCTCGAGCGACCCGAGGTTGCCTAAGGGCACCCAGGAGTGGGAGGAGGCGCCAGCGACTTTAGCAAGGGCCCCTTCAGCATGCATGTCAAGAGCATCTACGTTGAGGATTTCAGCACTGGCAAGGAATACGTCTACGGCGACCGCAGTGGAACTTACCAGAGCATCAAGATCGTTGCGTAAGTTAATTGTGATTTGGCTTGATCCGATTCGCTTTGTGCCTGCGACTAACCACCGGCTTCTTCCCGCACAGTGGCGAGTCCACGGCCAACGCCACTATCATGGCGGCCCAGACTCAAGATAAGAGCGTCTCTGATCGCTGGAATGAGCTCTCGTCGGGTGCCAAGACTGGCGTTTACGTTGGCGCCTCGGCCTTCGTTGCCATCATCGCCGGCTCCCTGCTCTTCTACTTCCTCCGCCAGCGCAAACGGGGCCAGGAGGAAGCCAGGCTCGCCGCCGAACGTGAGGAGCGCGAGCGCGTCGAGCTGGAGCAGTATCGCAAGGCCGGTATCAACCCCGACAGTCTTGTGCAGCAGACCGAGTACAACGCCAAAGACCGCGACGACATGGGCAGCCGGGGTGGCGGCAACAGCCTCGACGGTCAGGCTGTGGCTCCTGGCAGCCCCCTCAACGAGAAGCCCTGGGGAGCTCCCATGGGCGCGGCAGCTATTGGCGGCGCGGCGGCAGGCGCTGCTGCTGCTAACGGCATGCGCAGCCCCAGTGTCCCCCTCCTTCGAGACGGTCCCCCAAGCCCCGGCCACAACAACGGTTTCAATGGCCAGTACTACGACGAACAACCCGGCCAGTATCAACAACAGCAGCAGTACGGCCGGGATCTCGGTACCCAGGGCGGCATGAGGTCTTCTCCCGGCCCCGCTGGAATGGCGCCGGTCTCCCCGATGCGGACACCCAGCCCGGGCGCGCCGCCCGCGTTCCCCCCGCCTCAGGCCCCGCCCTCGCCGGGCGCATACGGGAACAATGGGCGTAGCTTTACGACCCCCGCACAGCGCATGGGAAGCCCCGGCCCCTTGAACGGACCGCAACGTAGCTACACCAACGACCCTTATCAGGGCCCCGGTGGTGGCCAGCAGGGCGGCGGTGGCCAGCAGTGGAGGTAGTTGCTAAATGTCCAAGATGAGATGGGACCCACCGTGCTGAGAGTACAGCGTTTCGGTCGGATCTGTCATGCCTGGTCTCGTTTTGCATCCCCTGTTTCTCGACATGATTCCCGACCTTGGTTTTACACTCTTCTTCACCCCAATCGTTTTGTGGCTTTTGGTTTGGCAAGGACATTTTTGTCTGGGTCCTCCTTTTAGCTTTGTGCTGTCTTTATAGTCCCCTCGATACGCCTCGCATCTGCCTCGTCAAGATATCATACGGGACCCTTGGCTGGGTTGAGCCCCATAGGTCCCACGTCATTTAGCTCGCTGCATAATCCTTTGCATATACCCAGTTTCTTGGAAGCCGTTCATTCGACACCTGTGCAAGCCGATTGAGGGCGCTGGCTACCAGCCTTGCTATCCTTGAAGAGGCGGTCCCAGTGATTGGGGTGGTGCACGCGGCCATGCACACCGAAGGAGTACTGGCACATTTGTAGAGCGTGCATCCCAGCTTGCTTGAGACCGTTAATTACTAACCATAGATGATAGCCAAACAGCCAGGCATTATTTATCACACTTGGTTTCGGCCGGGCTGGCACTTTATGACAAGGTCCAGACTCGCAACGCAACCATTCCTGGTGCAACCAAACACCACCAGACCCAAGACCGCCTACCGCCGTGCCTCCTTCAAGTCGACCCACAGGTCGGGCTTCATCCAGGTCTGGTACGTGTCCATTTCGCCCTCGTCCCAGCGCCTCATGCACTCGCGGGCGGCGGGGCCCTCGGCGGGGCGAGGTCAAAGTGCCAGAGGAGGTGGGCCAGGACGAGGCGCAGCTCCAGGTACGCCAGGTTCTTGCCCATGCAGCCGCGGGGCCCCGTGCTGAAGGGCTGCGACGCGGCGCGGCGGTCGGCCCCGAAGCGGGGGTCGGCGCCGTCGAGCCAGCGCTCGGGCGCGAAGCGGTCCGGGTCGGCAAAGTGGCGCGGCGTCCGCACGGCGGCCCAGGGCGCGACGGCGACGGTGGTGCCCTCGGGCAGGGGCTGGCCGGCCACGACGGCGCCGCCGGGCGGCACGACGCGCGGCTGGTTGGACGGCGCGGGCGAGAAGAGCCGGAGCGCCTCCTCGAGCGTGGCGTCGAGGTAGGGGAGCCGCGCGCGCACAGACTCCCAGCTGATGTCCCCCGGCTTCGCGAACGCGGCCCTCACCTCGGCCGCCGCGCGGGCCAGCGCCGCCGGATCCCGCAGCATGAAGTAGGCCCACCCGGTCATGGTGTTGGCCGTGGTCTCGCTCCCGGCGCTGATGAAGAGCACCATGTTGAGGACGATCTCGGTCTGAGTCAGGGCGGCGCGCGAGTCGGCGCTGTCGAGTATGTGCTTGATCAGGTCCGGGTGCTGGCGGTCCGGGTCGGCGAGGCGCCGGAGCGTCTTGGCGCGCGAGTTGTCAAAGTGCGCGCGCCGCCACTGGGCCGCCTCGGCGGGGACGATCACCTTGACGAGGAGCCGGTGCAGCAGCGTGCCCGTGCCGGCGACGCGCCGGATCGCCTGGTCCCACGTGGCGGCCTTGAAGATGTTGATGATGGCGCGCGCCCACTCGTTGGACTGGCCCGCGTCCAGGCACCCGAACGGCTCGGCGAAGCAGACGTCGCCGATTATGTCGAAGGTCGTGTACGTGACTGCGGGCGTGGTGACGAGAAACGACTCTTGTTAATCAGTCTACCCTGCAGAACATCCCACAACCAATCTGGGGGTGACCGGAATACGCACACCACTCGGCCAGGTTGACCGCCTCATTTCTCCGCACCCTGGCCGTCAGGGCCGCGATGAGCTTGTCGACGTGGACCTGGAGGATCCCCTCCTGCTGCAGCAGGGCACGGTTGGTGAAGGGGGCCGCGAGCGCGCGGCGCTGTCGCGTGTGCTCGGCGTTGTTGGCCAGGCTGACGCCCGTCTGCCCGTCGAGGGGCGAGACGGCCCCTATAAAGACCGGGCTCTTTTCGAAATTGGGCGTTGTTTTCTGTAGGTCCCTTGTCAGCCACAGGGACGACACGCTTTACAACCATGAGTCGAGCCTTTTTTTGGGGAGCTTGTTTTTTTACATGGAACCCATAAATGTCGTCCCACGCCTCCACGTCGATAAAGCTGAGCTCGTTGGGCGCGACCCTGACAATAGGACCTGAAACCGAGGCGTGGGCAAGGCCGAGTTAGCAGGTTTCTTTTCGCCTCCCCTAGCGATATCAACGAACCGTATTTGTCGTGAAGCTCCTTGTACGCCTTGGGCTGCCGAGCTCGAAGCAACGCCCACGCGGCTGGTATCTCGGAGATGCTGTTGAGCCAGGGCCCCGGGTACCGCCGCAGCGGGTGGAAGATTCGCATGCGCAGTACATGGATGGCGAATACCAGGAGCAGCTAGAAAGCCCAGGCAGAGGGGCACACTCCTGGTCAATACCAACTACGGGGACTCCGCAAGGAGCTCTGATCATCACGGGTCTGGGGGGGGGGGGGGGGGGTGCTTACGATGCAGGCTGCAGCGTTGACTATCTGTCCCATGGTGGGCATGGCCGCATCTTCCAGCAGGTTTAGAAGGCCCATTATGCCTGCCCATAAAACAGACGGACGGGCTGCGAAGGGTGCTGTTTGGTAACGGGTTGGTGGCCGTGGGTGGGCTGCAGAACAAAAGAGCTGGCAAGCACAAATCTACCAGATATACGAGGTCTCCTCTCAATGGACACTGATTACAATTGTCCCATCGCCCTCCCATCTATCAAGCCAAGCCGAGGTGCGCGGCCGCCCCGGATACCCCCGAAGCTCCGCCAAACAAGTGGCCGTTGTTTAACCGGTTGTCGTCCCAGGGGACTTGGGTGTTGCCTGTCGTCATTGGACGGCCACGGATTCCATGATTACAGTTTTTCGGTTTTCGGTATTAATCTGGAAGCTGATATTTCTACTCCCCGCATCTGCTCCAGGACCACCTCCCCCTCCTCAAAACAAGGGGTGTAAGTGTATCACCATCATTCGTGTGTTCGTCCCATGATCGGAATTGGCCCTCCCCCCACCGGGCTTCTCTATTCGTGGGAAATCCGCGATTGCTACGACGGATACACATGCCTGTTTTGTCCGCCCCCTGCGCGCTGGGGCCCCATAACTTAAACTTTCCCTTTCCAACCCCTGCCTTCCTTGTCCATGTCAACCTGTCTTTTGGAACCCCCCGCTCGATCGGACGTCGCGGAATCAATACCGCATCAACGCATCACCGCATACCTTGACCTGCCTCCTGCTGCCGTAATCGGCTATGCACCCGACTTGAGTAAACCCACTCCCAGGTCTGACTGCTGCATCAGAGCGATGCGCTCCGGGATAGCCGGAAGCTTGTGTCGCCGCCGTCGGCCTGGATCCCTGTGGGTCAACATCGACGTGGGCGATATGTGCACTTTCCGATGAGCAGGTGTTACGGCCAATCATTCTTTTATCTTATAGCTTGTTTGAAACGCCCTCGGGAGTACTGTTTTCAGCAGCTCCGAGGAATTGGTGGGTGGTTGTTTTTTTTTCGGGGGGTCTCTGATGCCCAGGTCGGGCTCCTTTTCATTGTTCTCCTACTCTTACCTCTTTTACGCTGAAGTTCGTTTATTTCGTCTGGCAGCCAGCCGGCTTATCAGTCAGGATAGTATAGTAATGGCTATGTCCTGGAGCTCTCTGCCTGGCGGCTCCGGATGCTCCTGTGTAGTTCAAGCTGTGGACTATGTGGCCTCTCATGTATAGTGAAAAGTAGGCAGCACGTGAAGCTCGAATATTTGGATAATAATCTCAAGACAATGCGTGAACAGTCATCATAATTATAGAGGTAAATACCAGAATCCAATAACATTTAAAGATGGTCACACCCGACGAGTGTTCCCTCAAAACGATCCGTCTTTGTCTACACCATAGGAGCGAAAACTACCCACGCTATCCCTTTCGCTCCGTGACCCGTACCTTGAGCGGCGTCTTCTGCCATATCTGGAAGACCTTTTGGTCTTGCATCCAGCGGGCCTGCTCGGGGGCCAGCGTCAGGTCGAAGTTCCACAGCAGCCGCGCCAGGATCAAGCGCATCTCAACCCAGGCGAGGCTGGAAGCGGACAAACCCGGCCGATGTCAGCAAATACCCCGCAATTAGACAAAGGACCTGTAGCACCAGTATTTGAAAAGGGGAAAATGGGAGAGTAGGGGAAATAGATGGTGGAAGCCTCTTCTATGTTACCTTTGACCAATGCAGGACCGCGGGCCCAGAGCGAACGGCATGGAGGCGTCGAGGTTGTCGTCGGCGTAAGGGGCCGGCGGCTCCTTGAGCCAGCGCTCGGGGACGAAGCAGTCCGGGTCGGCAAAGTTGAAGGGCGCCATGCTGGCCCCCGTAGGGTGCACGAAGACGACGGTGCCCGCGGGGACCATCTTGCCGGCGATGAAGGCCCCGCCTTCGGTGACCAGTCGCGGTTGGCCTGTTTTCGGGTGGAGGGGAGGGAGATAAATGTTAGCCCGATGACACAAATGTTTGTTTTGGTTACATGATAAAGAAAAAAAAAGAGGGGAGGTTAAGGACGTGGTGGTAGCGTAGAGTGAAAGCGCAGGCAGTTGAGAGGAATTTTGCCTAACCGGAAGGCAAGGGAGGGTATATGCGCCCGGTCTCCTTGAGCACCGCCGTCAGGTACTCGAGCTGGGCGAGCGAAGACGACATGATCTCGGAGTCGGTGGCAAACGTCGAGCGGATCAAGGTCGTGAGTTTTTCCATGATGGCGGGCTTCATCAACAGGTGGAACGTGGCTCCCGAGAGATACGACGCGGCTGTTTCCGGCCCATTCTGATCAGCATCGTTTTGCGTTTTGCAGATTGGCGGGGGCCAGGACAGCATCCAGGCTTACTGGTCTCGCTGCCGGCGATGATGAGGATGGCTGAATTGCTAATTATCTCGCCCTCTGACAGCCTGTTGGAACGCAGGGGATCAGCGGGCTGCCAACAAAGGCACCTAGTAAACTGATGACGCGAGCGGAGAGGAGGGAGCGGGTTTGTGATGTGTGGCTTACCCCTTGTCGTCATTGTTCTTCAGCATGTAGCTCATAAAGTCGTGCTTGCCCTCGTCGACGCCGCGAGCGAGCCTCTTCTTTGCGCTGGCGACGGCAAAGCCAAACTCGGCCTTGCGGGCCTGCGTCAGGGCGCTTTCGGTCCAGTAGCGGTAGGCCAGCTGGCTGAGCGGATACGGGAAGCGGTTCAGCATCCGCTGCAGGAAGCCGTCCTTGAGCGACCTGAAGACGTTGGCCACCCACGGCTGCAAAGGAGCACTTTCTGTTAGTGGAAAAGGGGGAAGTGGGGATGACGGCCCGGCTTACATGGAGCTCGCCGCTCTCTAGGCAGCCAAAGTCCTCTGGTCGAAGGCCAAAGCGCCCAGCATGTCAAAGGTCGTGTAGCTTGGATTATACGGTTAGATAACCGAGGACGAGCTTAACACGGTGCGGAAGAGTGGATGCCAGCAACATACTTGTACCACATCACAATGTCGACGTCCTCACCCCGAGCCGCCCTTTCTCGCAGGCGGGTGACCATCTTGCACACGTATTGCTGAACCAGGGGCTCTTCGCTGGCCAGGGCCGACGGGGCGAACATGTGGTTCATCACCCTCCTCATGCGCCTGTGGTCTTGCTCAGAGTGCGCGTTGATCTTTTGCAGCGAAGGTGTCACTGTCAGCACGAGTCGAAGTTTTTAATGATTGGTTTACGAGGCAGAGACTGGCAAGATAATCTGGGCTCAATGGGCTCACAATATCAGAAACGCCATTGAGGTTGGTGCGGACGGAAAAGGGCGCCTTGGGCAGGCCGCCCCGCGGCCTCGCCTTGTCCTCGGTCCTCCGGTGCCCGTAAATGTCGGACCAGGCCCGGCTGTCGGCGTAGCTCAGCAGGTTGGGCTCGACGCGGACGACGGGGGCCGTACCGCCTGTGCAGGGCCTCGATGTACCGGTTCGAGTCGCCCCGGCAGTGCTTCAGCATCAGCGGGAGGAAACTGGCGCGGCAGAGCAGCGGGCCCGGGTAGCGGCGGAGCGGGTGCAGGAACACATTGTAGACGCCGCGGGCGAGGAGCAGCAGGAGCGGGAGGCCCAGAATGCACAAGGAAAGATGAAGCATTGTTGCTGTAAAGTGCTGCCCCCTGAGTCTGGTCTTTGGATCTTTGGAGCTGAAGCAACCTGGGAAGGGCGGATCAGTAGACGCGGAGACGACCGAGCTTGTCCACCACTGCCTGAGATACTGATGGCCCCAAAGCAGTCGAAAGAGGGGCGAACAAGGCCAAGTGCCTCGTCTTGAAGCGAACACCAGAGCCTCTCCTCCTCCTGAACAGGGGAGCCAAGCCGTCGCCCATGGGGAAGAGGCATACAATGCCCGACGCGGGGAGATTGATGCCGCCGACGCCGTTTGGGCGGGGCCGGCGCTGCTTGACTCAGCGGCCAGCAGGTTGCCATTTGGCATGGAGAGCTGGAACCAGGTTGCGAATCGCCTGGGTAATGTCTTTTCAGTCGCCGTGCTTGCGGGAGAGGGCGTTCCTTTGACCGCCCTGTAAGCTACGCTGACGTGGCCAGACTGGTCCATGAGCACGCCACTAACGCAGCCACTTTATTCTGACCCCTGTCGGGCCGGGCCGGGGGTAGGGTGCGCGCTGGGGTTCGAGTCACGGCCTTGCATAACGGGGCCCGGCGAAGGAAGGAGGATCCCTTTGCAGGCTCATCAAACGGCTCGGGCATTAAATGTGAGGGGCTTGTTCGCTTGCGGCAGTTGGGGAGGCTTTTGATTGGGGCCGATTTAAACTTTGGGGATATATGCAGTATGGTGTCACGACTGATGCAATAGATGCAGTGTAACGCCGGCGAGAGATACAGGGATGCAGTGCAACGGCCCCACAAGACGCAGTGTAACCGCATTACCACTAGGTACCTACCTTGTATCGCCTGCAGGTGTCGCAGCCCATGTTATTCTGAACGGATTTAAACTCAGCACCCGCGTGGACTGGGTTTTGGCACCCCACCCCCGTAATTCTCGTCCGATCCGGCTACGCCCGACGCTTAATCGTCCGTATTCCCAGATACTTGGGGGTGCGGAGATGGACTTGGACTAGGGTATCCGTGCGGGGAAGTCTGCCAAACGTCAAGCCGGCAGCGAAACCAGCGCATCAAGCGATAGCAGTGCGGACTCTCTGGCACACGCAGACGTGCCCACCTCGCAGTCCAAACAAAGCGTATCCGCGGAGAGGCCGAATTTAAACCGATCCGGCGCATTTGAGCTCCCGAGTTCAAGTGCCGACCCCAATGTGAACTGGAGCAAGAGTCGGACGAGGGGTGTGACACGGAGGTGCCTGGGGTCTCTTGAGGGGGTGCTCGAGGGGGTGCTCGAGGGGGTGCTCGGGATAGAGATTGCAGGCTCGGAACTGGGCTGGTCGTGCACGCAGAAAAGAAGGGCTGTTTTACGGCGGCACAATCAAGGAGGCGAAACATCAACCTATCGGCTTAGCGAAAAAACAAAAGAAAGTAAAAAGAAGAAAATAATAAGCCCCGATGTTTTACAAGGTTACAAACAGTTTCGGTGAATGGCTTTGATTTTTGTTGGGCTTCTGGGCGATTCTACCTCATCATGTATCCTCTAAAGTGAGGTTTGTCACCACCTTCAAACCGCTTATTACCAACGCGCTGTTACAAGGGGTGGACTAGCAGCCGAAATCGGGAATAGGTGAATCCCGGTTTATCCCTGGCATAAATGTGGGTTCGTATATCTGTATCAGGGAGTGGCGGCTTCACAACCCGACTCGATGCACATCATGCGAGCGCAACGGGAAGAGAGAAAGGGACAATTAGAAAGCAGGGGGAGGGAAAACGCAGCAAGGCAGGCGACCACCAAACTCACGGAAACGGGCTTGGTGCGAGCGTGAAGGGCGTAAGAAAACAATTCAGTGTCTCGTCGACAAAAATACTAGCTATAGCCAGCACCTTTACTAGCAAAACGATGGTGGTACCTATATGGAGGGACTAAGCCAAATGTGGACGTCCCAGGGTGGTGGCCCGTAGATGCCATGTGAACCAAAAGCTCCTGAATGAGTGACAATTTCCATATTCCAGGAGCGGTAAAAACAAAACTCCAGTGGGTTCCGCGGGCGGCTCACGTTTCAAGATTTAGCCGCCTCTGTCACCTTGACCATCAGGTTCGACTCGAGAAAAATACCATAGCTGACAACATCGCAGGGCTTGAGAGGGCGAGCCAGCTGGAGGTCAAAGTGGCGGAATAGCTGGTTGTTCTGCGTCAGCACAGATCCCGCGTGTGAAGACAGGGGCTAGCTGGAGAGGGGTGGGGGCAGGCTACGGTGGCATGCAGGGCCTTGACTCACCTCAAACACGACCTTGTGCAGCTCCATGAAGGCGATGGTCTTGCCCACGCACTGCCACTGGCCCGACCCGAACGCGCCGGCCTCGACATTGCGCTGCATGGCCGCGCGCTCGGCGTCGGGCAGATCGAGGAACCGGGACGGCCGGAACACGTCCGGGTCCGGCCCGAAGAGCGCCTCGGACCGCAGCAGCGACGACTGGTTGGCGCAGATGGCGGTCCCGCCCGGCACGGCGACGCCCGCCAGCGTGTCGCCCTGCGGCGGCACCACCTTGGGCACCAGGCCCAGCAGCGGCGGGCGCATGCGGATGCCCTCGTAGACGACGGCCTGCAGCAGCACGGCAGGCGCGCCGCCTCGTCCGCCCTGATGATGGGGCTCGACGCCCTGCCGCCTGCGATGGCCGACGCGATCTCGGCCTTGAGGAGCGCGTGCGCCGACGGCGTCGACATGGTGTGCACGAGCACCGACCGGATCGCCGACGCGGTGCTCTCGGTGCCCGCCACGACCATGAAGAGGCCCTCGACCTCACATTCTTTCTGGGTGAGGCCGTGGTGGATGAAGGAACCCTGGCGTCTCCGTAAGCACGAAGTGGGGGGGGGGGGGGGGGGGGAGGGTGTGTGTGTGGTTTTTTGATGAACTGGGAACTTACAAGCATGTCCTTCTTGGAATCGACGCCTTCTTTGAAGCGCTTGCCGACGTGGTGCTCGGCCACCCTGCAGGCGCCCTTGTCAGCTGCTACCCCTGTCAAGAGGGACGGGTGGAGGTGGTCAAACTCACGCCATCAAGGCCCCGAACCCCTCCTTGTCCTGCGGCTTGGGGCCGAGGAGCTTGAGGAAGGGCTTGGAGAAGAGGACGTTGCGGATCCAGGGCACGTCGGCTGACGTGGACATGCGGGGCCACAGGTCCTTGACGCTCTTGAGGAAGCTGTACAGGTCCGTCTCGGACGCGAGGTAGCCAAACTCCTTGCCGAACCCCAGCCGGGTGATGACGTCCATGGTGAAGTAGGTCGAGATGGGCCCGAGGTCGAGCAGGGTGCCGCCCGCGGCGTACCTGCGCTGCAGCGTCTCGACGAGCGTGCGGACCTGGCCGTCGACGCCGGCCTCGAAATCGGGCATCTCGCGGCCGCTGTAGGCGTGCAGGGTGCGCGACTTGAAGCGGGTGTGGGCGGCGGGCTGCAGCACGGTGAACATGTTGTCGTGGTAGGGGTTGAAGCGGCCCGTGATGTACCAGGTGTCGCGCTCGTAGCCGCTGCGGGCCGCGCTGACGCGTCGCAGGATCTCGACGTCGTCCGTCATGAGCTCGTTGGGGCCGATGCGCACCAGCGGGCCCAGGTGCTTGTGCTTGCGGTTCAGCTCCCGGTGAACCCAGTACTGGCGCCCGCTGTACGTCGTCCTGGCAAGCCAGAGGTACGAGAAGTTGGCCACCCACGAGGCCGCGGGGAACTGGCGGAGCCGGTACCACGCCCAGAGGCTGGTCACCAAGTACCAGACCGCCAGGACGCACACGCCCGCGGCGGCGGCGCGGCCCCACGACATGGGTGCCACCTGGGGCATGGCGACTCTGAGCTGCTGGACCCGCGGCGAGACGTGGAGCGCCTCGAGCCGGTTGAGGGAGTGGCGGGCCTCCTGGATCACCGGCAAGACCTTGCTGGCGACCATGGAGGAGAGGCTGGCCGTGCTGTCGTGTAGTGACTCCATGGCGAGCTTGAAATCTATGGACTCGGCGACTTGGACGGACGAGGAGGTGGCAATCAGGTATAGATAAGTCAGTCTAAAGACGGCTGCCCATTCACCAAGGATAAAGTGGCTGTCTTTGTGCATTGCGACATGCCCAAAGTAGGTAACTGTACCTACCTAGATGTGTAGAAGGGGGAAGACGCCCTGAAATACGTCTGGTGTTTGGCAGGCCAGCCAATATTGGCTGCCTAGAGGTAGATAGATATACGAGGTGGGAGAAGGCTTGGGGCCGCAAGTTAAACCCTGCCTGAACAGAAAACAGTCCATAGAGATTTTTCTCAAGATAACGAAGATCGATACCATATTTGATACGTGTGGGGACGACCGGACTTTTCGCCGCGCATCGACAGCCCTTGTCTTGCCCCCTCTCGCTCCCAGAATCTCCGCCGGGATTGGGACCGGTCACCCTATGCGGCCAAGTGCCGAAGGAAAATGGTGTATATAGGGAGGGGGTGGACGAAAAGAGGGGTGGTGGACTTATCCAAACGTCCACTGCGAGTGTTACCACAGGCCTCAAAGGGCTCCAGCCACGTCAGCGTGTGGAGTGTGGGTACGGAGGTTCGTTATAGTTCCGGCCCCCCACGCAGAGGTCGGTGAGGTTGATGATACTACCTCAAAAGAGACATTTTGTGACGGCGTGCATCGGTTTTCGGATCGGGAGCCCGAGTCCGACCAGGGACAACGGCCCACCATCAGCGGCACCCGAGAAGCAGACAGAGGCTTCGTCCAAGCCGATGTCAAGGGAGTTGGAAGATGCAGAGAGTCATCCTGAGCGGAAGCCATGCCGCGCTCTGTACCAGAGCGACGCCCATGCCAGAAACTCCCCCAAACCAGGGGCTCAGGCCCGGACGCTGCCGGGAGATGAGGGGAAGGACGACGCGGGCATTAATGAGGTTTCGGAAGGAGCCTTGTGGACAATACCTAGACAAGTGCCGGGCGAATGCTCAGCTGTTGCCCAGTTGGTGTACTCATACCTCGCCTCCTCGATAATAAACACATATATATCTCTCTCTGGAAGACCTAGGCTTGGGATCGTTTCTCTTCACTCACCAGTCAGCCTCCCTCGTTGCTCCCCTTACCTTCGCGATCAGCTTGCCTCGTCTTCACATTGCCAAGCCAGTCAGTTTGCCTCGTCTTTCCCTTTCACATCTCCCACTCGACGCCATGGCGCCCAAGTTCAACGACGCGTGGTACTACCCCAACGACATCGCCCATGATCTGGACGGCGTCACTGTCCTGCCCGAGGCCATGAAGCAGGAGGTGTATGCCTGCGCGTGGGAGTACACGCGGTGCGTGATCCCCCAGTACACCAACTGGAAGCGCTACGTGGCCTTCATGCGCACCATCATCATCGGCATCATCGCCGAGTTCCGGGGCGAGCTCGTCGACGTGACGGCGGGCGACTCGATCCTGGGCTACTCGCTCGACGGCGTGCTGGACGCGCTCTTTGAGGGCACGCCGGGCCACGCGCTGATGGCGCGCGAGTACAAGACCTTCCTGCTCATCACGGCCGAGAAGACGAGCAAGCGGCGCGACCACGAGCTGTTCCGGCGCTATGTCAACGGGCTGGCCGCGTCGCCGCGCGCCTGGTTCCGCATGCGCGACTGCGACGCCCTCGCGCGCTTCTCGCTCGCCGCCGCCCTGGCCTGCTCCGACGTGCTCGACTTCCTCCCATCCGATGACCAGTTCGAGCTGCTGACCGAGATCGGCGACACGCTCTACGACGCCGTCGCCTTCTACAAGCACCGCAGCGAGGGCGAGACCAACAACACCTTCGCCTACGTGCCCGAGCAGGTCCGCGTCCAGGCCTTCCGCGTCGCCCGCGAGCTGCTCTGGGCCCTCGACGTCGCCTACGCCCACAAGCCCGAGGGCCTGCCGCTCATGAACTTTGTCCGCTTCTTCGGCGGGCCCATCCACATGATGATGCGCCGCTACCGCTTCGTCGAGGAGGACCTGACCATCGGCCGCCCCGAGACGGCCGTCGTCGTCGCCCAGACGCGCCGCAACGTCAAGCTGTGGAACCGCGTCGACGCCCAGGGCACGGCCGCGCCGGGCGACGCGGCCGCCGAGGCCAGCCACAGGCGCGGCGCAAGCAGCAGCAGCAGCAGCGGAAGCAGCAGCAGCGCCGACAGCGGCGACAGCACCACTCCCAGCACCAGCCGCGCGAGCGACACCAGCGTCGAGGACGACGGCAAGCCCGGCGACGACACCACCGCCGGCGCCGCCGTCCAGGTGCCGGGCGTCGAGCGCTTCCACACGCTGCTGAAGCGCAGCGGCGAGCTCATGTTCCCGGAGCTGCCCACGTTTCTCTCCCGCTCGGCCGAGCCGCACTGCGACCGCTGCGGCTACCAGGCTTCGTACGGCGCGCGCCGCATGTACCGCTTCGGCGGCGTCGACCTGTGCCGCGGGTGCCGGGCCATGTGGCGCGGCTACATCGAGTCGCTGCCCGAGCGCGTCCAGGAGGCCTTCCCCGACGTCGTGCTCAAGGCGCCGCCGCCGCCCCAGCCGCTCGCGCCCGAGGCCGCCGAGCCTCACCAACAGAGGCTGCACGAGGAGGCTTTCGGCCAGGCGTGCTATGTGTAGTTTTGGTGGCTCAGAGGTTACGCACCGAGGTGCCTGGGTCTCAGGCCCTGGTTGGAGATATTTGGAGGGGGATATCGGTTATTCTGATGTGAGACAAGATTGGAATAATATGGGCAATGATTTTGCTGCCCGCGCTGGAATTTCCGTGTGAAGGAGTGGATGGAGGGAACAAAGGCTTACGTATAACTTTCCAAAGTTGGGGGCTGTTCGATACTATGCGGTTTTTGGTTTTTTAACCCCCTTAGTGGTTTTTTGCCCTGATTTAAGCTTATTTCTCGAAATGGAGACAACTCCCGGGGTAGCCCTGTAGCCGATCATATATATTTAGGCCTGTTTTTCGGTGGATTCCCATCCAAAGCAGACACAAACCGTCTATTTGTCGCAAAGGAGCGGGCCATTACGAGGGATTTACCTCAAGGAAGGGTGGAAAGCCCGAGGAAAGGTGGCAAGCCCTGGTACCAATTGTTAAAAACTTTTGCTATCTTCGGCTTGCTGCGCGGCGCGCACCGATTAAAAGCGATAAAAAAAATTTATTAAATGAAGCAAAAAAAAAAAAAAGCGAATTAAATGGTTTATTTGCTATATTAAACAGGTAAAAATTGCAGTTAAAACAAACGAATTAATTTAATGCACCTTATTAAATTCGACCTGGATCCCTTTTCTTTTTCTACTCACGGGCCGGCCAACCGGCCGGCCTTTTTTTTTTAACCTTTTTTTAACCCTTCCTAACCCTTTCTAATTAAAGCTACACGTGGTTTACAAGGCGTCCATCTAGGCGACTTTATAACGGGGTCGCTTAAAGCGTTAAATATAAACACTTCGGGGCTTAATATACAGTGGTGCCAAAGGGTTTAATCATGGAGTGATTAAACTGTTAGATCTTTTGGTTTATGGAGTGGAACGGTACTTTAGCACGCCCCTTTCACAAACTCGTTGGCCTGGTCAAAATAGTACTTCTAGCGGGGCAAAAGCTATATTTATTAGGCGTTTTACAGGGATTTGGGCAGGGGGGCCTCGGATCCACCATCGGTTTTTCAAGCGGTTGGCAAAAATAGTATGGAAAAAAACAAAAAACAGGAATAGTATTGAACAGCCCCTTGGATGGCCCAAGAAACAAACCGTGCGTCGAGGATCCTGGTAATATCGGTCTTCGATTCTTGCCTCCCTGGAAATTCTAATCGATGGACTCCGGTTGCGAATGGCAGTTGGACAGCGAGTCCCCCACTCAGGTCTGCAGCCAACCTGCGAACCTGGGCCACTCGCTGAATTAAGGGCGTGTTTGTCGGTAATGGTGTTTTTTGTTTTTTGACCTCGGCTTGCTTTTTGCATACGGATACTCCCGAAGTAAGCGTAACCAGGGGCCTTGCAATAAAAAATGTACCTTTTTTATTTTTTTATTTTATTTTTACCTGTAATCACATTTGCAAACCAATTTCCTATTTAGGCCGTGGCGAAAAAAGAAAAACTTCATTCCTATCTGGTTTTATCTACCACGTGCTTGGCCCTCTCCTGGCTCCCCTGGCCCTTTTAGCCCTTTTTGGGCTTCGAAATTTTTTCCAAAGCTTTCCGAAAGGCGGGAGGGTGGCCGGCTTTATATATTCGTCGTGCCAAAGCCCTGGTCAGGAGGTGGCACAGGAGGTGGCGAAAAAGGTAGCCAGGGGCTGTATCAACGCGACTCGTTGTCCTGGATAAAAAATACTTCTGGCGGGTCTTTCGAATGATTTTCGCAAGGGCCGGGGCACCCTTGGCACAGACCCGCCACCCGATAAACCAGCGGTTTTTAAAATAGTATGGAAAAAACAAACACCCCTACACGACAAACACGCCCTAAGACGAAAATGGAAATCCATTTGCTGAGACTATACCGCTAATTCACTAACCTCTTGTTCCCCCGTTCTCAAGCGCCTCGCAGGCGACGCGCGCTCCTGGGTCGCAAGCCCATCGCCCCTCCTGGACGACGCGGCGCCCCGCGGGCGGGCTCGCGGCCGCCCACCCCTCGGGCACGATGAGCCCGTGCCTGGCCGTGAGCGCCTGCTGCTCCAGGCGGTGCTGCCGCGGACCTCCTCGACGCCGCGGCCGATCTCGGGCGTCACCACGATCTGCGACTGCCCGGCGGCTGCTCCGCATATCCTCGCCACACTCGTCGCCGTCGTGGTTCGCGCGTTACTGTCGCCGCTGTGTCGACACAACTGGCACCACCGCCTGCGCCGCTCTCCAGGTCCACATCGTGGTCGTTGTGCCGGTAATGGTAGCGGCGGTTGCGTAATCGTAGTTCGGTCGGTGCTGCTGAGCGGGTTCAGCCGGCGCAGGTAGCGCGGTGGGACCTGGCTGGTTGAGCTGCCGCTGCTGGCCCTATACTGCTTCTGGTGGCGGCTGCTGCGGTGCCACCTGTGGGACTGCTGCTGCTGCTGTCGCCGACGCCTGTTTTCGCGAACTTCGGTGGCTGGGCCCCCTGACCTGCGTGGTGCCGGTGTCTGTCGCCGTCCCCGGGCTTAGCGGCCAGGCCGAGCAGCCGGCTCAGCCAGGGGACGTACAGCACGGCTTGCCGCATCGTCGGGACGCAGGAGCAGATTATCGGTGCGGCGATTTCCGCTAGGGACCATAGCCTGGGCTCGGCTAGGTCGTCTGCGGGGTCTCCCTCCTCAGGATGTATCGCTATGAGCTGGGGAGGATGTGTCGGGGGAAGGGAAAGACGAATGCACAAGTGGGGTCTGAACCGGTTTCGTTGGCTTGCACGATACAAATTATGGCGATACCGCATATTCTACCAAGATTTACCGAATTTGTTAAGTCGGTGCACCCCCTGTCCGCCGATATCCCTGTCCGCCCACCAGCGTGTTTCTTCCACCCATTTTACTTTTTTTTTTTTTTTTTCGGCTTTGTTTTTTTTTGGCTTTGTTTTTTTTTGGCTTTGTTTTTTTTTGGCTTTGTTTTTTTTTTGGCTTTTTTCAACTAAAATATAGCAGTTTTTTTTTATGGAAATTGGTGCATTTTAACGTTTTGTCAATGGAAAAACCGTACACAAAAAAAAAAAAAAACTGGTAAAATTTTAAACAAAATAATATGTAAAATTAATTAGATTAGCTTTGTTTTAACTCCCGGGTGGAGAAAAATACAAAAGTTTAAGAGACATTATAAAGATGATGCCAATCTTCTTGGTAATAGGCATAAGCTGCAGGTTCCACACCAACGGGATCGGCTGGTTGAATAGGATCAAGTCGAGGCCTAAGTTCAACGTAAACTATCCGCTGTTCCCTCCGACTCCTAGATCAGTACCCTTGGTCGCCGGAAACGGGGTTAATGGCAGACATAGCAGGCTCCACATTACCTACCGCGACCCACCACACGGGCAGCAGGCTGACTCAGGTGCCCTCGGCTGCCGGGGTCCAGGCCTTGTGCACCGGCCTGCACTGCAGGATCTCGTAGAGGAACTGCTCGACGCCCTGGCAGAGCAGGCAGATGATGACGAGGCGGCTGACCAGGACCCAGCGTCGGTCCGGGATGAGGCGCGGTAGAAACAAGCAAAGGAGGCCTTGGCCGCGCACACTCCCAGCCCCAGAGGACCGAGATGGCCATGATGTACCGCAGGATGAGTGACAGGCGATCTGGGGCAATCATTTCGACGTGGCGGCCGAAGCCGAGCGTCGCGGCTGCGCATGCGGGCGCGGATCGAGTTTCCTAGTGGTTAGATGCGGTGCGGAAGCGACACGGGACGGAGCGCTAGCTGGACAACCCCCGACGCTTATCGCATATGATGGCCGTTGCGAAGCCGGCGAGGCAGATCTGCCCGCGGAGGTCCCGGGTCCGTCAACTCGAGGGGCCAAGACACTTCAAGGGAGGGATCACCGCTCTCCAACGTACCCGGCTAAACACTATCCAGGCTGGCGGGTAGGTGTCGTCGTAGGCGTCGGACGGCGATCAGCACATTGCTTTGGGATAGGAGCCCCTCGCCCTTCCATCTCTCCTACCGTTTTCACTAACCGTCATCCCAGCCCAGGCTATCCGGACGAAAATCCGTATCGCGACTAGGACCGTAGTTACGGCCAGGATGGAGATGGCGCTCGATTGGAGGTCGTCGCTGAGATCCTCGCTGCTTTCTGCCATGGCGGGCCCTCGCACCGCCAGCGGGCGGGACATGGGACAGGGCGCTCGCAATGGCTGGACGGCCAGGGCAAACGAAGTTGGGACGCAACGCTGTTAGGGCATATCCGGGTGGTCGAAAAGTCGTGCATCTGTGAGCATTGACTTCCCATTCGGAAAGAGGGAAAAAGGCAAAGGAGAAAAAAGGAACGCGCGGGGGTTAGAGAGAGAAAAAAAAAGGCAACTGGGAGACACCACAATACCACAATGTTCACTCGGCAGTAGCCCACACTACCCCAGGACCTGAGGGGGCTCGATAAGCGGCCCCGAAGCTTGCAGAGACAGAGTTTGGCCATCGAGTGCGCGCATTTCATGGGATGGCTGCATGACGAGGGGTCACCCCGGGCTCTTGGGCCTCGCTCCCGGGCAGCCATGTGTTTTGTGGGAATTTGGGCCCTGGCAAGAAAACTCGTGGTTTATTTTGCTCTTCTCTGTTTCCCTGCTGCCTTCGGACGAAGTTTGCGCGACTCGACTGAATCGGGCGTTGCACCTGCCGGCAGTCGGCAAGCCCTGGAAACGGGCCCAAGGAAGCGGTCCATGCGCCCCAAGCAGCAGCTGCGACCAGTCTGTCGCTGACTGAAATCTGCCCCACTCCATATCGTGCAGCTTTGCTGGCCAGGCGCAAAGCAGGGGCGCTGCCTCCAAGAACGCATGCGCCCGTCATCACTGCCACGTGGGATGCGATCAGATGTGGAATCAAGATGGCTAGGTGTGCATCGGGGGGGGGTCTATCGAGATGCCGTGTCGTTTGGTTCATGTCGGTGCCGTGACATTGCGCCTTTGCCTGTAGTGCGTTGTCGTGTACCCAAGCCGCTTGCATAGTCGTAAATTGGAGATTCACGTTCTCCTGCCTGTGACGCAAAGCACCGGCCACCTTGGCCAAATAAACGTTCTGAGAATAAGGAATGAACGCTGAGAGCTACGATCTCCGCCCGGTTTAGAATCGCTTCTGGCTGAACGCCAAGATACATATGCACGGCAGCCCACCATCAAAGTCTTGGCACATGCCACCAGGGTTCGGAAAAAAGTCAAAAGTCAAAAGTCAAAGTCATAACTTTCGAAGTCAAGTCAGTTAAAGTCACCATGGTGATTGACTTTGAGATTTGGTGATTGACTTTTGACTGACTTTAGTGACTTTTAAAGTCATTAAAAGTCATTTTTTGCATAAAATTGCACAGGTTTTGCATAAGTTTTGCATATTAAAAAACACGTTTTTTATTTAAAAATAGTAATAAAAATAGTAATAAAAAAGGAATAATAAAAGTAATAAATATTAAATATTTAATATAAATTAGCTTATTTAACCTTCCGAATCGCTATTTTCACTAAAAGATTGTTCATTTTGCTGTAATTCTTTTTGTAAACCCGATAAATCGGTTATATTCCAGCTTTTTAATAGTAATATTTTACGGCTTGTTTCCGATTTTAACTTATTACGGCTTAGGGTTATAATATTAGTGGCGGTAGAAAATAAACCTTTTATTGCAGCCGAAGTAGCCGGAATCGATAAATATCTTTTAGCTAAAATGCTTAATATTGGAAAGCGTTTTTCGTTATTTTTCCAATATAATAAAATATTTTGGCTTTCGTCGTAAATATCTTCGTTTAAATATATTAAATATTTATTATCCTTTTGCTTTTTTTTCCCTTTATATAATTCGGAATCCGAATCGCTATTATCGTTTTTACTATTAGTTTCTTGGTAAAAACTAGTATTTAATTCATCGAACGAATCGGTTATATTAGTAGGGTTTATTTCATTTTTTAGTTTTATATATTCGTGTTTTATTATTGCTTTTGCATCGTTTTCGATATTAGGATAAAAATGTAATAATTCGTCCGTTTCGAAATGCGATAATTTATAACGCGGATTTAATATAATCGATAATATATATAGCCGATATTTTTTAAATATATTACTAGTTGGATATTCGGGAAAGTATTTATCCAATTTTTTTATACCCGATTCGATTGCAATAATGTAAGCATTATAATAATTATTAGTATTACGATTTATTCGGTTTTTTTGTTTAAAATTTAATATTAAATTGCGTAACTTTTTATAAATGCGATATATATATAAAAAGGTAATATTTAAAGTAGTATATATTTGCCTTTGTAATTTAATAATGGGTTTAACGAATATTTCGAAAATCGGAATTAAATTATTTATAATATCGAATTCGACTTCCGTTAATATTGCTTTTTTATAATCGTTATTATCGGTATTTTTACCCACGTATATTAAAAGGGTATTTTAATTTATAAAAGGTTTTTAGCATTAAATATGTGGAATTTTAACGGGTATTATTAACGTGGTTTATTAATAAGTAACGCATATTAGCGAATGACGCACCCACACCCGACCTCCGGTTAATCGACGCGCATGCCAACCTAATAACGCCAAAAATCCATTTAAACTACTCGGAATTGTATATATCGGACATTTTTACTTTTTTTTAACAAATGCGTGCATTATGTCCGGTTTTGCCGCAAGTGCCATATCGCCGACGAGTTATCGTCGCCCTTTTTTTTAAACCTTTATAATCGCGCATTTTTTACTGCAATTACCTATTTAGCTTTTGCTGGTTTAAACATTTCGTACCTCGTCGATAGTAAATAACCTCCAAGTTAAACACGTGTTTTTTTGGCCTTCCGGCGTTTGCTAAGTGCTTCGTTCGCCTTTTTAAGCGTAAACATTTCGGCTCGGAAAAGGGCCACTTTATGCATTATCGCTTTCGTCCTTTTTGCGATTTGGTTTATAGCCGCTAGCATGGGTGTCGAAAAACTGCTTTGGTAATTGGTAATCCGAGTTTTAATATGTTCGAATTGCGAAGTTGCTTTTTTAACCGTTCGCGGCGTTTTAAAGGTTTAAGGTTTAGGGTTATTTAAAGGCGTTTTCGGGGGAGTTAAAGTTCGTAGCCTTACATTTAGCTTTTCCAAAACCGAATTTAAATTAAAAAAGTAAAGCTAGCCTTTCGGAAGCCTTTTTAAATATTTCTTTCGGTTATAAAGTTAAAAAATGCCGCTTTAAACGCAAAAAAACTTAACCTTAATTACGTGGTTAACGTATAACCTTATTAAGTTTTCGATTTGTTAACCGTACGCCCGTTTTATTAGGCCGAAATATTCGACGTTAAGCGGTTAAAAAAAGTAAAACGAATGCGGAAGCATGCAAAGCGTAATAATATTGTGTTTTTAGCAATAAAGCTCGAAATTCGTCAAATAGTGGCTTTCGTGGCCGTTTAGCACTAACAATCGATAGGACCTCGTAAAACGAGCTGTAATGTGTTTATCGAAATGCTAAATCCATTTTAAGCCGAGCTCGTTCGTAGTTCACCTATTAGCGCTTATTACGATAACCCAATTGCGTGAAAGGTCGGTTTCCGAGTACCAATTGGCCAGGTAGTATTGCCTTTTAACGATAATAAAAGGAAGAACCGCTTAACCGCAATAATTAACCCTTTGGATAATTATAACCCATTTCCGGTTGCTAAGCTAAACCAGTTTTGTTTTACTACGGCCTTCCAATGTTATAATAATTATAACGGCGGCGATTATGCTTATAAAAAAGCCGGTTTCGTCGAAATTATAAATGTCGTTATTTTAAATGCCATATTTGGCTATAGTATTTCGCATAAGGTCGAATTACGCAAAAACGAGCTTAGGATTTTCGCATTTGGCCTTTTGGTAATTGTACTTTCGAATTTAGCGCGTGCCGAGCTTTACGCGGCGTTTAACGAACTTATCGACCCAGCATTTGCTAACGGTGCCCGCGTCGCGTTCGGCGAGCAGTCGGTTAGCTATAGCTTTAACACTAAAAGGCCGGGGAGGAAATGCGCGAAAATCCAGCTCGAGTATGTATTTAACAAGCGCCTTTTTTTCGGATTCCGTTAATTTCCGTAATTTGGGCATACAATCGCGTCAAGAAGGTTAGCCAGCGCGTCGGCGACGTAGCGTGGCTTTAAAAACGTCGTAAATTTTAGCGGCCGAACGCATGCTTAATTGCGCGTTAAATTGCATTGCCCGTATGGCAAGAACAATTTTAGCTTCGTTGGATGTGGATGCCATTTGTGGTTGTTAAGCAATTGAGGTTGGAAGTGGGAAACGCGAATTGCGATGAAAAACGCGTTATTCGTTAATATGCGTTACTTATTAATGAACCACGTTATTTATAGGGATTTTTGTTAATTTAAAATTCCTTTTTAATATACTTTCGTTTTTATATTTATTAATGCCTTCGATTAAAAGCTTTTTTAATTCGTTATTATATTTTAAAATTGTTATAAGTTTACGAACTTTTGCAGTAATAATATTATCGTTATTATTATTATTATTATGCAAAAAGTCGCGTAATATATCTTTTGCAACCAAATTTAATACATGGGCTGCGCATTAAATATCGTAAAAGCTATTAGTAATATTTTCGTTATAATAGTTTATAAAAGTATCGTTATTATTAGCATTATCCCGCGTAATTAATAAAATCGTATTATTATTAATAAAAGGATATTTTTCGATAATATTATTAAATTTTAAATATAAGTTTTCACTAGTATGGCTTATATTACCGATTTTTTTAAATCCGATTAATTTATAATTTAATTTAAATTCGGAATTTATAAATATTACAATTATACCAAAATATTGGGTTTTAATTACTTTAAAAGTCCATATATTAAAAGTTATATTAAATTTACCGTTATTTTCTATTTGCAAACGCATTTTATCGTTAAATAACGAAAAATATTCGTTATAAGTATTATTTAATATAGTTTTTAATTTTTTAGTATTTATAATTAGGGAAATCCTATTATAATAGCTTAATAAATCGGTAAATAAATCCGATTTTACTATATTAAACGATAAATTATTATGGATTATAAACCATAATATCTTTTTATATGCATCTGTATCGTTAAAATCGGATAAAACCGTATTTTGGCGCTGTTTTTTTTCGATTTCCAGCAAAAAAAGCTAATATTATTGGTAATTAGGCTGTATTTTGTTTTTTAGCCCTTATTTTTTCACTTGTTTTATTATAGGCTATATTAGGGTGTTTTAATTTATAATGCCTAAAATAGTTGGAAGTTTAAAATTTTGCAATATTTTCGATTTTTTTATAATTGCATATTGTGCATTTTATTATAATTTCACGTTTTTTATTAATATTTATCGGTAAAAGCGTACGTGTAAATAGGTTATTTTTAAATATATACATTTTACTTTTTTTATCGGTAGGTAAAACGTAATCGGGTTGGTTATAAGGAGAGTTTTTATAATTTGTATTATTATTCGAGTTATTACCGGAATTATTACCGGAATTATTACCGGAATTATTACTGGAAGTAAAGCTATTTATCGATAACGTAATGTTATTCATGTTAAAAAACGAATTGGTAGTAAAAAAGGGTAATAATAAAAGTTAAAAGTAAAGGATTTAACGTAAAAGGTAGGTAATAGTAAAATGCGTAAATGTAATGCTTAATGGTTTGGAAAAAAAAGCGAAAAAAAATGCCGGTTAAAATGGTTGCTTTACGTTTATTTATATTAAAAGTTAAATTTCTAAAAGTTTTTACGTATTACTAATATAAGTTAGTATTACTAAGCAATTTACGTAAAATAACGTAATTTAAAACGTTAATTTATAAGCTAAATTGCATTTGTAATAATTAATAATACGTAAAAGTAAAAAGAATTGCGTAGAAATTGGTAAAAATTGCTAAAATTTTGTATTATTAATATTAATTTACGTAAATTTATTACAAATCGATGCACGTTATTAGTAATATAACCAATAATTGTATTACTAATGCTTTTTTATATTAGTAAGCAAAGAAATTGTTAAAAACTACTAGAATTTTCATATTACTAATACAACTTTTACGTAAATTTATTAGAAATCGATGCATTTTATTAGTAATATAGCAAATATCGCATTATTAATACATTTTTATATTAATAAGCAATAGAAATTTTTAAAAACGTTATTATTTTTATAAATTTAATTGTTCCTTTCGCTATTTCTTTTGCAATTTTTCGGTTTACCAACCAAATCACTTTATTATTATACCTACCTACCCTATACTTATACCTATTATTTATTACTTTTTACCCAACGCTTTACAACGATACTTATCGTTACTACCGTTAAAATGCCGTCGAAAATTACCATCGATATCGAAAACTTTAACGATATTAAACGGCTTTTATCGATTTTAAAACAGCCTCGAATTAGCCGGCAAAATAACGATATTCCGGCCGTTATAAAGCCTAAAATTTGCACTTATTGCCAAATTAAAAGGCCATACATACACGCAATGCTGGTTTTTACAGCCGAAATAAAACGCTAAACGGTTGGAATATTAAAAACCAACTAAATAACGACGTTTACGCTAAAAAGCGTGCATATTTCCTTTCCGTTTTACAAAATAAAAACGAAAAGGATAACGAAAAAATCGATAATACCGATAGGGTTAAAAACCCCGGTATATTACTATAAAACGGTTGGAAATACCGGGCGTTACGAAGTATTACGAGATTTAACAAAGGATGATATGGATTTTTAATTATTTACTTTTTTATCGCTTTTTCATATTTATTTGCTTATTTATTTACGTTTTTACTAGTTTATTAAATATATTAAATTTTGTTAATTTATATAATTATTTATTTAATCATTTATTTAATTACTTATTTAATTATTTACCTATATAAAAAATGACTTTTAATGACTTTGAAAGTCATTAAAGTCAGTCAAAAGTCAGTCACTAAAAGTTAAAGTCACTGCCCTAACTTTGAAAGTCAGTCACAGTTAGGGTGATGACTTGACTGACTGACTTTTTTCCGAACCCTGCATGCCACTGCAAGGGACAAGTGCTCGGGCTGAAAGTCCCAGGAGGGTTATCTTCGAGTTCCCTTTTTTGGCTGTGCTGATGTCAAGCTCGAAATCGCGCTCTTTCTTTGGGTGTGCCGGCTTCGGCTGTGGCCCAGTCTGACCCGAACCACATAGACGACCTCTGCCGCTGCCACTTAGCGGCGGAGTAGGACCTGTGTAGAGGAAAAATAGAAAAGGCATGCTGGAGATGGCCGCATGGAGAGGCTTTGGTGATATCGGCGCGCAACGAGCTCCTCGGCGGCTGGAGGACATCGTCGCGACCGACAAACCCAATGAGCTATAAAAAGATCGAGGCCGAGACATCAGGGAGCAGCCAGTCAGACCCAGTATATAGATCAACCAAGCAGAGCAACAGCAAACATCACCAGGTATTATCGTCTCATTACTTTACACTGCTTTCCGTCTCCTTTTTTCTTGGCAGATGGTAGCTGTCTGATCCGTGGCCCTTGCTTTTCCTTTGCCACCCCTCACTCGTCCCAGGGAACCGTTACCCCCGCACAAGGCGCACCCTTTATTCGCTTCATCGCCATCCTGGGGTCCCTGATCCTAGCCGCGGTGACCCGGATCCTTGCCGAGCCGGTGCTGAAGCAGGATGCGCCCTTTATTTCTTCCGAGGGAGTTGAGGCTGTTAGCCCCAGAAGCGGCATCAGTGGTCTTTTAAGTCGTCTGAAGAATAGTATACCTATTTTTCTGCCGAGGGCAAAGTTGGGGCCGAAGGTGAAGCCTCCGCCGCCGCCGAAGCAGAAGAGCTCTCTACCACCTGCCTAGAAGAGCGACAGGGCCGCGCCAGGCAAGAAAAATAACAGCCCGCCTCCAGCAAAGCAGAACGCTGCTGCACCCACGAAAAAGAAAAACAATCCTCCCGCGTCCATGAACACCAACCCAAAGAAGAAAAGGACATCATCCCCGCGGGAAATAGCACATCAGCGAAGAAGAATACAATTTCTGAGGGTGGGAAAAAAGAACACGACGCGCGTTAAGGAGAAGACAAAAACCACACCGAGTAATAGAAACTCGAAGGGGAACGCGCCTAGCAAAAAGAACTCGAAAGATGATGCGCTTGGCAAGGAAACCACAATATCCACCGATTCGGGCAAGAAGACCACACAAGGGGGCCGCTGGAAAGAGCAACAAGGTTACGTGACCCGGAAGCAAGAATGGGAAGGTTAATAACCATGGAGGAAAGACAACCAAAGACATTAAGTGCAAAAGACCAAGCAGGCCTTGCCCGGCAAGAACAGTACTAAAAAGACAACCGGGATTACAAGCCCTGATGAGAGGAATACAAAAAAAGCTACGAATACAACAGAGGCTGGCAATGACCCCAAAGCCACGAAAGACGCTAAGAATACCGAAAATCACGGACCCGGAAAAAGCATTAAAAGCACAGAGAATCAGGGACCCGACAAGAACAAGGAGAATGCCAAGAACCAGTGGCCGGGCAAAAACACGGAGAATACCAAGAACAATAGCCCTGGAAAGAGCACCAAGAATACTAAGCACCAGGGACCGGGCAAGGTCACCAAGAACACCTAACACCAGGGTCCCGAGAAGAACACGAAGAACACCAAGAATCAGGGCCCTAGCAAGAACACGAAATCAGCAGCCCTTCCACCCGCCGGCGCACCGGCCGTCCAAGACGCAGACGCGGCTCGAGCACTTGGCGCCGGTCGCGGGCCAGCTGCTTGGCGAATACTAGCAGCAGCAGCAAGAGACGGAGGTGCAGCAGACGCAGACGGCGGTCCAGCCCGAGCGCTGGGTCTCGCCCGACGTGTGCAGGCGGTGCGCCGCCGAGGTCGTCTCGGCCCTGCTCAGACGGGATTTCGAGATGGAGGTGGTGGTGTTAGCGAGGCGGAGGGTAGCGCTCGGTAGAGTGCAAATGGTAATCATCGGGTATTGTATTGTTTCCCTGATTTGGAGCATAATCATCGTTTAATTTTTTTTTTTTGGCATACCATTTGCATTTGCGCAAAATCACTATCAAATCCAGTTTTTCGATCGCAGTGGAACGAACGCGCATGCGTGGGCAAACGCATGGATTATGGATTATGATGGCGCAGTCCCCTGAGGCTGGAGAACATTGATTGGCCCATGGTGGGGCCTACCTTGGCCGCTTCCAGATCCCCACCAGCAACGAGTTTATTTGGACGACAGATTTCCTCTCCGAATGCGACATCGGAATTCCTTCCCCCAGCAGCCCTGCAATTTTCGGGCTTGCAGAACCAGATGGCACGCCTACCGCCGCGTAATCTCCTCGTCTGCTTCGATGCCTTTGGCACCCTGATCAGGCCGCGGCGGTCAGTGCCGCAACAATACGGGGAGGTCGCGCGCCAGCTCGGCATATCGGGTTTCAGCGACCGAGACATCGAGGTGTCGTTCAAAAAGGCCTTTGCGCAAATGATAAAGGACCACCCCAACTACGGCCACCAAAGCAACATGGGCGCCGAGGCGTGGTGGACAAATGTCGGTAACGCCCCACATCCCCCTGCTTTGCCTCTATGATCATGCGCCTGCTAACAGACAGCTTGTGGGGAAGCTCATCCACAGGACCTTCACCCCGCTGCTGAGCGAGGAAGATCGGAGGGCAATCCCCGACGATCTGGCGCCGCTCCTGCTTCGCCGCTTTTCGTCGGGGGAGGGGTATGGTCTCGTTGACGAGGAGATCGGTGCGCTGCTGCGGGAGCTGCGTCCCTTGCGGCGACGGCATGCCCTGGACACGACAGCCATCCAGGACCAGTGGCGCCCATACCGCGTGGTTCTAGGCGTCATCACCAACTCCGACGACCGCATCCCGGGCGTCTTATCGTCTCTCGGCCTGGACGTCGGCCCGTTGCGCTGGGGTCAGGGGCTGCTGCCTGCAAACGGAGCGACCGACCCGCCCCCACCGCCCCGCGCCGGCGCCGCAGACCCGCAGCACGACATTGACTTTTGCTGTATGTCGTACGACGTCGGCCGTGAGAAGCCGGATGTCGCCATCTTTCGCGCCGCGCAATCCTTGGCTGGCGCATCCATCGGCGCGGCCGGACATGTGCAGACCGGGGTCGGGGGAAGGATGGACCGCTACCGGGAGGATCCGTGCATATGGATTGGAAATCGATCTACATCGGCGATGACTACGCGCACGACGTGTGTGGTGCGCTGGGAGCAGGCTGGCACGGGGTGCTTGTGGGCGGCGACGGTGGGGACAGAAAGGCGCGGTCGTTGCCCGAGTTCACCACGTCGGTGCCATCCATTGAGGGTCTCGTCTCTCGGGAAAGACAGGGCTTCCGCGCCAAGAGCGCTGCGGCTGTTCTACGGTGGCTTTGTGAGCAGCTGGCTAAGTTTCCGCAACCAGTTCAGTAGGCAATGACCGGCAAATGGGCTCTCTTCCTATCTTCCAGGGACGCGGGGGCAATATTTGATCAGCTCGTAGGCCGTCGACCCGGAGCAGAGAAAAGGTGCGGGGCTGCGGTATCGGCGAGCCCCTTTGCTCGATGCGGACTTCGCAACGGAACCAGAATATGAACTAACCACTAGCCACATTGGATGAAAGCCCCGGCCGAATTTTGCGCGCCGGGGAGGAAAGAAAAGGCCGCGTATTTGTTCCTTGCCTGGCACGCCTGGGTTGGATTGAATCGCTGTCTTTCTTTGTAATGATCGGCAAGGGCAACTCCACCTTCGCGGGTCGGCGATGGCGAGTCAATGACGTCGTGGATTCCCCGCCCACCAGCACGATCGTGTCGGCGTTTCGGTGACGCGCGACTGCCATCATGCATCGATGATGCAAAAAGCCTTACCAAAGGGTGGGGTGACGATGAATGCCGTTACGCTCGCGTCAAGCAGCGTTGGAAGTGGGTCTGAGCAGTCGAACTATAATAATGTCGTCGATGCTTCAGCCAAATTTTGGTGCGTATGGCCCCATTGTCTTTTTTTTTTTTTTTTTTTTTTTTGCGCGCAATCCGGTCTACCACGCCAGACGAACGCGCGTTCTACAATCGTGAAAATAATCCTACAGTCCATCAATCATCATGGCGACGAGCCAGGCAGCCTACGCCGTGGAGAAGGCCATCGGCCACAAGGACCAGCCGCTGCAGGACTCCATCCTGAAGCAGGATGTTGCCGACTACAATGGCGAGACGGGTGATCCGAGCCGGACCATGAAGGCACTGGTTTGGCTTGGCAAGAACCAGGTTGAGATCGGTAAGTGAGGACCCATGAAAGCATGGATGCCAATTGACCAAAGCTGCTCCACCAAATCTACGTTGTCCGACCCATTTACAGCGGACATGCCGAGGCCCAAAATCTTGGAGCCGAGGGATGTCATTCTTAAGGTGACGGGCAGCACAGTCTGCGGGAGCGACTTGCACCTGCTGCACGGCACTGTCCTGCAGATGAAGAAGAACGACATCTTGGGCCACGAGTTTTGCGGCATCGTCGATCAGATCGGCCCCGAAGTGAAGAATGTGAAAGTCGGCAAGCGATACGTCGCCTCGTTCCAGATTGCGTGCGGAGAGGTCTGTCTCCTCCCCCCCTCGACATCCATCTCCTCGCCTCCTTAACACTAACAGATCTCCCACATGAACAGTGCTTCTACTGCAAGCAGAAGCTCTCGTCCCAGTGCGAGCGCACCAACGCCAACACGACAGAGCAGGCCCTCTACGGCGGGCAGACGGCGGGCATATTTGGCTACTCGCACCTCACGGGCGGCTTCGCGGGCGGGCAGGCCGAGTACGTGCGCGTGCCGCTCGGCGACGTCAACCTGCTCGAGATCCCGGACTCGGTGCCGGACGAGAAGGCCCTGTACCTGTCCGACGTGCTGCCGACGGCCTACAACGCCGTCAAGGACACGGCCGTCTACCCGGGCGACGTCGTCGCCGTCTTCGGCGCGGGGCCCATCGGCCAGATGGCCGGCTTCTTCGCGCTGCGCGAGGGCGCCCACGAGGTCGTCTTTGTCGACACGGAGCCGCAGCTGTCGTTCGTCATGGGCAGCTTCGCCGCCCACGAGAACACGGAGCGCAGGGTGCGCGCCGTCGACTACAAGAAGCTGGCGTCGGGCGTCACGAGCAAGGAGACGGTCGTCAGCAGGCTCAAGGACATGTGCGGCGGCAGGGGCCCCGACGTGGCCATCGAGTGCGCCGCGGGCGAGTACGCCAAGGGCTGGGCGCACTGGCTCGAGATGGCGATTGGGGCCGAGACGGACACGAGCGAGATTCTCAACGAGATGATCGAGGGCGTGCGCAACTATGGCCGTGTGGGTGTGACGGGAGTTTACGTCGGCTATGTGAGTATTTTGCCCTTTCCCTTCAGATTTTCAGGGCATCCGCACTTCGCTGTTTGGCTTTTCTTTTTTGCGGATGGCTGGCTGACAAGAACCCCTGCAGACCAACCACTTCAACATCGGCTCGCTGATGGAGCGTGGCATTCGCCTGATTGGCAACGGCCAGGCGCCCGTGCACAAGTACTGGCACGAGCTGCTGGAGCGGGTGAAAAGCAACGACATTGACCCCTACCAGATGCTGTCACACCGCGTACGGCTGGAGGATCTAGACAAGGTGTATTACAAGTTCGAAAAGAGGGAAGACGCCATGCAGAAGATCTTTGTTGAGACCAAGTGGTCGCTTCCGCGGGCTGAGGGATCGCCTACGCTCACGACGTACTGAGTGAAGGACGAGCCAGGATGTGTCAAGATGTTAAATAATGTTTTTAAAAAATCAAATTTTTTATAAGCCATGCTCGGTGACAAAGGGAATTTCGAGGGCGAGTCCGAGCCCCTTTTAAAGGCCACATCTATTCATCTTGGCTCAAACCCCGCCCTGGCTCCTTCACTCTGCTTTGGCACGATCGGATCCATCGACATCGCCCGCTGGTGTTTAATCACACGCGGGAGTCCACTTAGCTGAGTCCCCGAGCGAGTCGGCCGTGAGCCCGGCGCTGCCCGGTTCCTCATGCCGGCCTCGACCTGTCTTTGGTACGAGACGTTGCGCAAACGCTCCGCTTCGGCGGGGGTGAGTCTCAGCTGCCATCGGTGCCCAGGGGGCGACTATCAGCGCACACCCGAGAAAAAAGATTACATCGTTGGGGTTGTTCGGAGAGAAGCTCACATAAACCTCTACACCAACCATGTGGATTGCCAGCGCGAGCCAAAGCGCCGCCCCGAAATTCAGAGTGAGGGCGCTGCCCACCCCTGCCAGGCCCCCTTGGGCCGGATCCGCAGGCACGGCAACGGCGAGATGCGGGTCCGCGGGGGCGCTCCCACCAACACCATCATAAAAGCCCGCGCAGCCGGGGAAATAGGCCAGGACCCTGCCGCGGTCGCCGTCGTGCTCAAAGTCGATCTGGTCGCAGGGCCGGACGGTGGCGTAGCCGGCCGGGCGTTAATAAACATCATAACGACGAGGCACAGGCGCGTGGTGATGATAGCGCCCGCGTTGACCCAGGCGCGCAGCATCCAGGCGCGGTGCTGCTCGATCTGCAAACGCTTAACGTTGTACCAGGCCAGCGCCAGCGGGACGACAAAGGCGAGCGCCCCGAAGCCCGTCCCCGTCTGCACCTCGACCGTGCCGCCCATGGCCCGCCGCGCTACCATCAGGGCGCCGGCCGTGCCGGCGAGCGCCAGGAGCACGACGAGGTACCCGTTGAGGCGGTGCAGGAGGATGGCGCGGTGGCGGATGGCGGGCACGAACTGCACGACGGCGAGGATGGAGGCGGGGATGATGGTGAAGAGGTGCAGCATCATGCCGACCTGGGCGACGCCGGGGCGGAAGTAGTAGGCCTCGGTGGGCCGCTCCTTGCGGAAGGTGCCGAAGTAGTCGAGATATGGCAGGCGGGCCAGGGAGAAGCCGAGGAGGGCGCCGGCCAGGACGAAAAACAGGGCAAAGTTGTAGCCCTTGGAGAAGCCGAGCGGGTTGTACAGCCTGCGGAGGACGGTGACGAGGCCGTTAGCCGGCGGGCGGGTGGCTTTCACCATAGTTATGCTGGTGCGGACTCTGTTTGGGTTGAGGGATGCTCCAACAAAGGGTAAAAAGCATGCAGAAAAGTGTCAGGCGTCTATAATCGGGTGTACGAAAGCTGGAAGCAGGAGAAAAAAACGTCCTATCTACTCAAGACCGTGGTCTACATTTATAAAAGTTTCCGCCACTAAAAGGGTGGTTTTGTCGGGTTTAACGGACACGACGATGGGCAACACCGAAAGTCCATCCACACGCGGGGGAATAGGGGCCCGCCATCGTGAACGATCGCATAGCTCGGCAAAGGGCAAGCCTTTACTAGTTCGCACTCGCATCCCCATAAAACGGTACCTACGTTCGTATGGTGGGAAAAGGGGTTGGCCGGAGCCTGAGGGGGAGATGGGGGCGTACACGCCTTCTAGGCGCCTGACGGGGCGCAATGCGAACAGGGTGAGATGTATGACGACGCGGCGCTGGCCGCGGTGAGCACAAGGTAAGCACAAGGATCAAAAGCGGCTGACATGCAGGCCGGGCCGGCACCGAAAATTGGCCCTGGCCCGGCCTGCATTCGTTCAGAGCTCGCATTCGCTTGCAGGGAATTAATCCTAACCTTGGCCGTTGAACAATGGTCCAATCGGCAAATTGCGCCAAGCAGATAGCCCGGACTCCTCCTGCATGTTGGTCGAGATGGAGCTGGAAAGTGTGGAATCAGATTGCATTCCTGCTTATGATAATTACAACAGAGAGGCAGAAAGATGTGACCTACACTGGCGGTAACGCTCTGGAGCCAGCCAGCGACGAGAATCGACGTGCTGTGAGCATCGGCGTGCGCAGCTGGCCGCCCCCGTTCAGCCACAAATGCCAAGCCACGTCAGCAAATCTATGTCCCGTCGTTCCTGCTCGCAGAAGCTGTTTGCAAACGAAAGCGCCTGCCTTTCTAGACCAACTGCTAGGACCTGCCTAGGCACCCTCCATCTACTTGGACCTCCCACCTGGGCTCTAATCCCAGATCCTTCTTCTACCTCTTCGTTCGTGGCCTTCCCCTGTAATTACCCCAAACGCCATGTTCGAAATCAAGGACGTGCCCGGCAAGGGCAAAGGTCTGATTGCCACACAAACCATCCGCGCGGGCACCAGAATCCTCGCCGACGTGCCCATGATCACGATGCCTCTTAGTGACACCCTCCTGGAAATTTTCAGGAACCTCACCAGGCAAGTCTGCGCTTTAAGCGAGGACCAGCGCAGCGATTTCTTGTCCATGTCGGACGCCATGATCAGTTCTGTTCCCGAGAGCGTGCGCCACGGCGAGCACGAAACCGCGGTGAGATACTACGCCATCTTCAAGACCATGTCTCTGCCAGCCGAAGAGCCACTCGGCAAGGTGTCAGTCTACAGTCAAGCGTCGCGAATCAACCACGCCTGCCAGCCCAACTCTGGGGGCATTGGAACGAGAGGATCAATAAATACACCGTCCGTGCTGTCGAGGACATCACCGAGGGTGATGAAATCACCATTTCCTATGCCCCAATCCTGCCCCGCGCGGAGAGGCAGGATTTTCTCTTACGGTTCGACTTCACGTGCGACTGCCGTCTCTGCTCTCTGCCGCTCGAGCAGAGCAACAAGATTGACCTCAAGCTCAAGGAGATCGACTGCATCCACATGCAGCATCAGCAAGGCTGGGGTACTTCGCTGATCAAGGACATGATGTCTTCGCCGCTCCATGCCCTCCACTCCTTCGAAAAGATTGTTCGTCTTCACCAGCAGGTCGGCCTGCGTGGTGAGGTCCTGCGCCAGAGCCTGACCTACGCCGCGAAAACATCGATCAATCATGGCGACCAAGCGAGGGCAATGATATTTGCTCGGCGCGCGGTGGCTCAATGTCGCAGGGCCGAGGGCAGAGACGGCTGCTCCACCATTCTGGGGAAGGCACTTTCGATCCTGGCAAACACGTCGGAGCACCCGTCTCTGGGAAAGATGTCGAACGACGAGTGGAAGACGACAATCAACGACATCCCAAAGACCTCAACCCCTCCGCCATGGCGGCCTGGCTCTGGAGGAGTAATGAGCAGGGCGACGGTCCACGCATCCCACGGATCGCAGAGGCTGACGGCCTTCGAACCCCCCCATTTCTTCCCTGCCTGGCACGGCCTGCCTGAGGATGGTGATTCGATGGGTGCATACTGTCGCCACTGGTGCTTTCTCGCCGAGATCGTTGAGTCCAAACCCTTTGATGATTTTCTTCGTTTCCGGGTGATAGACTTCCATGGCCACCTCGTCAAGATGCTCGCCGACGCCGACGAACGCGGCCTCGGACTGAACCCTGACTTTATCCGACCAGGCAACACAATTGCCAAGCTGGATGCGCTGCCAGACGTCTATGAGCCCTGTGAGGGGGACTCTATCCCTTCCATCTTGGACGGTGACCCCAACACACATAAGGTAAGGCTGCCCAGTACGGCTGAAAGTGGAAGGCCTGCTGATTCTGATGGATCGCCGGTTAGATCTTCCCAGCGTCCCTGCAGACCGTCTTGTCCCTCAGCGACCGCGTTCTAAAGTTCAGCAGCGCACAAAAGCAGGAGGATGGCAAGGTGGCGAGAAGCTGCCATGGGTGCGACAAGGATGGGGCGTCCCTCATGAAATGCACCAAATGCTAGCTGTTCTGGTACTGTGGTGTGGTAAGTGCCTGCCCAGGATCCGCACAGCAGACCTTTGATCGGGAAGGTTGCTTCCCAAGGCAATGCTAACTATGGATTACTTACCTATGCACAGACATGCCAGACGATCGGCTGGAATGTCCTGGGTCACAAGAGAGACTGTAAGCTTCTTCAAGATGCCGACCTACGCATTCTATCCTACATGGAACAGAGGTGTTATCGCGATACGGAACGCTCCGGTTCCCACTCCCCGCCCCCAACTGATGATGTTGCTGGAATGCGAGCATATGGATCAGAAGGAGCCGAGGCCTTCGAGATGGGTGAGAGTGTACGAGATGTGTGGGAAGGTTTTTAGACGCGGAAGGCCTTTGAAGGCAGAAAGCCCAAAGCATGGTGTATCGGCTGTAACATTGCTGGGGCATGGAGCAAGTGGGTAGGACTTGGTCCTTTTATCATGTAATTATGCGCAGCTTTTTCTGATTTCTTCGGATGCGAGCTCCTGCTCCACATTCCTCTACGATTATATCTTTTCTTTCTAGAGAGCTTAAACTGTTGCTTTCATAACATTTTGTCGTACTGATCTCGTGCCATTCGGCTACCTAGTTTCATACTGCTTTCGTGTTCCATGCCAACTACCTTGTCCATTGCCACACCTCGCACCACAAGTTTCTTCACACTTCCACATGAAATCTATCTTTTGACCCCCAGCACAGGATTTTAATCCGGGTAATCACAAACTTGAACAGTACTCCAGCGACCTACTCGAGATCTACTAGGCGCCACCCGCTGCTTTAAAGCAACAACAAAAAGTTCAAGACAACACAAAAAGTTTCAAGTTTTGCCAGTCGGCAGTAAAGACCGCTTCAGTATCGTCTACGCCCGAACGGGAAAGGTCGGATGAGAGGAGGTGGAGGAGGTGGTCGTGGGCGGTCCGCTTGGCGGGGGATCCTACTAGGTGCAGGGGGCTTTTTTTCGGGTAAATTTTTTTTTTCCCGACTTCTTCCTTTTTTTGTTTCTTGGTCCAAATTCACGAAGCAAGCAGGCTGGCCTGCTTGGGGGTGGGAAGGAATGCCAGAAATGTTTGTGGGCCGGAACCGTCGGTTTAATTATTTCTCGAACGGGGGCATTGGTTTTAAAACCTGAGCCAGACCCAGCGGTAGGGCTTCGTTAGGCTCGCCCGGGGGGGTCGAGGTCGAGGGCGCGAGACATGTCCCGACGCCTTGGTGCGCCATGTCATGTCGGACCTGCCTGTACTAGCGCCCGGCGTTCAGGATCCACCAATTGGCGTCAGCAAAGACACGTTGGGGGGGGGGGGGGGGGGGGGCGCAACCGTCAGCGCGGGCCGATCCCAAGATCGGGCGACAGGTACTTGGGGAGCGAGCGATTATGCCCGCATAAAGTTTATTGGTTTGCCTCGTAATAAGATTCGAAACTTGGGATAAATTTCGCACGCAACAAGCGAATAGCGAATCATTCCACCCTCCACGAAAATCCTACTGCAACCACTTCGGCCAAGGGATGACCAGGTTGCTGGGGTGGCTGGTGTTGTTGAAGAACCACAGTCCGTTAAGCCACCTGCGCGGCATGATCTGCTGCGTGCGCGGGTCGTAGCGGACCTCGATCGACGTGATCCACGTGTTCTTCCTCGACAGCTTGGCGCCCCGGTCCGTGTGCTCGTGGTCGGTCCCCGCGGCCGTGAAGGCGAAGGACACGCGGGAGCCGCCCCGGTCCTCGGCCCCGTCGTCGTCGTCGTCGTCGTCGCCGCGCACAAACACGGCCAGCCATGGCGTCCAGCGGCCCCTGACGTGCTGGCGCGCCATCCACACGGCGCGCCCCTCGGCCAGGGCGCGGCAGACGCGCTTGGCCATGAGAAGCTGCAGGTGCCGGAAGCTCCAGTGCTGGGCGGCGGCCGGGTCGCCGGCGGTGCCGTTGTCGTCGTCGTCGGCGTACTCGCGCAGCTTCCGGGCCAGCGCGTCGCCGCCGCCGCTGGTTAGGCGCGTGGCGGCCAGGTGGGCGGCCAGGGCGCGCAGCAGGCGCCGCTCGCCGGGCGTCAGGGGCCCCCGGATGCGCGCCGGGTCGTGGCCGCGCCAGTAGGCGGCGCGGTCGGCGTCCGACACGGGCGGGCGCAGGCGTCGGTCGACGCGCGAGAGGACGCCGCGCGCGCGGACCCCGGCCGGCGTCAGCACCACCCGCGGCAGGCGGCAGTGCTTGATGAAGATGAGCTCGCTGGCGGCCACGGGCGGGTGCACGTCGAGCTTGGCGGCGCGCAGGCACGCGAAGACGTCGCCGGCCATCAACGCGCCGGCGCTGCTGCCGTCGCCGCCGTCGTCGTGCCGCAGGATCTCGCCGTTCATCAGCGCCAGCGTCAGGATCGCGACGCTCAGACTCGCGGCCGGGCCGAGCGCGCTCGCGCTGAGGCGGTTGTTGTAGCGGCAGCAGTTGGCCGCGATGGCCAGCATGTCGGCCGGGACCGTGATGCCGCGCGTGCTGATGTCCTCCAGGATGGCGGGCGACATGGCGCGCACCACGGAGCTGGGGCCGCCCGTCGTGAACTTGCTCCGGTACAGGAACGTGTAGCGCCGCGCGTACCGAAGTATCTCGCCGCAGCGCCTGCGTCTGGCCTGGTCGCTGCCCCGGCCGACGGCGAGGCAGAGCACCGTCACCTCGGTGCGGAAGTTCATGGGCCAGACCTCGATCTCCCCAGCCGTCTGCCCAAAGAGGTCCTCGCCGCTGTCGCTGTTGAACCTGCCGTCGGCCCGGTCCGCGCTGCTCGGCAGCAGGAGGACCATATGCCTGGATGCCAGGAACTCCTCCTGGAATATCCACGCCCGCTTCCAAAAGCTGTCCGCGAGGACCTCCTCGATGAGGTCCAGGGCCTCGTCGACGTCATCGTCGGGCACAAGCAGCCTCGGCTCGCTGTCGTTGTAGCTGGCGAGCTTGCTGTCCAGCAGCCTGCGCAAGACCCACAGCTTGCGCTCGGAGTCGATGCGCACGAAAAGCAAGCCCAGCGTGCGGCCGAGCGCGCGCCTCTTGCCGCCCACGTCGACGACGCGGCCGCTGTATTGGTACACCAGGTCCATGGAGTGCACCGCGACCTCCTTCTCGTCGCCGGCCTCCTGGTTGATGCACAGCTTGTCGAGCCAGAAGGGCGTGTGCAGGTAGTCGGGGTTGCAGGCCTTGTAGTTGAGGATGCGGTCCAGCACGGCGTCGGGCGCCATGACGACGCCGGGCGTGTCGGCGGGCACGAACCGGTAGCGGCCCGATATCGCGTCGTGGCCCGGCAGCGACCACGGGCACGAGATGGCGATGTACTCGTCCGAGGCGTGGTGCCTCAGCTCGACCGGCCCCGCGCCCCGGCTCGGGTGCTCCTTGGAGCCCATGTCGACCTGTACGCAGAGCCGCATCGAAGTCTTGTGCAGGACAAACGTGGCGCACTTCTGCATGTCGACGATCCTTGCGCTTAGGGGCGGCGCCGTCGCGGGCCCCCGGATCTCAGACAGAGTGCATTGCGTATCGTCCTTCATTGGCGAAGGCCAATTGCCTCCCTGGTGCCCGCCAGCCGATGTCAATTCGTCTGTCAATCGGTAATCTGCAAATGGACAGACGCAAAACGTCAGACATACCCGGCCCCGCCCCGCAAATAGGTTCGATGTATCCTCCCAAGTGGCAGGGGGCTTTCGCGCCAGCAATCGCGCTCCGTGTGGACGTCCGGCACCGTTGCGGGACGGAAGAGGATGGGGGTTTGCGAGGAGCGGGCGCCCGTCTTCCAGCCCAGATCAGCACAACACTCGCTGTGTTGGGCCAAGGCTCTAGGCAGTCAGCTGAACCGAGCCCCCTGTTGCGATGGTTTCGCTCAGCCTGCAATCGACGCCCATCATCCAACTTGGCCCTAGCGCGTGATGACGAGCCACCGGGAGCGGGGAACCTGGGTCCCTGCGCATCGTCTACCCGGCCAGACATTAATCCCATGCCTTCACTACCCCGGTCGTGCTTATGGGTCGCGGAAAGGACTGTATTCGAGCTGCGGTGGTGATTATCTACGAAGGCAAATAAGCGCCAGGTAAAGGAAGAGGGCAAAAAAAAAAAAAGAGTCGGGCAATCGACAAGAACAAGTTGCACATACGACAATGTTCTCCCCAAAAGGGATGACAAAGATCCAATGGCAAAAGCCCGGAGGGAAGGGAAGGTGCAACCGACAACAACAAAAACAGGAGATGAACGAGAAGTACCTGGTAGTTAAGTCTAGTGACCCCCTGTCCGCCACCCCGCAGTCCCACATCGTGAGATCCTCGCGCGTACTTCTTTTCTACGGGATTCCATCAATTTTGATCCGTTTTCCTTACTTTTTTCTGCATTTCGAAGCTGAAATGCCAGAGAAACAGTATACAGAACAAGAGCTCGAACAGGCCGTCGCCGCCGTGCAGGCGAAGGTCCCAATCGCGACAGCTGCCCGAACCTATGGAATACCGAGATCTACCCTACGAGACCGACTTAAAGGCGCCCTACCTATCCGGCAGTCCCAAAAGCCTTTTCAGCGGTTAGGACCGGCCCAAGAGAAGGGCCTGGCAGATTGGGTACGCATACAGGCCTCTTTAGGCCTCCCTCCAACGCATGCAGAAGTCCGGTTTTTTGCGGAGGAGATCCTACGCCGGGAGGGCACCCAAACAACCCTTCGGGAGGCGCTGGATTAGGCGCTTTTTACAGCGATATCCGGAGATCCGGGTCGGCAGAGGCCGGCGCATGGAAGTCGGCACGAGTTAAAGGGCTACCACCGTTACTATTGGGATTGGTGTCAGTACCTCCAAATCCTGGAGGTGGCCGGGATTAAGCCGGAAAACACGTACAACGCCGATGAGGGGGGCCTCAGGAGGGTAAAACGGGTACGGGCTCGTTCTAGGCCTCGCGGAGGCCGGCTTTTGCAAAGAAAAAGAGCCCGGCACGCGCACACTGGACCTCGTTTATCGAATACATCTCGGCCACTAGGGTTTCGCTTCCTCCCCTTATTATTTTTAAAAGGAAATACGTACAAAAGCAGTGGTTTCCGGAAGATTTAAGCCAATTTAAAGGCTGGGAATTCACTGCAAAGGATAACGGGTGGACTACGGATCGCACGGCCGTCGAATGGCTGCAAAAGGTCTTTCTCCCTCGCACCCAACCCCCTACCTTTAAACGCCGGCTTTTAATATTAGATAGCTACGGATTTCATATAACTAAAAAGTTTATATCTTTTTGCTTGCAAAATAACGTTTTTTTTTGCTTTATTTACCTTTTTATTCCTCGCCCGTTTTGCAGCTTTTAGATTTATCCGTTTTTAGCCCTTTTAAACAAGCTTACCGCAAAATAACCGCGCTCCCAAGCTTTATTTACCTGCTTAATTGTGTGGGAAAACGTTTATTTTTGCAAGGCTATGCCTCCGCAAAATTACAAGCCTTACCCCTTATAATAATCAAGTCGGGGCGGGCATCGGGCTTTTGGCCCCGGAATATCCGAAAACCCCTATCGAGCCGACTTTTACTCGAAAACTCCAACCAAAACAGCTAACGAGCCGGAATTTAACAATCTGTAAAGGATAAAAAGGCCAAACAACGTTCAAACGTCCCTGTCCTGCTGTCCCAGGTGCCCTGGGAAACTCCCAAGCAGACCAGAGAGTTGGCCTCCCAAATCAGCACCTTCAAGGCCCGGATTCCGGCAAGCCCCACGGCCCGACTTTTCCTCCGGAAAGTCCAAAAAGGCTACGAAATGCGTGATTTCGAATTTGCTACGGCTTATCAAAAAATTAGGCGGTTAAAGGCCGAATTGGAGGCACAGCGGCCTCGCAAAAAAGGCGGGTGGCACCGGATCCCAACGAAACCTTCGTGAATATCCGGCGCGTTGCAAAGGCAAGGGGGCAAGTTGGGGAGGCAAATGATAAGCGTCTGAAAGAGCGGAGTATTCTGATCAGGAATCAATATACTTTTGTATCTAGGTTGGCTAAATTGAGGTAGAAAAACGCGGTCGAATACGCTGGGTTTGGACGGGATCCGATTCAATTTGGGTGGCGGACAGGGGGTCACTAGACTTAATGTAAACCTAAGGGCCTGTACTAGACTATCGGTTTTTTGGTTTTTTAACCCCCCTGCCGGTTTTTTAGATAAGCGAGGATCGTCACAAGGGGCCCTGCAATAAAAAATGTACCTTTATAAATAAATTTGTCTATTTTTAACCCCTGGCAGCAGTTTGCAAGCGAATTTCCCCTTTAGGAGGTGGCAAAAAAAAAGATTTATTATTATCTGGTCCTATTTGCACGCACCAAACCCCTCGTGCCCGGCCTCCTACACGTGCCCGGCCCTCCCTAGGGCGGCCCTTTTTATCACAGCCGGTAGGGGCTAAAGAAAATGGGCGGCAAAAAGATGGTATTTCGAATAGGCTGGGGCCAGAGGCCTTGCCTGGGAGGAAATCTTTATTTATTATAGCCTGGAAGCCCGTGCGGAGGCCTGGGCACGTAACGGGCCCGTGACACTTTTTGGGTTCCAAATTTTTCCAAGTCAAACTCTTTCGAAAGCGGGAGGGTCGTTAGCTTTATATATTTAACAGATGGCAAAGGAGGTGGCAAAGGAGGTGGCTAGGGCCCGGGGTCCGCGGCTCGTTGTCCTGCGAAAAGATACTTCTGGCGGGTCTTCCGAAAGATTTTCACAAGGGTTTGCGCGGACCCGCAAACTGGTTTTCAAGCGGTTTTTAAAAATAGTATGGAAAAACCAAAAACCCCAATTTACTCTAGGACAGGCCCTAAGTCCAACCACCACATGGCGCAAGATGGAAAACATCAAATACAAAACCGCGAAACAAAGATCGTAGAGAATAGAAAGCGCGGGCCCGGCGTGACAGCAGCTGGGAAGAAAGACAATTAATTAACCACAAACCAGAATGGACCCCCTGATCAAACCGAGGACGAAAAGAAGACGCACGATGACAGGAAGATCTACCCAGGGATGGGAATGTAGGATGCGCAAAAAGAAGAAAAAGAAAGACAAGGACAGGAAACAAGTGGACCATCACAGCCATGGATGATGCCCACGGGGCGAGGGGGATGGAGGGGTCGTGGTAGGCCTGCCTGCACTAACCATATGCATGAGGGCCTACGCCTTGGTGCGCTGCGGCCTGAACACCCGACGCACGACCGACAGTGGCGCCTTCTCCAGTCGCACCCGCTGTAGTAGAAACAGGTGGTGGGCCCTGACGAGGCCATACGCAACCGCCATCTGGGGCTCGCCGACGGGGTGGAACGTCGTGTCCTTTGTGACGTTGAGAATCGACTGGGATGGCGTGCGGGCGCCCGCCTTTCAGTGCGTTCCTGACTGCATCCTTGGACGTATGTCGAGGAGCCGAAGCCGCCGACGAAGACGAACATGTCGAGAAGCCCCGACAGGCCGGCTTCGCTGGCGAGCGGGCCCCGACGTAGAGGTCGTCGCGCATGTCCATGATGTGCCCGACTATACCCGGCTGTCCCGGGTGGCCCATAAGCTGTTCAATGAACAGAGGTTCCAGGGCCTCCCTAACGATACCGTCACGAGATTAGCAGTCCGTCGAGGGTTTGTGACACGAGAGCATTTGTGGAGGCAAGTCGGAATTACCATTTGATCACCAGGTAGTTCCCATCGATGCCGATACCTCCAACCTCAGGGATGTTGGTGGTCTCGGCAAGTTCCTCGATGTTATAAGCCATCAGCTGCTTCTCTCCTGCTGAGAACTTTGTCCACGGCCTCGTCGAGAATCGCCACCATCTTCTTCGCCTTGGGCTTGATATTGAACGTCCAGTTGAGCCGGCTGAAGACGTCCGTCCCCTTGATGGGCTCTCCGACGAGCCTGTTTGCTTTCACGGTCTCGAGATAGAGATGGCGCTCAGCGTCAAGGACCCTCTTAAAATAGGCCGGTTTGTATTGCGGATCGCGACGGGCCCCGGTGCGTATGATGCGCATGTACTTGAGTGTGTCGCTCAGCCTGCCCGCGCAGTCCTTGAAGCGCGTCTTAGGCTTTTCGGACCTCGAATAGGCATGGCCGTACCCGAAGGCGGAAGTCACGCATGTTGCGGTGACGGCGAAGATTGCTGGAAGGTCACTAAGAGCTGCCGTTGCCATGATGGACGTGAGGCCGGGAAGGCTCTGTTTTTAAGGTGTGGTAGGATTGAGATACGACGGCGGAGCGCCGTATTGGTAGCAGACTGGCTTGGGAAGGAGGTTTGGTGGATGGTGAGAGACAAGTTCTAGAGGAGGCCGAGCTGGAGGTGGTGTCACGCTTTTAATATACTGCAGAACCCAAGTTGAAGCTGAACGGGCTTCCAGGAGGAGACGTCGAGCCGCCTTGCTGCCCATGGACGACTTCCCCCACGGCCCCCAAGGTGGCCTCAGCTGCCCTGGCTCGACGCTACTGATGGTGGAGTGGGTTAACCCAATAGATGGTGCAGCAGACCCCTGATGGAACATTTCCACTAGCAGATGACTATTTGCTGTCGACAAAAGAAAAGAAAACTGACAGGGACGCATCAACACGAAGGTCCGGCAGCAGTGGTTCCTATCTCCGGTGGTACCACGCGCGGCTGCTGCTCGGCCTGTAGGTACAAAACCAGCAGGTATTAAGGGGCCTGCAGAGAAGGGGAAAAAAAAGAAAGGCAGTGACAAGAGGCAATGGGGAACCAGGCCAGCCTAGCCCCCTCTCCCAAAGGGAGCGGTGTCGCCCAGCACTGCCACCGCCATCACTTGAGAAGTGGCGCCCCAGACCCTCTCAGCTACGGTGAGCGCCGACCGCCTCCTTCCCCGTGCCTTCCTGGACGTGATGTCCGGTGCGCCCGGCCGGCTGCTCGAGATGCCAGTCGCCCATGCCCCTCCTCCAGGAAAAATACCGTGGGCGCCGGCTGCGGCAAGGGATCGCGGCCCGGCGAAGGCGCAGGTCAGACGAACGCCGACCGCGTGCTCCTGCGCATGTGGAGGAGGAGGGGGGAGATGGAGGCCACGCGCGGATCGTCGTCTCGGGAGATGTCGGGACCGAACGGAATGGCGGGGCGGCAGCGAGGGCCAGAGTGTTCACTTCTCGCACGCAGCACGCGCATCTTGGCATGAGGAGGTGATGCAGCGCGCGGGCACGCGGCTGACGCTCTGCTCACCGCAAAGGTGCCTGCGACAGGGGAGGCTTCGTGACGCGGCGGCCGCACGGGGCTCGAATGGACGTCCAAGGAGATTGATGGGAACGCGGCTGCGGCTGGGCCGTATTTTTTCGTTAGCTGCGTGATGAAGAGGGGGAAAAGCAAAGAAGAATACTAAGCTGCAGACAGGCCAAGGCGGATGGAGAGGGGTATGAGTAGAGGGAAGGGAGGGGTCAGGACAGAGGGGATAGAGAGAGAGAGAGAGAAAGAGAGGAGAGAAGCGGAAGGGTCGGAAAAGGCGGAGATTGCGAAAGTGAAGGGAGAGATACGTCACTCTTCCTCGCGGACAACCAGTCGGGAGGGGAAAGAAGCCGAAAGGCCAGAAAAAGGCGGAAAGTGACAGAGCAGGCGAGAGAGAGACAGATCACATTTCCTCGCAAACGGCGATGCTGGACGGGAGGGGGTGGGAGTTGTTATGTACCGGTGCCTGATGCTGGAGCGCGCCAAGGAGGTTCTCGGCTGCAGGAAGAGCCACCTGCTACATGTCGGGCAGACGGCGGGTTTGATTGGGCACTCAAACGAGGGCTGATGGGCGGAAATGAGGTTGCCGAGAAGGAGAGGAGCGGGCGCGGGAGCAAACCGGCACGCGCCGGGAGCTGAGTGGTTGGCGCTCGCATGGGCGCCGCTCTGGGGAGCGACCGAGCTTTTGCTTGCTTCATGCTTTTGCCCAGACCCCTGGGTGTTGTCGATCTGGGTACCGTGTCTGGGTGCCTGCCGCTGAAGGGTCGGGACCCCTAGGGGTACGTGGGATGTGAGGTGGTTGAGATATAAGAAAAGAGCCTCAATAGCGGGCGGACCAGTCTGTGCCAGGCAAGTTGGAGCTCCATCAATATAGCGTACTTCCTCCGCTAGGGTTGGCAGATGGGGCCCCGGAGATGGACCCCAGCCGCAGCGCTAGCGGAGGGGAAAGCCAGCGCCAGGCGTGGCACGCGTTGGCAGCGTCATGCGGGTGTTTGCCCGGCGGGCATAGGGCGGTGAGCCAGGGCCGCGCTACTGCAAAAGAGGCGTCCAATAAGTGGCGCTGGACATGGGCGCAGGCAAACGGCGGCATGGCGAGCGATCGGCAATGCTTTTCTAGCGTGTCTCTGCTTTCTGCAGCGAGCAGACGGAGCTGCTTCCCACAGCGACAGCAAAACGACAAACGCCGCTAATTAGGTACCTCCCATTGCTCAACATCGGGGATGGCATTCTCCTGCATGTTGTTGACAATCAAGCCGTCGGCATACCACCTCGGTCCAGCTGTTTTGCCCGAGCATGTTGTCCAGTACGGTGACCAGCCCGCCCCCACCGTCCGGAGCTGGTCAAACCTGCATGCTGAGCTTGGATGGGGGAGGTTCCCCTCCCCGTCGCCCTAGGTCGCGACGGCAAACGGCCGCACGAATCAGCAAGGAGCTGCCTAGCTTCGCTTTTGCGCTGGATCCCCACCCCTCCCGCAATGGAGTGCTGCCAAACTGCTAGCGCCCTCAACAAAAAGCATGGGGGACCTTTTTTTGGGCTTTCCCTGTTTGTCTCTGCAGCGGTGCAGCACGTATTTGCTGAAGATGATGGGCAGCACTTGGCGTCGGGTACTGCGTTGTGCCTGGGAGGCCTCAGCCGCTGGGCGAGAGCCAGGTCGCGGGACAGGTGCGCAATCTGCCCGACAGAGTGACAACCCTGTAGCTCGTGCTTGTGGCCGACGGGCTGCCCTCAATCGGGAACCCGATAGCTTCATTTGCCGGCCAAGCCTTTACCAAAACGGAAGCGCCGAACATCGGAATGAGGTTCTGGCTGGCTGGCAGCGGCCGATCTGCGCGCTGGGGGAAGTTTCACGGCCCCTACCTGTAGGTACAAGGTAGGCACCTGGCACCCACAGGAACCCGTGCGTGCTAGCCCCAGGCATCCACATGCCTATCTGCAGTGTGGCAGGTGGTGGCCAGGTGGGCGCTGAACGAACTGGCGTTTGCTGGATGGAAGTAGAATCCTTCACCGGGTACCCACCCAGGAGCCCCAGGAGCCCACGAAAGTCCCCCACTCTCATATACTTGCGGTTTCGCGGTGATCCCAGGCAGTACTTGTGCATCATTTGGAAGTTGCGCGAGTGAGGGAAAAAAAAAAAAAAAAAAAGGCTTACGATCCTGGCATCCTGGCCACGACGCTGCTGCCATCGTGGGCGTCAACGTTGGGGCCACCAATTTGGTCCTAGTCAGTGAGGAAGCGTCCGTTGGGGCTGCATCGTTTCGAACAGAGCCAGCCCACCACCGCCGTCTCGCGGCCCAACAAAGATCCCGCAGGGGACACTGGAGAAATGGCCTCATCTGAGCCAGTCGGCAAATTTCTGGAGACCAGCACCGCTTGCCGACAGACCGGGCGTGGCCCTATGGCAAAGTCGGCGGGCGTTCTGGGCTGCTGAGCCGAGATTGGGACGTCCCACGGTCGGCACCACGAGAAGTGGCTTGTCGGCCGATTGGGGCCAGCGGGGGAGGAAGGAATGAAGTCTGGGAGAAAAAAAAAGAAAAAAAAGGATGGGCACCTAGAGGGGGTGAGTGATGGAAACTAAAAGCAGCAGCGCTGGGATCTTTTGATATACCGACTCCCACTTCCTGCACTCCCTTTTTTTTTTTTTTTTTTTTTTTTTTTTTTTTTTTTTCGTTACCGCATGGTTGGGCCTGCAAACGCCGTGACGTTCGGATAAGCATTGCGGGACACCCGGGATTGGGAGGGGTCCAGTGGGTCGGTCGCTGTGTGGCCATGGAAGGGGGGTGTGTGTCCAGAACCAACCTAGTTGAGATCATCAATTTGCCGAAATCTCCTAGCCGCACCATGTCGGGCGGGTGTGGGGTGGCGTGCGGCCGCCTGGACCGACCAGCCCGTGCTTGGGTTAGACACCACCAACTGCCACCCACGCACCCACGCCAGGGGACGGACGGGCAACGGTCGCTTGTTAGATGTGGCTTGAGAGCCGGCCCGGGGGCGTGGTCCGCGCTAGCAGAGTCACAAGCCGCTCCTCGCATTGTCCAATCTAGGTTGGTTTCCATGTGTGTTCTCCGTCTCACTCTCAGCCCGAAGAGTGGGGGGAGGGCGAGCCGCCCGTGTGCCCTGAGCTGCCAGCCACATCCGCCAGGTGTGGCTGCGCGCTCGCAATCCGCAGTTGTCGCATTCTTTGCGATGCGGCCTTGCGACGCGGGACCGATCAGAATGGAGGTCGCGGCGAGTGGATCGGCAGATAACGAAAAAGACGCCGGCAGAGGGTGCTTGGACAGTTGCGATGGAAAGGGATAATTGAACGGCACCCGCGACCGAGCTCGACATCTCCTCGACGCTCGACGCTTGGGGACTTTGGTCTAGGCATCGACGATCGCACGGCGCTCGGGAAAAAAAATAAAGAATTCTCCCCGTCGACAACCAGCTATGTAGTTCAGATGAAGTTTTCCTGTTACAATCTGCTTTTGGCAGCCCCAAATTGCCATGGTGGACGCGCCTGCGATACCAGCGGATGCAGACCAATCCCGAAAATGTCAATGGCGACGCGGATGCCCTGCAAATGGCCTCGCCCAGAATGGACGGATTATTTTATTGTTCTTCTGCCTCTGGAAACTTTTGTACAATTTCGCAACGTCCCATCCCGGCCGTTTAAGAGCCCGCGAACACAGTCTAGGCAATCCAGAACCAGATCTTCTGCCAAACGTTCTTGGGCACAGGCTCGACGTCGTTGGCGGCCAGCGCGTCCATCTCGCGAACGCCCGTGATGACGTCGATGTCCTCGGTCCGCCTGAAGAAGGGCGTCCGCTTGGCCGCCTTGTGGCCGAGGTAGAGGGCTAGGAAGATGGGGAGGGTGATGTACGCGACGAGGAACGACTGCACGTCCCATTTGCCGGGGAAGAAGAGCGCGAAGCCGTTGGTCAGCGTGAGGAGGACAAGCACCACCAGGACGAAGTAGGTGCCGTAGGGCTGCAAGGCCCCCTTGAAGGGCAGTGTGTGCAGCAGGCCGCGGAAGGTGAGCGCGGAGCGGAAACGCAGGTAGGTGATGAGGACGACGATCCAGGCGATGTAGCCAGAGATGGTGCTAATGATCGTATGGATTGTGAGCTATATTGGTTTCAGAGAAGCGGGCAAGCGAACCGGCGACGTTGGCCGAGAGGAAGACTCGCGACGTACCTTAGATTCATCAGCCACGTGAACACTAGGCCGCTGGCCTCGTTAACCTTGAGGTATGCAAGCAGGCCGACGGACCAGGTGGCCAAAACGGCGGCGTAGGGCACGCCGCGCTTGGTGGACCTGGCAAAAATGCGGGGCGCCTGGCCGTTAAGGGCCAGCGAGTAGAGCACGCGCGAGCCCGAATACAGGAAGGCGTTGCCGGCGGACCAGGCGCTGGTCAGAATGGCGGCGTTGATGACGTGATTGAGGCCGACGATGCCAGCGCGCTGGATGCCGATGACCCAGGGGGACGCGTTGGCGTTGGACGTTTTGTTGAGCAGCTTTTTCTCGTCGTGCGGCGTGATGACACCGACCATGAGGGAGCCCAGCCCGTAGAAGATGGCAAGCCGCCAGATGAAGCGGCGCGCGGCTTTGGGGATGTTGCGGCGCGGGGCCATGGTCTCGCCCGACGCGAGCGCGATCAGCTCGGGCGAAGTGATGAAGGCGAAGCCGGCCTGGACGAAGGCGGTCCAGTAGGCGAGAAAGTTGCCGGTGCTGCCCTCGACGAGGTACGGCTTTATGGCGCCGGGACTGTACCAGTAGAGGAAGCCGATGCGCTGGCCGTTGGGCGCGCCGCCGAGCATGATGACGAGAGACACCAAGATCAAGCCCATGATGGTGATGAACTTGATGCTGGCAAACCAGAACTCGGCCTCGCCGAAGACACCGACGGCGAAAATGTTGAGGCCCAGCGTCACGAACAGGATGATGGTAATCCAGACCCAGGCCGGGACGGGGGTCTGCCAGTAGTCCAGGAGAATGGCGCCGGCGACGGCCTCGGCACCTACAAGCATAGCATACGCGTCTACTCCCGAAAACAGGGGTAGTTAGGAACCGGTGGATGTTGAAATGCTGGAGCGCGGTCTAGCTTACACCAGTAGTTGTATCCAGTAGCAAACGCCAGTGACGGATCGACAAAGCGGTCGACAAAATAGCTGTGATGCGTGGTCAGTGGACGGTCCATGGTTGGCGGCAAGCCAGAATGGGACGGGGGTCGGCACATACGGGATGGAGATGCCCTTCAGGGGCAGGTATGTCGAGATTTCGGCCAGGTCGTTCATGATGAAATACACCAGGAACATCATGGAGCAGTAGGCCAGGAACAGGGGAAGCGGGCCGACAAGGCTCAGGATGCCTCCCGATCCGACGAAGAGTCCTGTCCCGATGCTGCAGGAGCCAGCGAGACCCGGTCAGTGTCGGCGCGACGCGCTGAACGATTGAGCCGCATCCACGGTATGGCACGGCCATAGCGCCGGGTTGGCCTCGACTCACGCTCCGCCCAGGGCCAAGAATTGGATGTGTCTGCTTTTCAGCCCACGCTCCAGCTGGTTGTGCTTCGTGAGCAGGTCCTCGGTGCCGTCGGCGCGGACCTGGGCGATGTTGGCGTCCTGCACGTAGCCCGCCGCGGGCTTGCCCTCGACGTCGGCGCTGGGGCCAGGCGAGCCGCTGTCGCCCTTCATCGCGGCGGCGGTCGACGGTTCCTCTCCGTTTCTCCTCGGCGCGAGTGGGACGTGTAAGAAGCGGCGGTTTAGCTTAATCGGCGGTGAGGAGCCGACTGACGTTGGCCAAAGGTTTCCGGCTTCGTGGAAGTTGCCGACGCGCGCACACGTGGACTACCTGACAAGACAAAAGTAAAAAAGGAAGAAAGAAGGGACGAGACGGATCATCAGACGAACAGGAAGTAGAGAAAAAAGTCTTGGGCGATCCCTGCATGTCGACGGGGTCCATCGCAATGTAACATGCGTTGTGGCGACCGACGGCTTGTTTCTTTTTTTTTCTTTTTTCTCTGTCTTCTTCAGCGTTGGCAACTCCGAATGGCCATCGCCACCGGCACCACCCCATAGGCCTTTTCCGCTTCCAGAGCTCGGTCGGCAGTGGGGGCGCGGGGAAAAGGGCCGGGCTCGGTGGGGACGGGAGCGCGCTAAGCTCTCGCAGGCAGGTGCAGGCTGGTTGCCGAGACCATCATCGCCTTGGCCGACCGGCTGGCGCAGCCAGCTCGTGCGTCAGTGTCAGCAGCTGATGGGAGATCCGTAGGCCGACCCGGCTTGACGGAGGACTCGGCGGCGTGGTGATCGAAAGCTTGGGCGTTGAGGTCGCCTGTTTGGCCAGCGCACTAGCCAGCGACGACGCTTGCTGACCGAGGCATGCTTCCATAGTCGCAAGCAGATTCTGGGGCTGTCCCTGGAGACGCGTCGATGGGGAATTGGGCTGCGGAGTGCCCCCGCATGCCATCTCTCGGCGCGTCTCGGGGTACCCTGGCAGGCCTGAGTCTTTGACCGCAACGAGATCAAAAGTCAAATTGACTGCTAGTAAATTTGGTATCGTCTCGACTCCAAAAATGTTGGTCTGGCGCTTCTAACCGTTCAACACTTGCCGAATGTCGCCAGAGTCGATGGCAAATGCCGACAATTGCCGCCCAGCCCGGCCCGACCGACTGCCAGGATTCGAGCTGGGTCCACCCAACCCCAAGCTTATCAAAATTGGAGCCCCTGACTGCAGTCCGTCCAGGGGCCCGCCTTGAAATCGCAAAACACCGTCCTTGGCAAATACAAGATCGACACCTGACACCCCTACCTCTCGGCCGCCGTCGCGTGTGCCCCCTCCGCCCCAAGCATGGCATCGGCCGCGCTTTGCTCGTTGACGCGTAAAATGGCCTCCCGGGCGCCGTCCCACGCCCTCCTCTTGCCCGTCTCGAAGAACCTATAAATGTGCGGCGAGTTGACGCCCCAGGCCATAAGCCGCCACAGCCTGGGCTCGCGCAGGGAGAACGACAACCCGCGCCACGTCCAACCCAGGACTCGTACACGCCCGTCCCGGCCGCATCGTCGACCCAGCGGAGCCAGGCGTGCGCATTCGCGACCAGGCCCTCAGGCTGCGCAATCCGGGGGCTGTTGCCGCTGTCGCGCCCGATAGCCGCGCGCCTGCGCGTCCGCCTGCGCCTCCATCTCGGCCCGCGGCGGCAGCGCCGTCTTGCCCGCCCACACCTGCGCCACCGCCATGCCCGCCACCTCACGCTGCACTGCCGCGTGGATCAGGACCAGGTAGTTGAGGCAGGCCAGCGAGTCCGCCCAGCGCGGTGGGAAGATATTGCGGTACAGCCGCGGCACCCTCGGCGCCGGAGGCACTTTCGCTCCTCCTGCATCCTCCTCCGATGGCGACAGAGCCGGCGCCTCGCCGTCGCCGCCGCAGTACTCTAGCACCCCCGGCGCCAGCACCCCGAGCGACGAGGTGTAACCCGTGCATGCAATCACGACATCCCATCCCGCACCACCTCCCCGTCCTCTATCTCCAGCTCCCGGGGCCCGACGAACCTCTTCGCAGCGCGCGTTGCCGTGATCCCTTGGTCGCGCAGCAGCGGCACTATGTCGTCGTTGACGACCAGGCTCGCAATGTTGGTCGCCAGCGCCGGCGAGCTGCCCAGCAGCGTGTCCTCGCCGGCCTTGCTGCCCCCCCACGCCTTGCGTACGACGCCCGAGAGCTGCAGGTGCATCAGTCGCCGGTACACCGCGGGCGCGTGCGCCTGCAGCCAGAAGTTGATGCGCGCCAGGCGCCAGCTCAGGAAGCGGTCGTATCGCTGCCCGTCCACGTTGCGCGGACCACGACCGCGCGCCGTCGGTGCGCGAGGTAGACGTTCTGGGCATGAGGAGCGAGCTCCTGCGGCCGCGAGTTCACGAAAGAAGCATGTCAGTGTCAGTTTTAAATCGGCGACGAGCCTCTCTCCCGCAGCGATAAAGTGGGGTTTGCGCCAGCAGTCGAGAGCGCAAGGAAGACGTACCGCAGCGCAGTCGCACGCAGTGTTCCCCTGTCCAATCACTACGACGTTCAGACCCTTGAAGTCCTCCGGTCTGATACCCCGCGGAAACGTCAGCAAACACGCCCTGACAAAAGAGGCGTGGCAAGATCCCGCGACTCACCGTTTGTACGCCTGCGAGTGGATAACCTTGCCCTTAAACAGTTCCCGCCCCTTAAGCTCTGGGAGTGGCTTCGCTTCGGTCTCGGTGCCGGCGGCTACCAGGACCTTGTCGAACGACAGAGGATCCTCCTCGCCCTCGATGTCCAGCAGCCAAGCCTTGTTGTCGTCGCTTCGCCGGACCGAACTTACGACCGTGTTGAACCGGATCCTGTCGACCAGGCCAAAGTGTTCCGCGTAGGACTGGTAGTAGCTTGCCATGTGCTCCGCCATGGGGAACCTTGGGAAGTCTTTTTGCCAAGGGAAAGGGAAAGGGTGGAGTTAGGGTCCCAGCTCGACGTATTACCAACTCGGAAAGGGGTGCCGAAGCAGGGAGGATGGTTACCATCAGGGAACGGAAAGTCCGTGAAGCACGACTGCGCATGACACAAACAGGGTTAGCGGACAGATAGCTCCCTGGACCCATCGCTTGACGTGTAGCGCCCGCAGGAGTGGGAAGCCCCCACAATGAATTTGCTCATCTGGTACCGGGTGCCCACCGTCGCCGAGGTGCAGCTGGGGTCGTCGGAAAATGCCCAGAGGCCGCCCACGGCGGACCGTCGCTCGAAGCCGGTGACTTGAAAGCCCTCCTCCTGGAGCGACTTTATGGCGGCCAGGCCGGCCGGACCTTTTTTCCACACCCGTCCATCCAACCTCAAGTCAGCTAGGGCGACGCTCGTTTCGCGGTAAAAGGCGATACTCACCAGCGCCAATCACGGCCACGCGGGCCGGGCCTGTTGACATGCTGAACTGCTCGAGGCCCTCAGTCGTGTACTGTGGGTTTGGCTTCGACGGATTGGCGTACGGGCCGCGCGTCAAGGGAAGACTCGAAGGGACATTTCTTCCGCCGTCCGAGGGCGGCTCAACTGGCAGGCAGGCGCCCTGCCTTTTTGTTCCTGTCGGTGCGTCATGGCCCCGCTTCACCCTGGCTGCGGGGGGGGGGGGGGGGGGGGGGGGGGGGGTTCTCGCGATCGCAACTGCCAACGGCTATGGTAATTGCCTGCCGTGGGCGACCGCGTTATTTCCAGCCGGCAGTTCGCAATTGCAACCCTTTGCCCCAATTCTTTCCAGGGTCTTTTCCTTTTTCCTATTTTTTTTTTCTTTTTTTTTTCTTTCTATTCTCCTTCTTTTTCTCTGCTCTTCTTTTCCCTGATTCCCTTCCTCCTTCCTAATTTTTTTTCTTTCTCTCCCTGCTGGGATGAACCCTGTAACACTGGTCGACTACGGTCACGCTGCATGCGGTATACGAGGTAACCTTTAATTTTATATCCGTGCCTGGTATATCGTCACATTTCATCATCCGGCCTTTTTGGCCCTTCGCGTCGTCTCGTGTGTGCCTATCGTCATATCCCGTCGCAGCAGGATGGATATCTAGCGGTCCCCCACGTCCACAATTCCACCCAGCGCGGCGTCCGCGCGCCAATTCGTTGACGTCCGGCGTCCTGCTTTTACTCCTTGGGATCCTGGCGTCGCCCGGCTTGAACTCGCCAAAGACGTTCTTGATCTCGGGATAGCGCTAAGGCCAGCCATGTACTTGACGACATTGGGGGCGGCCTTGGCCATCTCGGCGTCGAGCAGGAAGCCCGAGATGAAGAAGAGGGCGCCGCCGACCATGACGTCAGCCATGGAGAGCTTGTCGCCGACCAGGAAGGCCTTGCCGTCCTTGAGCTCGGCGTCGAGGGCGACGAGGGCGCGCTGGAAGCCGGCGACGGCGGTGTCGTAGGCCGCGGGGCTGCCGGGAACAGCTTGAGGACCCAGCTGAGGAAGACCGGGAAGGCGGTGGCGACGAGCTCAGATTCGGCGTAGAGCGACCAGCGCCAGACCAGCGAGCGCTCGGCGACTGTCTTGCCAAGCAGCTGGTCGGCCAGCGGGCCCGAGCCGGCGAGGTGGGCGCAGATGGCGCCGCCCTCGGTCAGGCGCACGCCGTCGGCCGTCTCCATGGCTGGCACCTTGCCGAGCGGGAACTTGGCCAGGAACTCGGGTGTCTGGTTGGCGACGCCGAACTGCCACTCGGCCGGGCCCGGCACGTTGAGCTCGAGCCCGTTCAGGGCGGCGATGACCTGGGCCTGCGCGCATTGGTGGCGTGTTTGTCAGTGGCATGGCCTGGCGGGCGGTCGGTGCCTCGGGGAAGGGCTGCCCCGCGGCCAGGGGCCAGGAGGATGTGGGGTCTGTCAGCGGTGTCCACTTACCCGCTTAACGCGGGGGTTCTCCGGGTAGGAGTAGATGGTCGCGAAGGGAGCCATTGTTGGAGGTGAAGGGGTTGGTTGGTTCTTGGGCGGCCTGGTATCTCTTGGGCGGATGAGCAGATGGGTTGATGTCCAGCGTTCGATAAACGATCTGCACACTCGTCAAGCGGGAGGGGACGACGTCTTTAATACTGCTAGCGGACGGCGGCAGGTGCAGACGTGTCAAGGCCACAGCCCACTCGGGAAGCTGTGGATCGCCGTTATGCCTGTCGACTCAATCCCACATGCACCCGAGCCGTTCATCGTCAACAGCCCCCAACCCGGCAGCATTTCGCTCCATATTATCGTTGGACAAGGAAGGAGCTGACAAATAGGGACGTTTTAAGTATTATGGTCCCACCCCCACTGAAGCAAGGTCCGCAGCTCCTGCAAACTCGAGCCTACCAGGTTGGCATCGAGGAGCTGCAAAAGGGTGTGGTTCACGGTCTTTTCGGCCAATATTTGAAAGATAGGAGATCCCAGAGGATCATGATAGCAAGAAAAATAGATTACACTACTATCTATTCGTTGACCCGCTGCTTGTGACACTTTGTGAAGTGGGAGCCGGACATCGAGTTGCGGCCGCTCGAAATGGCTCTCGCGACCTTGCGGCCGCACAGGATCCATTGCCGAGTCAGGGGCTTCCCATGGGCTGCACCGCGCGACGCTGCGATTCTTGAATCGGATAGAAGCAGCTGGATTGATCGCCCCGGTATCGAACGGCCATGACGGGCCCTGCTGCATGGAATTCGGGTAATTGTGGACCCGGCTCGCGCGTTGTTGAAACCTTCCCCCGCCTTGGAGGGGATTGGAGGGGAGGCGGTGAGCCGAATGCAGTGAATTGTTGCCCGTTTAAAGGCGCATACAAGCTGGGCAATGCTCTTTGCAGGTGGGAGCCGATGCACGGTGGACGTCTGGAAAGGACCCTTGTACTATTGGTTCCGGCGGCCGCGGAGACGGTCGGCACGTGGGTGGGAATTCCAGTGGCATTGTGGTCGGGCTTGTCCCGATAGCCGGCGCGCGCGGACTTATGAATTACCCCGATTTTCTTTGGGGTGTCGCGCTTCGGGCGCGAAAGACCACAACGCCCGGGTTCGGTCAATTAGATGCCCGATATTGGCCGCCGACCTGCTGTCCCGCTCCCAGTGACCTCCGCACCGTATGGACGTAAAGCCGTGGGGCATGTTTCCCCTCGCCGCCTGCTTGGCCGGACGGCGAGTGGGCCTGATCCCTCTCAGTTCTCTTGACGATTTGCTGCGCCAGCGTCTGGTTCGCCGTGACCGTCGTCACCCCGGCTTCCCACCCGTACAAGAACGACTCCGTGTTGACCTCGTTGAGCAGGTCCCGTGCCACAGAGCCCGCCACATGAGGCAAGGCTCCCTCCTCGACCAGCGCCTCCCAGCGTCCCGCCATCCCGGCGTCAATCACCCTGATCGGCAGCCGCAGGGAGGGCGGGACCGGATGAACCGAGTGCCGCTGCAGCTCTCGCCTCGCCTCCTCGGAACCCAACCCCGGGCCCGCTGGAAGCAGGGTGGCCAGGCGCGCCGGCTCGCCGCCCGAGCCCAATGTGTCGACGATCTGCCGCACGCGCCGCGCCGCACCCAGCGTGCACACCAGCTCGCGGCCCGCAAGCAGCGGGTACAGGAACCCGGCCACGGTCGGCTCGACGCCCGACAGCTCGGCCCGGACCTGCTTGCGGATGTCCGGGCGATGCCACGGCTGCTCCGCCACGTGCGCGTGCGAGATGTCCGAGATGAGCGCCATCAGGGTGCTCGCGTCCAGGTTCGCGACGGGGCCGACGCTCACGACGCGGCCGAGGGCGTCGCTGGCCGGCGCGGGCGGCGCTAGGTTCTGCAGCGCAGAGTCTAGCGGCGGTGCGGGGCTGGTGCAGAAGGGTGAGTCGGCGGCGTCGACGACGACCGAGATTGAGAAGTCGTCTGCCTGGGTACCCGTTCTGCGCACCCTGCGCAGGAGACGACCGATTTCCTTGTGGGATTGCTCCCTGACTCGGGGAGCACAATATGCAGCGCGCGGGGGCGGTGGCTGCGGCTGTGGCATCCGGCCGCCTGTATGAGCCCCTGGACGGTCTGGACGAGGGATATTGTGTCCATGTCGTCGTCCTCGTCCTCAGAGTTGACGCTGCCAGTAGCTTTTCGAGGCCAGTGTGCGTCATCTCCACGATCTTCTCCGCCCCAGTCCCAACCAGCTTCGGCCATTTCGTGTAGCAGTCGTGACTCGGTGATTCCCAGCACACGGAGCCATGTCGCTCCCCCGTCCACGACCGCATCGACAAGAGCCACCCCCTTTGTGCGCTTGTTCTCTCTCCCTTGAGCTTTCTGTTTCGCATCTTGTTTGCTCCCCTTCTCAAACTTCTGCCCAACAGCCTTGAGGTCACGACACTGTTTAATGATGGCCCACTGCGCTTCTGCGGATGGGAGGTTGGAGCAGTCAATGCGGCCCCGGATTCTTTTCTCGGCCACAACGAGCTCCTCCTCGATGACCACGGCTTTGGCAACGGGAGACTCGAGGCCTATGCTAGAGTCACTGTAGGCAGAATTACTTGCTATTAGGACACCGGGAAATCGTGCCTTGAACTCATCCAGGGCCCTCTCGTGGCCCCGCATCTCGGCCTCGATCCGTCTGTAGAGGGGCCGGAGCCCGTTCACCGAATTAGGCTGGCACCATACCGCGGCGGCATCGTTTGGCATTGAGATTCGAATGTCTTCCAGGCGCTTTTCGCCATGGCTGGAAGAGTTTTCGCTTCCCGCGACGTCTCGCCCCTTGTTTCTTGCACCGCTGCCGATTGTAGTTCGCTCAAGGAGGCTCTGCAGCTCGCCTAGGAGGGCATGTGCCCGCCGCTGGGACTCTTCCATATCGCGGACAGTTGCCGCCGCTTGGGCGGCCACTTGTGGCTCGCCATCACTTGGCCGCGACGCAGGCATCGCCCTTGACTGTGTTGGCCCCTGGGTGATTAGAGCTTTTCGCGGGGCTTGCAACCCCGCCAAGGCTGTGACTCGGCGATCTGCCTGCAGAATACCTGTCTGTCTAATGACAGCTGAGGCTTTGTGTTGCGGTTAATAATTAACAAACAGGTCCGGCAGGACAGGAATGGACGTTTGGATGCAATCAACCGTCGCACCTTCAAGATCCAGGCGAGGGTGTCATCGGCGGTGCGCAGAAAAGTCGTGCGGCCTTCACGGCTCGGGCTTTGTCCCCCTTTTTTTATATTTTTTTTTTTTTATATTCCACGCCAACATTCGTCCGGCAATCATGGTTGCTGACACCGTGAATCCACCCACACGAACCCAAGTGGATCCCGACATGACTCTGCCTGCACACGCAGACTCCGGCTTGCGTTTTGTGATGCAGATTCAAACCAATTCCATAGAAACTCAAAGCAAGTGTCCAATGCCCCAAGTTTCTCTGCAACGTGAGAACAAACATTGCATTAGGTGAGGTTTATAAATTGTTTAAGTTCCCATTCCCCAGAACACTGTCTTCCTGTTGTTCCCAGCTCGCACATCACCTTTCACCGCTGTTTCCGGCTTACGAGGAGGTCATGATGGGCGAGACTGCAGGGGAGCCACCTCCTCAACTCAGCTCTATTGCGCCGGAGCTGGTCATCCAAATCTTCCAACTTCTGAGCAAGCAGGATCTTTGGGCTCTTTGCCTTACTTCCAAGTACCTGGGTCGAATCTCGACAAAGGTTCTGTACTGCTCGGTCCGGGTGTGCCTAGACGCGGAGGAGAATCTCAGTCGCCTTAATAAAGAGGACCTTTCAAACACCTGGAAATTATAGCACCTGAAGCCAATCGCCTTTTCAGTTGGGTATGGGATCGCCAGAGACCACTCTATGAGATGTACTGGCATCAAATCTATGGAAACGAGCCAGTATTGCGCGAAGATAGGGACATGGAATTTACGTGTTCCCAACGGAGGGACCAAACCGGCCAATATTCCCAAGGGAAATCCCATCCTAGCCTGCCAATCCAGACTTAATTAGCGGATGCTAACATCTTCCGAGGACAGCTTTATACCAAGAAAAGGGTAATATGTACGCAACTGAGGTAGCCCGGGTCACAGCGTCTGCGATGGAGTTTTGCAAGAACCTCAGAGCCCCGCAGTTTCAATCGCTCAGGCAAGTCCTCGCCTTTTTTGTTATTTCATGAGCGTCCATGTGGCCCGCAGCCGGGACAAGCTCTGTGTCGTGTTTCCGCTAATAGGCTCTTCACACAGCTGGACTATGTAGTCGCGTATTCCCGACGAGCTTCTCCTTCACCTTATCGCTACACAACCGCAAATCACCTCCTTGGAAATCGAGAGGGTATCGGTGTCAGACATCAACGAGGTGCACGTCATCGACAAGCTCGACAACATCGACAAAGGAGAAGAGTACCCGGGCCTTGCATTGAAGCTTTTTGCTCAGCTCACTCAACTGCAACACCCGCCGTGGTTCGCCTATTCCGCCGACGTCCCTAGCCTCACTGTGCCCCTGGCAGCAAGCTCATGTCGGCTGAGAGACATCAGGATACACAACATCAACCAGGACTGGGATGCAGCGACCTTAGTAGACACCATCAAGTCGAGACAACAGTTGGCAGGTGAAACCACGGCATGTGGGCAAGACTCGCCGCAGCCGCTGGGGCCGCTGGAGTTTCCGTGTCTTGGACGACTATCCATTGAGGGGATTAATTTCGGCAAGGGCTTAATGGAATTCGTCAAGGCATTTCGCCTTTATCATCTGGACTCGCTCACATTGCGACTCTGCGGCGGCCTTGACACCGTTCTCGATGCAATCATGGCTCAAAAAGATGAGGCCGGCCGTCCAGTTCCGGTTCGACTGAAGCACTTCGAGATCGACCATCATCAGCCATGGCGTGACCCGCAGACGGCTCAGACGTCATACCCGAGATCTATTCTCCGCTTCCTCATGTTTTTCCAGGGCCTCGAGAGTCTTGTAATCACTTACTGCCCCGGCCATTGCGACAACTCTTCGCTCAGTGCTTTCCTTCCGCCATGCGGCAGCATGCGAGTACGCTCAAGTACTTCACATTGCGCGAAGCTGGAGACTTCAACGTTCACGCCCCATCGCCACCGGACGTGTGCTTGGCCCAGCGCATTCCCCGCTTGACGCGCGAAATGCCGAATTTGAAATGCTTGGGGATTGTATGCAATGAGCATTCAACGAAGTCAAGCGTAAGTGAGAGTGATCCTCAAGACACAACATTTTCAATTATTCAGACATACTTTCAGTTCTGACACTGTCCCAGACTCAAAATATCCAGCGGTGGCTCGCTGGAAATCAGAGGCTTGAGGTGCTTCGCGTTGATTTCAATGGCTGGGAAGAGCCAGAAAGCCGCATCGGCCGATTCCTTTGGGGGGTTCAATCCGCTTCGTAGACTACGGCAGTGCAAAGCTCAAACTGGGCAACAATCGATTTTTTCTCAATACATTCACCCCCATGTGGATACGGGTGTGCGCCCGCCAAATCTACTATTTTATTAGGCATAACCCATATTTCCAAATATGGTTACTTGGAAATAGGCTTGTAGTAAAAGGTTTATGGCTTATAAAATAACATTTTTAGCGATTTTAAATAATTTTGCTTTTATACCATTTTACACCGGTATATATACGTTTACCCGGACTTTTCCGCGGGTTTACGGTATTATGCCTCCGTTTATCGCCCGTTGCCGGCGTAAAACCCACGACTTTTTTTTAAATACTAACTTTTATTTTAACTTTTGCTTTAAATGCGGGTATGCTTTTTTTAAACGCTTAACATTTAATAACGTTATTATCGATTTTATATTTTCGGATTACGAAAATATACCCCGCGTTTTACGAACTATTTCCTTTTTTTTTATAATGTAAACCGTGCTTATTAAGCCAAAAACACTTTTAACCGATAACGTAACTGCTGCCGTTCGCGAAAAAAGGAAAAGCATTTTATTAATTAAAAAAACCAGCAAATTTTTAATAATTTCCATTACAATTAATTAGTTTTACGTAAACATTATTTTTTAAAACACCGATAACGAAATTATAGCAAATATTAAGCATTATAAAAAAATTATCCTATTTAAATTTTTTAATACAGTTTAATATAAATTAAAACGTATATACCTTTTTTTATAACATTTAGTTTAAAATTTTATAAAAAATAACCTATTGTAAAACTACGAAAAGCTTTTATTATAAAGCATTATTTTTAACGTTAAAATAAATAAAACGGGAATTATTAAACTTTTTATTAATTTAAAAATCTATTAAATTTAAATGATTTATTATTTAAACTTTTCGCAAATACGTGCTTATATATCCGGTTTTATAGTTTAACATACGCTTATTTTATTTCTCCCGCAAAGCTGAAATCCGAATATATTTTAACTTTGTTCGCTAGTAAAAAAACTGCCGCTTTTTAGCCTAAAAAACACGTATATAGCTTTTTAAACGTAGGCATACCAGCAAGCAATCCTTTTGCACTTTTAACACTTTCCACGCGCGCGAAAAAAAATAAAAGCTAAAAGCGTAAAAAAAAGCCAAAGTTAAAAAAAAAAAAGGTGGCGGTAAAAGTTAAACTTGTTTTTCGGGTTATGCGTTTAAGGAAAAAATTAACAAATGCGACGTTTAGCGAACCGGTTAGCGACATTTTACCTTTGCCAAATTTTAAATTTAGCTTTGCCGTTTACAGCGTTATTAGCATTAACGAAAAGGTTAAGCTTTATTTTAAAAACGGTAAAAACGAACATAAGTTAACTGGATAAGCATATAAAAATACATTTAAATACGTTAATTTTCCCTTTTAATTTTATGTAATTATAAAAAGCTAAACGTATATATTAGTATACCTTCGCGTTCCGCTAAAAAAAAATTAATAAAGTTTTTTTGTTAGTAGGAGTGTTACTCCTGTCCGGGGCCCGGAGCTTTCCCAAAGTGACACACAAAGATTTATAAATTTGGAAGGGTTCCTGTATTGTGCATAAAGAGGAAGGAGATTTAGCTACAGGAGAGGGGGCCAACAGGCCCCCTTTTATTTGCGAAAAGGTTTGGGCTTTTAGGTCACGTGGGCCTTGTAAGCCCTGTAGGCCTTGGGAGCCTCCCAGGCCTCCCAGGCCTCCAAATCCCTCGAATGCATGCGCCGGAATAACTATCCGACATTTTCCGCTATTGTTTATATTGCGAAATAAACGAACGCGCGCAAAATCGGGTTCGTCGCTTTTCGGGAAACGCATTTGCATAAATAAAATTGGTAATAATACGGCGAACGAAACCGAAATTTAAAAAAATGCGAATACGAAAACGAAAGTAATATTTTTTTTTAATTCTTAACTTATATATATTTATATGCTTTAACTTATTTTACTTTTATTAAATTATAATTTTAAATTTTTTATATTATTAACCAATTTATCCCTTTTATTTACCGGTTTAAAATTACATTTTTATTTCCCGTTTAAAATATAATCCTACTTTTAAATTAAAATTTCCAATTAACGCAAATATTAAAAAGTGGATAAGTTAATTAAAATTAGTGGATTATAAAAGGTTAATAAAAGTGCGTTTCCCGATGTAATGTATTATTAAAAGCGGTTACGTAAAGCAATATATTAATCGAAATATAGCAATTTTCGTTCCTTTTTTGCTTTCCATTAAAAAAGCCCGTTTAATTTAATAAGCATTTATTTAGTAAAAGCTAACGTTTTCGTAAAGAAATACTTGTTAATATTGTAAGCATTTTAAGCGAAAATTTGCTTTACGTAAGTTAACGTTATCGGATTTACCAAAACCCGCTAGTTTTTAATATCACTTTCGAAAAAATAATATAAATAATAAAAACGGCTTAAAATAACATATAAGCGTTTAAGTTAAACACAAATACGATAATTATTTTATAAAGTAATAAATTACGCAAATTAATTACGTATAATTGGCATATAAATGTATAATAAAACAATTAACGTGGTTTATTAATAAATGGGCCACATTAGTTAATAAGCCATAACACGCGACCACGCGACACTTTTTCTTTCGCGACCAATTTCTCCGCCTATAACAATGTTAATAAAAAACGACGAAAGCCGGGTAATGCTTACCTTTCGGGCTTTACAATCCAATTTAAAACTAAGCATACGGGAAGTTGTAAAAATTTATTCGGTTGCGAAAATAACTTTAACGCGTTAAAAGCGGGGCTTACCTGCTCGACGCGACACTATGCCCGGATTACGGAAATTAACGGAATCCGAAAAAAAGGCGCTTATTAAATACATATTTAAGCTGGATTTTCGCGCATTCCCTTTTCGGCATTTTGGTGTTAAAAATATGGCTAACCGATTGCTCGCTAAACGCGACGCGGGTACCGTTGGTAAGCGCTAAGTCGAAAGGTTCGTTAAACGCCGCTTGGAGCTTAGCACGCGCTAAATTCGAAAGTACGATTACTAAAAGGCTAAATGCGAAAATTCTAAGCTCGTTTTTACCTGGTTCGACTTTATGCGAAATACTATAGCCAAATATAGCATTTTGGATAACGATATTTACAACTTTAACGAAACCGGCTTTTTTATAGGCATAATCGCCGCCGTTATAATTATTATAACATTAAAAGGCCGTAATAAAGCAAAGCTGGTTTAGCTTAGCAACCGGGAATGGGTTATAGTTATTTAAAAGGTTAACAATTGCGGTTAAGCAATCCCTTTTTTTATTATCGTTAAAAGGCAGTATTATTTGGCTAATTGGTATTCGGAAACCGACTTTTTACGCGATTAAGTTATTGCAACGAGTTTTAACGGGTGGATTACGAACGAGCTCGGTTTAAAATGGATTTAGCATTTCGATAAATACATAGCATCGCGCGTAAATGGCCCTTATTATTTATTAATGCTAAACGGTTACGAAAACTACCACTCGACGAATTTTAAACTTTATTGCTAAAAACATAATATTATTACGTTTTGCATACCTCCGCATTCGTTTTACTTTTTTTAACCGCTTAACGTTAAATGTTTTAGCCCGTTAAAAAAAACGTACGGTTGATAAATCGAAAATTTAATAAAGTTATACGTTAACCATGTAATTAAAGTCGAGTTTTTTTCGGCGTTTAAAACGGCATTTTTTGCCTTTATAACCGAAAAAAACATTTAGGAAGGCTTTTAAAAAGCTAGTTTTGCTTTATTCGATTCGGATTCGGTTTTGAAAAAGTTAAATGTAAGGTTACGAATTTTAACTTCCCCGAAAAAGCTTTTAAACGACGCCGAACTTTGGACTTCCAAAACGCCCTAAACAGTTAAAAACGCAACTTCGCAATCCGAATATATTAAAGCTCGGATTTCCAATTACCGGAGCAGTTTTTCGTTACTTATACTATCGGCTGTAAACCAATTAACGAAAAAGGCTAAAGCAATTATACATTAAGTTAACCTTTTAAAAGAAAAGTGCTTCAAATTACAAAAGGCGAACGAGGCGCTAAGCAAACGCCGGAGGGCTAAAAAAACACGTATTTAACAAGGAGGGTTATATATTATCGAAAAGGTACGAAATGCTTTAAACCAGGAAAAGCTGGATAAATAGTTACAGTAAAAAATGCGCGATTATAGGGGTTAGGAAAAAAGGGCGACGACGATTCGTCGGCGATGTGGCACTTGCGGCAAAACCGGATATAATGCGCGCATTTGTTAAAAGGAAGTAAAAACGTTTAATGTATACAATTTCGAGTAGTTTAAATGGATTTTTAGCGTTGTTAGGTTAGCATACGCGTCGATTAACTGGAGGTTAAAGTGTCGTGGTTTATTAACTAATGTGGCCCACTTATTAATAAACCACGTTATATTTGCGGAAATGCTTTTGTAAAATACACTTTTAATGGCAAATTTAATAAAAAAGGTTTGCTTAAAGTAAATATATACACGCATATATAATAAATAGCATTAAACATATTTAATTTACTTTTTAAAACTGTATAAAACTTAAGCAAAGCTATACTTACTATGCTTTAATTTTAACATTATAAATGCTTTTTCCGAAAATAAAGCATTTTTAAATAAGCACGTCGTTATTTTTTAATAATGCGTTAAAAACGTTAAAAGTAAAAAAATCGGCAACGTTCGTATTAAAAACGAAAAGATCGGCGGCGTTTGCATTTGCGTTAATACGGGTTAATATAAGTATATTATACGCGCGATTGCAAGCAAATCGAAACTTTTATATGCGCTTATTAATAGCCGCTTTAAAAAAATAGTAATAAATTACGCAAAAAAGCTTTATTTTTAAACCTCGATTTGCACGGATAACTTAAAAAAGTATTTGTATTTTTTTACAATTTTAAAATATTGCAAAACAATATTACGTGTAATGCGTGCAAAATGCTTAAAGAAAAACCACGTTATAAACCGGGAATAGGCGTTAATACCACCGTATATGTTAATGCCGTATATTTTTAACTTTATATAATTATTAATTAATTACATTTAATTCGGGCCGAGCGTAATATATCCGCTTAAGCGCCGTTAACTACGCGTGCGTCGTTTTTCGATATTAACTGCGTGGTAATTAAAATAAACGCGAAAAGCAAATTTCTCGAAAGCATATATTATTTACTAACGTGTATAAGTGTACAAATATGTGCGGTTAAAAAAAATGGGCGATATTAAAAATATGTTTATCGACGCGGAAATATTCGTTAAATTGTCGGGAAGTTTCCTTTCGTTTTTCGGCGTTTAGTTAACAACGCATGCCGTGCTTTTTTCAAAAAGCAAATAAGCTATTTCAAAAAACGTAATAATTTTCGTTTTAAAAAATAAAAAATATTTGCTCGTCGAAAAATAAATGTGAAAAAAGCTCGTATATACGGGTAAAAAAAGCGGAAGTTATTATTATACAGGTTTATTATACGGCAATACCTTAATTACAAAAGCGGGAAAATAAAAACGATGGGAAATAATAATTTATTTAATTTTGTAAAGCTAAAATAATATTTTAGCAAAAGAAGTGCTTTTAAAATAAGCAGTAATAATAAAATCGCGGATAAAAATTAAGGTTAATCGCTTGCCGAAGCATAACGGCGGCGTTGTTAAAACGGGAATAAAAATAGTAAAAAAAAGCAAAGAAAAACGCGAAATATAAGTAATATACACAGGCGTATAAACGTGTGCGTTTATGTAGGTATATTTACCCTTTTTTATTATATTATTAATAAAATCGCTAATAAAATCGCTATAAAAATCGCTAATAAAATAAGTAATAAAATAAGTAATAAAATAGCTAATAAAATTATTAACGACTTTATTAGCTATTTTATTAGCGATTTTATTAGCGATTTTATTAGCGATTTTATTAACTACTTTGTTAATTATTTTATTAGCTATTTTATTAACTATTTTATTAATTGTTTTATTACTTATTTTATTAACGTGTTTTATTAGCGAATAACGCACATTAGCGAATAACGCGTTTTTTATCGCGGCTCGCGTTTTCCACTTCCAATTTTAATTTTTTAATAACCATAAATAGCATCGATATTTAACAAAGCTAAAATTGTTCTTACCATACGGGCAATCCAATTTAATGCACAATTAAATATGCGTTTAACAGCCAAAATTTACAACGTTTTTAAAGCTACGTTGCGCCGCCGACGCGTTGGCCGACCTGCTTAACGCGATAGCATGCTTAACTTTCGGAAATTAACGGAATCCGAAAAGGAAGCGCTTATTAAATACATATTTAAGCTGGATTTTCGCGCATTCCTTTCCCGACATTTTAATGTTAAAAATATAACTAACCGATTACTTGCTAAACGCAACGCACGCGTCGTTGGCAAATGCTGGGTCGAAAAGTTCGTTAAACGCCGCCCGGAGCTCGGCATGCGCTAAATTCGAAAATACGATTACTAAAAAGCCAAATGCGAAAATCCTAAGCTCGTTTTTGCGTAATTCGACTTTATACGGAACATTATAGCTAAATATATTATTTTAAATAACGATATTTACAATTTCGACGAAACCGGCTTTCTTATAAGCATAATCGCCGCCGTTATAGTTATTATAACATCGGAAAGCCGTAATAAAGCAAAGCTAGTCCAGCTTAGCAATTAAAAATGGGTTATAGTTATTTAAAAGGTTAATTATTACGGTTAAGCAATTTCTTTTTTATTATCGTTAAAAAGCAGTACCATTTAGCTAATTAGTATTCGGAAACCAACTTTCCACGCGATTAGGTTATTTTAACAAATGCTAACAAATAACTTACGAACGAGCTCGGTTTAAAATGGATTCGGCATTTCGATAAACATATTGCAACTCGCAAAAAAGGGTCCCATCGTTTATTAGTGCTAAACGGGTATAAAAGCTACCATTCGACGAATTTTAAGTTTTATTGCTAGGAATATAACATCGTTACGTTTTGCATACCTCCGTATTCGTTTTACTTTTTTTAACCGCTTAACGTTAAATGCTTTAGCCGTTAAAAAAAGCGTACGGTTAACAAATCGAAAGTTTAATAAAGTTATACGTTAACCACGTAACTAAAGTCGAGTTTTTTTCAGCGTTTAAAGCGGCATTTTTTAACTTTATTACCGAAAAAAACATTTAAAAAGGCTTCCGAAAAGCTGGCTTTACTCCTTTTAATCCAAGTTCGGTTTTGGAAAAGCTAAATGTAAAGCTACGAACTTTAACTCTTTCGAGGGAGCTTTTAAGCAACGCCGAACTTTAGACTTTTAAAACGCCGCGAACAGCTAAAAAAGTAACTTCGTAATTCGAACATATTAAAACTCGGATTACTAATTACCGGAATAGCTTTTTAACATTTATGCTAACGATTATAAACCAATTTGCGAAAAGGGCTAAAGCAATTATGCATTGGGTCGCTTTTTTAAAAAAGGAGAATTCCAAATTACGAAAGGCGAACGAGGCATTAAGCAAACGCTGGAAAGCTAAAAAAAACACATGTCCGATAAAAAAGGTTACATATTATCGAAAAAATACGTAATGTTTTAAATTAAAAAAAGCTGGATGGGTAATTATAGCAAAAAATGCGCGATTATAAGGGTTAAAAAAGGAGGGCGACGATAACTCGTTAGCAATGTGGCATTTGCGGCAAAACCGGACATAATGCGCACACCTGTTAAAAGGAAGTAAAAATGTCCGATGTATATAGTTCCGAATAGTTTAAATAGATTTTTTAACGTTATTAGGTCGGTATGCGCGTCGATTAATTAAAGGTTAAGTGTCGGTGCGTTATTCGCTAATATACGTTACTCGCTAATAAAACACGTTAATTATTTTTTTTACCGCATTTATTTATTATATTTTTAAAATTACTGTTTTTTAATTTCTTAATTTTATAATTAATAAGTTTTATTTAAAAATACTAATATAAACTTAAATAAAACCGTTCGCTTATAAATAAACTAATGATAAAATGTAAAAACTTCGGTAACCATGTTATAATAATTGTAAAGTTTTATACTCCTTTATAAAACGCTGTTAACTTTTGCCATATTATATAAAAAAATATAAAAAATGTAAACCAACGTAAACATATGTAAACTTTTTAACTAAATAAAACGTTTTAAACTTTTCTTTTTAAATAAAAAAGCCGAATTAACCGCGTACTTTATTTTTTTAAGCATACTAATATTAGCCGATGTAAACATAAATTTTATTAAGTTTAAATTACTCGTATTAATTGCTATTTATTTAGCTTTACGCTTTTTATTAGCTATATTATGTTAATATGGAAATGCATTTAAACTAATATAAATTGGAATAAAATTTACGCGTTTTAATAACTAGTAAACACTTATAACCATTACTAAAATAATAGCAATTCGTGTAAGCGCTATTAAAAACAACCTTACCACTTATTATGCCGGCGATGCACTGGTTGTACGGGCCACCACCACGTTTATCGGCGCAAATGCTGCATTTTTCGGTATTAATTAACACATTTATTAATATATTAACTAATGTAAAATAATATAGGATAAATATAAAACATTTACTTTTATAAACGATTAAATAATTAATTAAACCTTAAAATTGCTAAAAACGACCGCGGGAAAAAAAAATCGATAAGCTTCCTAGCCGTGCGCTTTTTTTTAAGCTCGATTTCGCGCTAAAGCTTTTATACATATAGTTAAATGCGTATAAATATATTCCAATTAATATAAAGCATTTACCTTAGCAAAAACCGCTTTATTTAATATAATATAAAACATATTATTTGTAAATTTAATAACGTAGTAAAAAACCCAACTGGTTAACTAGCGATTTTCTTAAAAATCGTTTTGCGTGTAATATATAGCATATTAACTTTTATAACGCTAATTTTAAACCTAGTAAACCTTTATAAACGCGTTATTATCCTCGCGAGGTAAAAGGGAAAAGTTGCGCGGGCGAATGGTCGTGTTATTAATGTTTTCGTTTATATTAAAAAAGTTATCGTTAAATAACGCCGTAAACTGGTTGCCACCCGTATTAACCGGTATAATTTAGCACTTAAACGCGAGCGGGTAGCTTTAAGCGCGGCTTTATTCGATAAACCACCTATCGCGAATTTATTTTATATAAATTTATTAGCAAATGTTTCGGCGTTAATATTTTAACGAAAAATAACTGTAATAAAATGAAAAATAGCGCGCGCGAAAACGCGCGATTCGTAAATTCCAAATATGCAAAAATTAATTAATTATAATCGTTACGCGTAGGTAAATAGGTCGTGACACGTACTGCAGGTTATTGCTATTTGTGGTAGGATTTAAAAAAAAAGGCAGCTTAAAATTAAATTAATCGATTTAACCTGTGGGAATTGTTTGCCATATTTTAATTAGCTGGCGCTGCCCCGCACTTGCCGTTCACCTATTAAAATTGGGGAAATAAAATCGTTGTTGCCCAGTTTAAGCTTTGCACTGCCGTAGTAAACCCAACGGGACCGAGGTTCAAAAAGAGTTAGTGATTTGGGCCTTCGGTAAAAACGGTATACCAAATTTCCAGGTGCTTGTGCTGGAGGATTTATACTGGTCGAAAACCGGCCTGCACTATTAACCCACGGCTTTTTATTGCAGGATTAAGTACGGAATCGCAGGCTTTTCGCTAGCAGGGAGGCGGGAGGTTTTTAGCTACGTGCGGGTCAAGCTTGGAAATGATTCGAAAATGACGTACTGCGATGTTATCCGTAAATACGCTAACTTCGGGCTTTAAAAGCTGCCCGATAAGCGACTATGTGATAATTCCATAGCACGCTTAAATGTAAAATAGCAATTAATAAAGTTCGTGCTTTTAACTTTTATGGAAATGTAAAAAATGGCTTTAAGTTAAAACCCTTGTTTTGCGCCACCCCCCACTTTTGGCCACCCTAATTCTTAACACTATGCATTTAACACGCCAATTTCATTTCGCAATTGTGATTTTTTCTAGCCAATTACAATACAATCGGATATATTTTCCGAATCGTTAAATGCAAAAGATTTTGGTAAATCATTTGGCAAATCGCCATCCTTTTGTTATGCACGCTTAATGTCGCCAATTTGTATAAAAGCCTCGTTTGGGTCCGGTAACACCTTTTTTTTTTAACGGCCGTACAACTTTTAATTCCGCTTTTAAACGCTTAGTTTTTTGCTCGCACGTAATTAAAGCGATATTTTTTTCGTTATAAATTTTAATAAGCTTTTGGAATAACAAACGGGCCGTTCGGCCGAGCCGAAAGTTGTAGGCAAAAGTGGCTACTTGGGTACGCATTTAAAAGGTCGTTTTAAAAATTGTTACAATTATATTAAATAGCATAAAGTATTTGAAATAGGTATTTTAAGCAACCTTTTCGGCTTTTAAAGCATTTTTTACAGTTTGGGACGTTTTAACATTGCTATTTTTAAAAAGGAAAAGGCTTATAAAAAGCTTACTAATTTTTAAAAGCTATAAACCGGTAGCGGCTTAACCCGTTTTAATAATACGAGGTATAAAAGCTTCCTTTTTTACTTTGTAATAGCAGTTAAAAAATAACGTTTTTTTATTACAATTAACGTGCAAAAAGCTGTAAAAAGCCGTTATACCAGCGGTAAGCCTTTTTAACCGTGCTAAAAACCGCTAAATCGAAAGGTTAAAAAACGTAAAAATTATAAACGGGCAAATAAACGAGTTAAACGTTATTAAATGCGCAAAGGTACATAAAGTTTTTTATTACGTAAAATTTATAACCGTTTAAAATTAAAAGCCGGCGATTTCCGGGGGTGGCTAGCACCGTATTCGAAAGGAAAATATCTTTAAGCCATTTTACACCCGTTTTATCGTTTATCCACCCCTTTTATATTACGTGGAATTTTTAAAGCTTAAATTTCTTTTAATTTTTTTAAAAAAACCATTACTTTTATACTAATAAACTTTTAAAAATAACAAAAAGGTCGAGCGCTTTTTTAATAGCTAAAATACATTCGATAATAATTGTTTAACCTTGCGTGCCGAAGGCTTTTTTTTACAACGGCTTGCAGCTTTTAATATTTAAAACGAAGCTGTTAAATTCGAAGCCCTCCATAAGCCCGCACTCGTCGAAATTGTATTTGTTTTCTGGCTTAATAGCCTTAACGGCAAGCACTTTCAAACGAGGCTACCACGCCCAAATTACCTCCGTTAAAGCGCCGTTAACGCGTGCGTTTTTTATGCGCCGGGCTTTTTAAGTTTTAAAAATCGGGTATTTGGCTAAAAAACGAGCCACTTAACGTTTCCCGAAAGCTTGAAGGTCGCCGCCTTATTCGAGGGTACGGCTGGCGATATAGCGCAACTTTCCGTAAGTCGGAAAGTACTTTAAAGCGATTTAAACGAGCACCCAATCAGCTAAAAAAAAAAGCTTTTAAAAAGGGTTAACGCGTTAACGGTGCGCTTGTGCACGGCAGGAGGGCAGGCCGCTTCCAATCCGGCGCCGGAATGTAAACCTCGGGATACCCTATGTTTTTAAGGCCGACTTAACAAAAGCGCCGGCACGCACGCCCTCGAAAGCGCACGCGATTTCCGTTTTCGTATATTGCTTTATAAAGGGTCCGGCATTAAAATGCCCCAAAAAAGAGGTTAAAGGATCAATTGCTCGTTAAATGGCGACGCGTTGAAGTTGACGCGTTGAAAATCGGGTGGTTGGAATTAGCGTGGCCGGAAGTGGGGGGTGGCGCAAAACAAAGGTCTTGACTTAGTACAAATTCTCGATAATACCGGTTAAGCTAAATCGAGGGCGCGCACAAGCTTTTACTGGCAGAGATCCACTTGGAACCTGGGGGTAAATGAAAAATGAGAGAGAGAAGAAAGGGACCACTGAGCGCTGCGGGGGCAAAGTGGAAGGAAGCACGTTGCGTCCGCCGTTCGCACAGTTTGACCCTCCATTCGGCAAGTTGTGGGTTGATTGGATGCTCCTTCTCCCGTCCATGCCCGATGTGCAGAGGATATCGGCGCCTACGCAGTCTTTTAATTCGGCTAAGCCAAACAATGTCTTATGTGACTAGCGCCAAGATATCTTGTGCAGGTAATTAGCAAGGTAATTAGGGCGACCATTCACAAAGCGACACGACTGCCTGCCTTTTGGAAAAATGCGTCCAGTCGTCTCCCGAGCCCAGGCGCAGCTTACTGTCAAATTCTTTTTGCAAGCGGCCATTAATTCATATAAAGGCACGTCCTTCGCCCGACCTAATTTATCTCGCTCCTCATGCTTTACACCGCACATCGTGTTTCCTGGAACAAAAGCTTTGTTTACCAACAGCATTGCTTTCACCGAAATATAGCACCTTTTGTTCAGCTCATTTCTGATAAAACATGGCTTGTCCGACCCACCAGGCATTTGTAAGCGATGCAGCATCATCCCTTTCGATAACCTGATTTCCGAGGAAGGCTACTTACTTGGCACTCGCGCGGATATCCAAAAAACGAGATTGTCCTGGTTGCCAAGTGATCGAGATGTCAATCAAAACTTAATCTCTCTGCTTGTATAAGCATTTTCGGCAAAAGCATCTAGCTGCTAACCACGGGGTTTGGGAGATGGAAGGATTTGGGGATTTAACGCAAGAAGATTATACCGGCTTTACCGAAGAAAATCTTGCTCCCAAATCCGAAGAGGTCGTTAAGCTTTGGCTTCCAAACCATTATCCACAAGAATCGCCTTTGTGGACCTTTTACATCACTTGCGAAGCCCGGGTCTCATTCTCGTAGGAAACCGGTTCGCCACGAGGTCTTTTCGAAAGAAAGATTAAGCCGAAAAACGACCCTTATGGTACTTTTTGCTACATTAACGACGGCCATCATATTTGCCAGTGCAGTGTTCATGTTAGCGCTACAAAAGGTTAATACCCACAATTCACCTGGTTTGCTTTTAACAAGTTGGCAAAAAGTTAACGTGGTTTATTAGTAAGTGGGCCATATTAATTAATAGGCCACGATACGCGACTACACGACACTTTTTCTTTCGCAACCAATTCCTCCGCCCACAATAATGTTAATGGGAAACGACGAAAGCCGGGTAATGCTTGCTTTTCGGGCTTTACAATCCAACCCAAAACTAAGCATACGGAAAGCTGCAAAAATTTATTCGGTTGCGAAAATGACTTTAACGCGTCGAAAGCGAGGCTTACCTGCTCGACGCGATATTATACCCGGATTACGGAAATTAACGAAATTCGAAAAGGAGGCGTTTATTAAATACATATTCGAGCTGGATTTTCACGCATTCCCTTTTCGGCATTTTGGTGTTAAAAATATAACCAACCGACTACTCGCCGAACGCGACGCGGGTACCGTTGGCAAGCGCTGGGTCGAAAAGTTCGTTAAACGCCGCCCGGAGCTCGGCACGCGTTAAATTTGAAAGTACGATTATTAAAAGGCCAAATGCGAAAATCCCAAGCTCGTTTTTGCTTAATTCGACCTTATGCGAAATACTATAGCCAAATATAGCATTTTAAATAACGACATTTATAATTTTAACGAAACCGGCTTTTTTATAAGCATAATCGCCGCCGTTATAATTATTATAACATCGGAAGGCCGTAATAAAACAAAGCTAATTTAGCTTAGCAACCGAAAATGGGCTATAATTTTTTAAAGGGTTAATAATTGCGGTTAAGCAATCCCCCCTTTTATTATCGTTAAAAGGTAGTATTATTTAGCTAATTGGTATTCGGAAACCAACTTTCCACGCGATTAGGTTATTACAACGAGTTTTAACGGGTGGATTACGAACGAGCTTAGTTTAAAATGGATTTAGCATTTCGATAAACACATAGCATTGCGCGCAAATGGCCCTTATCGTTTATTAATGCTAAACGGTTACGAAAGCTACCATTTAACGGATTTTAAGCTTTACTGCTAAAAATATAATATTATTACGTTTTGCATGCTTTCGCATTCGTTTTACTTTTTTTAACCGCTTAACGTTAAATGCTTTAACCCGCTAAAAAAAGCGTACGGTCGATAAATCGAAAATTTAATAAAATTACACGTTAACCACATAATTAAAGTCGAGTTTTTTTCGGCGTTTAAAACGGCATTTTTTGCTTTTATAACCGAAAAAAACATTCGGGGAGGCTTTTAAAAAGCTAGCTTTGCTCCATTCGATCCGGATTCGGTTTTGGAAAAGCTGGATGTAAAGTTACGAATTTCAACTCCCCCGAAAAAACCTTTAAACAACGCCGAACTTTGGATTTCCAAAACGCCCTAAATAGCTAAAAACGCAATTTCGCAATCCGAACATATTAAAACTCGGATTTCCAATTACCGGAATAGCTTTTCGTTACTTATGCTATTAGCTGTAAATTAATTAACGAAAAGGGTTAAAGCAATTATATATCGGGTTAACCTTTTAAAGGAAAAGTGCTTTAAATTACGAAAGGCGAACGAGGCGCTAAGCAAACGCCGGAGGGCCAAAAAAACACGTATCCGATAAGGAGGGTTACATATTGTCGAAAAGGTACGAAATGCTTTGGACCAGGAAAAGCTGGATGGATAACTATAGCAAAAAATGCGCGATTATGGGGATTAGGGAAGGAGGGCGACGACAACTCGTCGGCGATGTGGCACTTGCGGTAAAACCGGACATAATGCGCGCACCTGCCAGGAGGAAGTAAAAACGTCCGATGTATACAGTTCCGAGTAGTTTAAATGGATTCCTGGCGTTGTTGGGTTGGCATGCGCGTCGATTAACTGGAGGTCGGGGTGTCGTGGCCCATTGACTGATGTGGCCCACTCACTGATGAACCACGTTAACGTAATTATGTTTTAAGATCACAACCTCCCTTCCCATGTGGATAGCTTCACCAATCTTTTAATCGAGCCTGATTCACCAGCTCAGTACGACCTCCTCCTCAACTGGATCATCGCTTGCACCCGAGATCATCAAGACTGCAAACCTTCGATTGTGTCAGCGAGTGCTAAGCTGCCGGCAAGACTCCTCGATGTCAGCAACCTGACACGATTGAGGTTGGCGAACCTCCGAGATGGCGATCCCGCAATTCCGATGTTCCAACCCGAGTGCTACACCGCTCTCAGCTACTGTTGGGGCAACGCAAGATTTGACTACGTCACGACACCGGGGAACCTCGGTCAAAGGACCCATGGGTTTGAAGAGGAAGACCTCCCGTCAACGATTCGAGATGCCATCAAGATAACACGGCGGTTGAAAAAGGATTACATCTGGATCGACGCTCTCTGCATTATCCAGGGAAGCAGCCCAGAAGCACGACTCGACTGGGAGCGAGAATCTCGGAAAATGGATGCGGTATACCACGGCGCATTCCTCACAATCGCGGCCTGCAGCGCGGTGACTGTCAATGATGGCATTTTCAACAGCATGTCGCAGTCGACTGGACGAGGATCCAAGTGCCAGCTGCACTCCACAAAGGATCCCAAGTACAACGGGAGAATCATCCTGGGCGCACAAGAGCCCGTGCCCACATCGGAAGAGCCGCTTTTCACGCGGGGCTGGACGTTGCAAGAATGGTCCCTGTCTCGGCGTATTCTCTGGTACACGAGCGATCAGGTGGGCTGGCGTTGTGTCAACGCTGCAATGGCCGAAAGATACTGGTTGACTGCGGCGAGATCCTTACCCCTCCTGATGCCGCGGTGGCCCGAGGGTGACAAAATGGATGATGCGTGCTCCCAGGAGGTCGATCGCTACTGGCGAGCTTCTGTGCAAGAGTACTCAACTCGCCGTCTATCAGTACAGTCGGACAAGTTACCCGCCATGGCCGGCTTGGCGAAGCAAGTACATCAAATGAACGGGGATGAATATATTGCCGGCTTGTGGCGAAGCAACCTTTTGTCGGGTCTGCTCTGGAGTCATATATACAATCCGTGGCAGTTGGAACATCTCTCCCGGGGAGAGCTACCGATAGCCCCGTCGGCTTATAGAGCCCCTTCGTGGACCTGGGCCTCCGAGGAATATCCGGTCTTGTTCCCGGAACTTGACACCAACGAAGAGGTCTTCCCTTCGATTGTCAGCTGTTCAGTCACCCCACGTGGACTTGACGAATTCGGCGAGATTGTGGACGGCGTTCTGGAGATCCACGGGCCATTGAAGGGCGGCTTAGGCCATACCTACGACATTAAAGCCCAAGAGATATTGGACGCCAAGAACACCGTGGCCATCTCGAGCGTATGGATTGATTTCGACTCCCATTATCTTAAAGGTCTTCCCCCGGGACTAGTGGTGTCTCTCTCGGGGCTATCGTTCCTCCCAGTTACTCGGTGTCACTACCTTGTATTCCGACTTTGCGATGACCAGGCGGGCCGTGGCAAGCGACCTACAATGCACGAACGCGTGGGCTTGGCATATCATGCTGGTACTACACTAGACCCGAGCGATGGGTGGTTTGCTGGCTGTAAAAGTCAAACTATTACTGTTGGTAGGAGTGGTACTCCTGTAGGCACGGAGATCTCCTAAAAGGAAAGAACAAAGATCTATAGATCTGGAACTGGTGTCTGTAGTGATGCATGTCTGTGTAGGAATCTAGTTACAGGAAGGGGATCACAAGATCCCCTTTTGTAGGCTCGTGGGAGCGCACGGCCCGTGGGCCTGCGGCTCCACGAGGCGTGGGCCCTTTCTGGATGCACGCGCTAGATCACGTGGATCAACAATTACAGTAGTTTGAGCCCAGCGCTGTGTTTACGCTTCCGGAGCACCTCGAGCCCCGACAGCTGCCACGGCCCCGGCAAACGCCTCCACCACATCGTGCTCATGGATCCACGCCACCTCATCGCCTCGTCCGTCTCCTCCACCCCGGTCCGCAGCCGCCGCAGCACACTGTCGTTCCTGCTCCGCACCGTCTTCTGCGCGCGATCCGTGTGCGCTTTGCGCATCCTCTCGTACAGCCGCGGCGCCGCCGTCACCTTCTCGCTCTTGCTGCCGCTCGGCTCTGCCGACGACGGTCCGGCGGCGCCCACAGACCTCTCGTCGGCAAAGAAGTGCAGGGTGGACTGCGCAAACGCCCACGCGTCGTCGATACCCAAGCTCCCGCCCGCCGCGTCCCCGGCGACCGTGACCCTGCCAGCATCCCCCAGGACCCACGAGTCGAGCCCGTCGGCGGCCGCGTTGGGCTAGACGCGGATAAAGGGGGCGGCGTCGACGACGGCGCGCAGCGCCGGGTGCCAGTCCTTGTAAAACTCGCGCAGCACGGCCACGTCACCGTCCGAGTTCCACGTCGCATCCCTGTACGGCGCGTCGGGCGCCTCCGGGTCCTCCTGGGCGGACGCCACGATGGCGAGCAGGGGCTCGCCGCCGGCCGGGCCCGCGGGCAAAGGCGAGAGGAAGAGGGTGCGGTCGACACCCCGAATGTGGACGGCCTCGTCGGGCAGGCCGGGCAGGTGCACGACGTGCGAGCGCGGGAAGACGGAGCGGAAGGCAACCCAGCCGGTCCAGCGGGCACGCGTTTGCGGCACAAAGGCCTGCCGGACGGGGGAATGGATGCCGTCGGCTCCCAGGACGATGTTGGCGGCCACGGAGGTGCCGTCGGCGAAGGTGAGGATCTGCTTCGAGGTCGCAGGGTCGGTGGTGATGGAGGTGGAGGTTTTGCGCAGGTGAAGTCTTGCCGGGTCCACATGCTGGAGGAGGGCCTGCTGGAGGCGCGGCCTGAAGTAGCGCGCGGTCCTGCGGCGCGGCTCGACGTGGCTGGCGTGGGTGTCGACCGAGATTATCTCGTTGGTCTTGGCGTGCCTATCGTGTGATACCCAGACGGTGCTCGTGACGGGGAATAGGAGGTGGCTTACTTGAAGACCATAGGACGTCCAGACTTGTTACGGAAGGCAATAGAATCGTCCAGCGCATTGTGAGCTCCCAGTCTCTCCAGCGTCCTCAGCCCGTTCGGTCCCAGCGAATCGTCGCTCCCGCATCACGTAGCTCTTGTGCTCGCTCATAGATCTGCACGTCGATGCCCGGCTGGTTTTTGAGTGCGATGGCAGCGGTGAGACCAGTTATTCCTGCGCCGACGATGGCGGTGCTGAGAACGGAGGGGTCGGCCGTCCTCCTGCTGGGAGAATCGGGGATGGGATCTTGTCCTCCACGCCCAACACGGCGGCGACAGCGCATCCGGCGCCGTTGGGTGGAGCCGCGTCGCACGAATTTCTGAGCGATTATCTCGGAAGCGGGGCGCACAGGGATGACGCAAGAAGATGGCCTCGTTTCGTGATCGATATCAGACAGATGTCTGACAATGCAAGGTGCTTGAATCCACTCGATTCCGAGCGATGTCGGTTCGCAACAAGAGCACCTTGTTTACGGTCCCGTTGCCCTTGCACCCATAGCGGCCTGGCGATAGCTTCTTGGTTAAGTGGTAGCTGCCTCTATCTCGGTCGCGCCATTCGCGGCTGCGCGCAAGCAACGTCTATCTTCTCCGAGGCTCCCCCAATCCGGTCCGAGGTTCTTTCCCCGCTGCGCCCTGCAGCCCGATGAAGGTGGCCCTGACTGCGCGTTGCTGCACGTGTCTTGTGCCATCGCCGAAACACCAGAGCTCGGCGCTAGCTTTTTTTTCTCCTTTTTTTTCGTATAAGTGAAGCCCGCACGTGGTGTATAGCTCTTCTGGCGGTCTACGCCCGGGGCTCCACGATTTGTCCTATCCCTTGCTTTCTCCCTTCTCCAGCCCGCCGACTGCAGCAGCGACGTGCCCTGCAGTCGAGGTCGTCGACGTGTCCGGACTGCATCTCGAGAGCATACCCAGGCCACCCAGAGAAACTTCCCAGCCGCTGCAAAGATGGCCGAAACCACGGTGCCCCGACAGAAGTGGTGGGTGATCCAGTGGTACTCGGACGATGACTCGCTCGAGGAGCGCAAGCTTATCGTCAAGCTGGACCTTCTCGCCGTACCCTACGCCATCCGGGCCTACTGGGTCAGGTACGTAGGCCAGACCAACCTCAACAACGCCTACGTCACCGGCATAAAAGAGGAGCTCGGTTTCTTCAGCAACTGGTCCATCCTCTTTCCCGTCGGCGTCCCGGGCTATTTCCTCCTGCCCAGTACAATCGACCAGCCCAACCGCTGGGTCCTAAACGATAGGGACATCCAGATCGGCAAGGCCCGCCTCGAGCGCAACGGCCACTTCACCAAGAGCATGTTCAAACTCGACAGCCTGACCAAGATCCTTGGCGGCCCTCGCTTCTAGACCGTCGTGCTCGTCGCCGTGCTCTTCTGAGATGCCGACACCTACAAGACGACGGGCAACTTCCTCCTGTGGATCAAGAGCCCCGGCCAGTACAGCGCTCCGCAGATCAGCAAGCTGGGCGCGCCATCCCGCCCGCTCTGGACATCCTGTACGGCCCGGCCTCCTGCTTTGCCTCGCACCTGCTCATCGGCCGGCCTAGGCCATCTCGCCGTCGTCGTTGCTGAACGCCTCAGGGCTGATTATCCTGGTGGTCTGGGTTATTGCCTGCACACTATCCCTTTGTGCGTTTTGCCGACCATCGACGATTCACCCCCGATCAGGGCGCAGAAAGCTGGTGTGGTCAATAGCGGGGAGGAAGGAGCCCCCAGCGACGGAGAATCGACGGAGAGGGGCCCAGAAACCAAGGACGCTGTAGTCAAGACGACGAACCATGCTACGCCAGGGACGTCACAGTAACTCGACAGACACAAAGGGCTGCCCAACGTAGATCCACTTACTCATGGGAAAGAGACACGGACATCACTCGTTCTTCGGCCGAACATGCACCGACCACCTCTGGTAGAGCAGCCGAAACCTGTGTAGGTCAGCTGGGCGACATGGCAACAATACAAAAGCAGTCCTATTACATCGAAATCTACCTGTAGTGACTACATATCAGTCCTGTCAATACAAATCCAGTCGAAGAATCCACAACAGTCCATCTAGGCAATTGGCCACAAGTCCACAGCCAAAACGATCCCCCTTCGCCACCACCAGTCTTTACAGAGTCAGCGTTTTGCTCCCGCTTTACGAAGCCATGATGCTCCGGCCGCCGTCGGCCGTGACGCGGTTCCGGATGCGCACCTTGCGCACGCCGCTGCCCAGGCAGCGGAACACGCGCCCGTCCTCGCCGGCGCCGTTCCCGTCCCCGTCCCTGTACACGCCTACGGCCGCGCTGGGCGCGAAGAGCAGCGCCTCGCCGACGCGCAGCTTCACAATCTGCGAAAACAGCTCCGCCGCAGCGTCGCCGTCGCCGTCGCGCTGGTCCTCCTCTCCGTCCGCCTCAAGACGGCAGACGCCGCGCTGGCGCCCGCGAGGTGGCCCCTCAGGACCTTGAGCCACGCGGGCGACGTGAAGCGGTGCGCGATGGTGACGGAGCACAGGTCGAGCAGGGCCGGTGACACGGACGGCTCCTGGGTCGCGATGATGACGCGGCAGCCCTGGTGGCGCTGCAGGCGGATGGTCGACAGGAGCGACTCGGTCAGGGCGCGCGCGTCGGGCGACTCGGCGGGGGCGCCGTTGGCGCCGCCCATGTACTTGTGCGCCTCGTCCAGGGCGACGACGCGGCCGATCTTGGACGAGTCCTGCTCCAGGAAGAGGCTCAAGCAGATGTTGAACAGCGAGCAGGCCGTGTCCGCCTTGACGCAGGGGCACGAGAGGTCGACGATTTTGAGCTGGCTGGCCTGTTGGTGAGGATCATCATGTTTGTCAGTGGGATGGGCCGCGGAGAGATTGCGCAGTGGGACCCAAGACAGAAAAGGGTTTCTGCGCACCTGCGGAGTCCAATCTGTGCCCAAGTCGTCTTGGGTAAGCTTGCGGACGTTGCCCCTCGCGATGGTCAGGAAGCTATGGGAGTACGCCTGCTTCGAGACCATGAAGCTCTCGAGCGTGTCGAGACGCTGCTTGAGAGGCGCCGCCTGGGCCGGGGTCAGCTCCTCGCGCTCCATCATCGCCTTGAACTTGGCGTACTGGAACGGCTGCGAAGAGCGGCCGTCAGCGGACGCCAGGGCCTGCTGCTCTATCCTCAGATCCCGCAGGATGCGCTGGACCACGTGCAAGTACAGAGGGATACTATTGCTGTCGTCGACCCCCATGAGGCCCATCATGCGCTTGGTGTTCAGATCGCTCTCGTCGAGGCGCAGGGGGTGAACGGTGACGCCGGGGATCTTGGCGTAGACTTTCTGCACGGAGAGCGTCAGGTTTCTGTAGCTGTCACGGCGAGACAGTGGAGCCGCAGGGGAACGCTTACCTTCATCGTGTTGAGATTGGTCGGCGCACACAGCACGCGCACCTTGATCGCGGAGTTGGACGCCAAGTAGGCCGCCTCGCAAGGCTCACCTCCATCGTCCGTGACGAAAGTGTCGTAGTGGAAGACGATGCCAGTTAGGGGCCGAGGCAGGACATTTGCGACAGAGGGAAGCAAGCAATTCTCGAGGAGACACGACAGCGTGTGGCTCTTGCCCGATCCCTGGCTGCCACACACAAAGATGCTAGATGGGGCGGCGATGTTGTAGAATAGCCTAGGATCGTGCGGGTCCCCGGATTGGCCTGCTATCGAGAGATCGGCGCTGGCGTCCGCCGCAAGCAGACCGTACTGTGTGAAGGTCTTGTGGCCGGCCGGGCGGCCACCAGTGGTGGGCGTGGAGCTCGCCATGGCCTCGGCTTGCTTCCGAACCATGGCCGTGAAGATGGGGACGGCCTGGAGCTCGGAAAGCTCGTTGTTGTCCGCCGCCAGCGTCAAAAGCTTCAACTGCTCGGCCAGATTGTCGGTCTGGGCGTTTGAGGAGGCCATCTCGCCTTCTTGGCCGTCGCCGCCGTCGTCGTCGCCGCTCTCCTCGCTATCTTCCTCGGATGAGGACTGAGTGCTCCGTGTCTCGTCTTCAGATGAGCTCGAGTCCGGTTCGGGTGGTTGTCGAGAAGGCGCTGATGCTACTGTGCGCCGGGTGGGAAGGCGGCCACCAGAGGCCCTATTTATCTTGGGACCCATAGCGACGGCGTCGAGGTCTTCTCGCAGGAGCCAAGGAGGGAAGCGAACCGAAGCGAAAGCGGTCTTTGAGGTATGCGTAGTCCAGTGGCTGCCGTCTGAGCCAGAACGTTGGAGAACAAGGCGGCGTTGGGAAGTGCCCAATGGCTGGCGGAGAGCTTTGTTTGGTCTTGGGCGTTGGGAGAAGGGTTCGAGAGAAAAACAAACGAAAATTTTTCTCTTCCATCTGATCATTGTCGGAGACGACCAATCGTTGGTTCAGTTGACTTGTCGCTCCCTTTCCAGGAGCACAGACGCACGGGCACTAACACCGCAGGCAGACGAACCGAGGGTGATGGCGAGATACTGAGGGTAGCGTGAGGGTCAAGTGGCCGGACGGGCTGCCGAAGGACGGAGACAAGCAGGCGGAAATACCGAGAAGAAGAGTACATGGAAGGAGCAAGCCGAAGAGAATATCCCAACGCTTGTCGTCAACCAAGCATGATATAAAGCAGGACTGGCGACGCTATAAAGATCCCCACGGTCCCCACCAAGCTGAGGCTGCGCCGGAGCCACGCGCCCTCATCCGGCCACGGCCCTATGACTTCGATGTGCTGCATGGGCAGGCCGATAAACGTCGCCCTCGTCCAGACGCGCACCGTGACGAGCAGATCTTCCGACACCTTTGTGGTTACCGAGTGGTGCGGCTTGTCCGGGTCGACGGGGGCGGCCCCGAGGAGCAGGCTCTCCGGGTCCAGCGCCGTAGCAGGGTCCGAGCCCGCCGCGAGCCCCACCTCGGTCCACTGGTCGCGGCGCGTGCTCTTGACGACGTTGAACCACAGCCCTTGCCTCGGCGCGTCGCCTTCCTTCTGGCCCGGCACCTCGTTGGTGGCGAGGATGACCAGGAGCACGTGGGAGGGGTCGCCCCACGACGTGAAGGCGAGGACGGCGCGGAAGTCGTCGTGGTTCTTGATGACCAGGTCGTGGCGCTCCGTCGGGTCGAACCGGAACAGGCGGTAGCGGCCCCTCGACGTGCCCGTCAGGATGGTCTGCAGCGCGTAGCCGCCAAACGGCGACCCGCCGCCCATCAGGACGCGCGGGTGGAAGCAGTCCTCCTCCATGTAGAAGGCGTTGCTGTACCGCTCGACGACGGCGACCTCGGACGTCGTCGCTGGCCCCGGTGCCGCCGCCGCCGCCGCCGCCGCCACCGACTCGTCGTCGCCCTCCTCGCTCTCCTCCTCCTCCACGTCCTTGAGGCGGCCCAGCCCCAGCGCGCTCAGGTGGCTCTCCTGCTGCATCTCGAGGGTGATCTCTGCGGTCGAGGTCCAGGGCCGCACGTAGCGGTGGCCGCGCACGTCCTCGGCCGACGCGAGCCCGTGCAGCGTCAGCGTCTGGAACCAGGGGGAGGCGCCGCTGCTGCCGTCGCCGCCGACCTCGATCTCGACCAGCTCGTCGGGCCGCAGGCGCGCGTACCGGTCGCCGCGCTCGCGCCTGATGTAGATGCCCGTCATCAGCAGCGGGTTCCACGCGGGCGAGCAGTTGAGCACCAGCACCAGCAGCTCGTGGTGCCGCGAGCCCGGCGCAAGGTTCACGACGCGGCCCGTGATGCGGATTCCCTTGTTGGTCAGCGTGATGGGCTCCTGGGGCGCCGTGTCGTCCCAGACCCGCACGATGTTGTCGAGCGGGTCGCCCTCGCGCGCGCTGCCCACGAGGCCCATGTTGGACCGGTCCAGGAAGTTGCGGAACTGGTGCGGCCCTGTGGCGAGGAGTCCGGATACGTGCTTGTTTGCAGCAGATGGGACGGCAGTGGTGGTGGCGCCGTCCTGTTGGGCATCCAGTGCCTCGTCCTGCTTGTCCGTCGCCGAAGCGCGCCATGCAAAGATGGTATGGTCGTCCGACCGCGCCAATATCTGCTCCTGCAACCTCCGAAACGCCATTCGGGCCCCCTCTCCATAAATCAGAGGCATGTTGACGCCGAAAATGCCCAGTAAACTGTACGCGCGATCCTCAGGCCTACTAGTCCGCCGATTGGCAGCCCAGCTCATGCGACGGCCGATGCTGACGCGGCGCAGCGGCTCGTCGCCTTCGAGCACTTTGTTGTCGATGCCGGTAATGCTCTCTAGCTCCTCGGCCAGCGCGAGCTTGCGGCCGATGGGGGCCCAGTCGCGGTTGAAGAACTCAATGTCGTGCGGCGCGAGGAGCTCCTGCAGCGTCCAGCCGCGCGTGAACCAGCGACTGCGGGCGAAGCCGACGAACCCTGCCGTCCCGACGCCGTTTGATTCCGCGACGGGCTGGACGCGTGGCACGCTGACGTCCTCGAGGTACCCAAAGCACGCCGCCGCGTTGCGGTACCAGGCAAACATGGAGTTGATGACCTCGCTCAGCTCGGCGCTGCTCGTCTTGTCGATGCAGCACGTGTCGACCCAGGCGAACTCCAGCCCCCGCTCGCGCGCCCGGGCGCAGGTCGCCGCGATCTTGGGGTACCCGGCCAGGGCCTCGCGGTGGTGGCTGTCGGGCCGGCTCCAGTCCTGGAAGGTGACCTCGCCGCGGCCCCAGGTGTGCGACAGGATCGCGTACGGCGGCACCCGCGTCCCGACGAACTCGTGGATCCGGAGGGTCCGGGTGTTGATGAGCCGCATGCTTGTTTGCACATGCGGCCGTTTCGCCGCCCGCCCAAGGTCGCTTCCGCAACAGCCGTCCAGGCCAGCTGGGTTTCCCGTTGGAAGTTAATCCGCAACGACATTTTTTCCTCTCTCTCTCTTGTTCGCTTCTGCTACCGTTCTCGTAGCCTTACCTCGGGCGACCTCGCTGACTGTGCTAACGTGAAGGCCCAGCCCGCCCGCCCGCTCGCCCGCACGTGGCCGTGAGCTGCAGAGGCGCCCAATCATGGCTGGCGGGCCGGTGCCGATTACGAAGCCCACCCCTCCCTCCACCCAGGCAGCACCGAAGCTGGCGACGGGCAGAGGGCGATTGAGGCGAGAATACTGCACAAACCCGCGAGACCGCGATTGAGGCTAGCAGGAAGCGCTGCCCGATGTCGCCATAGATGCTTGTTCCTGTTAGTCACGGCAATTTTTTGGGCCGCTCTGCGCGTTTCTGTCAACCAGAGGCTCGATGGGGCCGGACAGTGCTCCCCACAGCCAGAAAGGAATCACCCCGCAGGACATAGCCGAAAGCCGGCCATGTTTGGGGCGGACCTCTAGTGTGAACAAGGACCGATTTAAGGAATAGCAGACGCTCGATTCGGCTGGGATCCATGGGTGTTGCTGGGTGCATTCCAGTTATTTATATTGCAGAATACGCTATGCTACAGAACGGCTGTCTGAGCCTGGACAGACGAGCCCCGCTAAGCAGAAGTTGTACAAGTCAGCGTGAGTGGTGGCTCTGAATGGTTTTCACGCCGTCCTCTCGGCATGCTCGGCAGCTTGGGTCTTGTCCTGCGCCTGCTCCTCGTCGAGCGACTTCTTGGACGGCGTGATCTCGACCAGGCCGCTGCGTCGGTCGCCGATGTAGCCACTGGGTAGAAGGGAAAGCGTTAGTATTTTGCGCATTTTCGATGTTTTCATTCCCAGAAGCAGCCGGAAGACTGTCATCGGGCGCAAAGGCTTCAGGACGGGAAACATACAAGATGCCGTCGATCTGGTCGAGGGTAAGGCCTTCGTCTCGGGCAGGAGGAAGAAGGCCCAGACGGTAGCGAGAAGCATCCAGCAGGCAAAGAAAACCAGACGCGAAGCCGAGGGAGCTAAAGATGTACGGCAAAGCCTTGGTGATGGCGAACTGGTAGCCCATTGACACAGAGCGGCGAAGGTGCCGGTGATGTTTGCGCAGGGGGCGCCAGGGAAGATCTCGGGACACAATCCAGGGGATACCGTTGAGACCGAAGGACCAGCTGCGAGCATATCAGCAAACCATCGCGAGCGTATGGGGGAGAGATCTGACGGATGGCGCATCAGAGCTTACAAGACCGAGTAGATCATGATCATGGCAGTGGCGGCCTTACCACCGGCGGCGGTGGACGCGGACAGCGTGCCGCCGCAGCGATGGTGGCAGCGGGGTTGCCGACGTAGACGTAGGCGCCGACAAACCAGAGACACAGCGAGCACGCAAGCGACGAAATGATGGTGGGCTGCCTTCGCCCCCAAATGTCGATCAGGAAGATGTAGAAGAGGATTGACGCGACGGCTGGTGGATAGCGGTGGTCAGCAAAACTCGTCGCCGCGGCGTGGCTTGAAGCGCAAGGGACCAGGTACTAACCCTTCACCAGGCCGTAGATGCCAGTGTAGAGTGCGACGTCAGTGATGCCAAGCGAGCCAAACAGAGTCGGGGAGTAGTAGTTGATGGCTTGAAGTAGCTATCAGTCAGCGAAAGATTCCAAGGCGGCCAGGGGCAGGGACAGATCCTACCAGCCGCGCCAGACATGTTCTGAAGTGCAAAGGCGCAGAACGTGAGGATGATACGGTTGTACATCCCTTCTGCGCGAACTCGTGCATGGCACCGCGGATGAAGGCGACGGTGCCGTTTCCATACCTGCTCGCAATGGCTGCCTCGTCGGCAAGCCTTGCGCGCATCATCTGAAGCTCCTCTTGGAGGTCTGCCGGTACCTGTCAGTCTACCGTCTGCCACGTGAGCAAGCGAGCACAAAAGAACGTACACTGGTGGTCAATCGGCAGCTTCCGCAGGGTCTCGAGGGCCTTGTACGTCTGCTCATCCTTGCCCTTGCGCAGCAGCCAGAGCGGGCTCTCGTGCAGGACAAAGGCGCCGACCAGGAGCAGGGCCGCGGGGGGGATCTGCACGGCCATGGGGACGCGCCAGGAGGCCGAAGACTTGGGATCCATGGTGTTGTTGATGCCATAGTTGATCCAAAACCCGACCAGAGACCCGACCTGGTACGTGATCTCGAACAGGCCAGTCAGGATGCCGCGGATGGAGGGGATGGAGAGCTCGGCGATGTAGCTGGGCACCGTGGCGGTGATGATGCCGCAGCCGAACCCAGTCAGGGCACGACCAGCATCTTTTGCTCAGGGGTTAGCCGGATATAGGCAGACTAGGCGCGATGAGGCTTCGGCGGGCAGGCGATGCTTACAGATGTAGTCAAGTTGGTTCGTTGCTACTGTCATCAATATCGCGCCGACCAGGAAAATCACGCAGCTGCTGTTCAGGGCCCATTTCCGTCCCGCGTACTCGGTGACTGACATGGAGGGCTCTGGTTAGTCCGATGGCATCGTCACGTGCACTACGCCATGCCCGCGCCCAGATATGGCTGGAGAAACCTACTCATAAAAGACGCGAGGGCGCCACCCAACGCGCCAGCCTGGAACGCCGAGGTGATGTTGCTCGAGATGTTGTTGCTGTTGGCGCTGGTGACGCCAAAGTCGGTCTTGAAGCTCGCGCGTGCGATAGTCGTGCCAACAAAGGCAGAGTCGTATCCAAACCTGGGCAGCAGCTGTCAGCGGTGGGCTACCACGGTGGGCGACACGGCCCCAAGAAGCTACCTAGATGCAACCTACAGGAAGGACCCGACGGCGATGATGGACGACTCGATGTAAAGCCGCCAGTTGTACACCTCCTTGGGCGTGGGCCGATCCTCGACGGCCTTGAAGCCACCCATTTTGGCGCGTCGCGATCGATGTCGCGACCCAAGATGCGGTGCGTGTGTGGGGGGTCAGGGGCAGATGTCGTCGAGCGTTCCGCCAGACTGGATAAGCTCAAGGGAGAGCCCGGTCGTGGCCACGAGGAGGGAGACGCAGGATGCAGGATCGCAACATCAGACGCAGAGGGCAGCGCAAAAAACGGGATGTCTCGCTTTTTAAATTGCATCTTGCGTGGCTGGCGTCGCAACGCGGGTGGGCATGACTCGCCGCAGCCTGCATCATTTCTGGGGATTTGATGGGGAAATCGAGGGGTGAGCAGGGAAGTCCGTGGAGAGATGGGACCACCAGAAGGGGCAGGCTGGGGCAACGGATGGGCCCTCACGATGGAGGCCGGCACCCCATGGGCCGACGTCGAATTTCGTTGATGGGACAATCCGGCGCCGGAGTGTCGCTGCGCGCTCGTCACGTACCGAATATTCGGTCGTCTTCAGCCGCCGTCCCCACATTGGCGCCAGCAACTGCTCGCCTCGGGTCGCGTCGCTTCTTTGGAGCGATCGGGAAGTTCCTCGGCATTCACTCTTGAAGAGCCAGTCGACCAGGTTCGAATTGGGCTGGGAGAACAGGAACAGTAAGCAGCCCATTAGCCACACTCCGTGACTCCATGGTCACGCCGACACAGCCACATACAACAGCAGGGGCTGTCCGGAGCTGTGCACGCCGCAACACATCGCCGACTGGGCAGCAAAGCTGTGACCACAGGGCCAGCTGGTTAGGCATGGAGGCTGCACCAATGGCAGCATGGCAAGCAGGTAATTCGAGCTCTGCCAATTTTGGGTGCGATGATGGCACGATGAGGGGTAGAGCTGCAAGGCGCATGGAAGGGTTCATCTTCCCAGACTCCCGTCGGGCTCCCCAGCTTGCCCCCTACACCAAGGATTCCGGCATTTCGTTCGACCTACGTTTGGGAAACCCAGCAAAGCGGCCGTTGTTAGATAATCAGCAATTTTACAAATCCACTTTCACGATACTTGCCGTCCCGTCTAATTACTTCTTGTCACAATGCCTATCAGACTGATCGACGTAAAGACCCTCCGGATGATCGTCTTCACCAACGAAGCTTCCACTCCCTCTTACGCGATCTTATCGCACACCTGGGTCGGGGGCCAAGAGGTCAAGTTCCAAGAAATGACGGATCTCTTGAACTCGGGCCCCTTGTCGCCGCCGGGATCCACACCTGAGGGCGTGTTTGTCGGTAATGGTGTTTTTTGTTTTTTTGACCCCGGCTTGTTTTTTGCACACGGATACTCCCGAAATAAGCGTAACCAGGGGCATTGCAATAAAAAATGTACCTTTTTTTTATTTTTTTTTTATTTTTTTTTACCCGTATCACATTTGCAAACCAATTTCCTATTTAGGCCGTGGCGAAAAAAAAAAAACCTTTATTCCTCTCTGGTTTTATTTACACGTGCTTGGCCCTCCTGGCTCCCCTAGCCCTTTTGGCCCTTTTTAGGCTTCGAAATTTTTCTAAGACAAAAGCTTTCCGAAAGGCGGGAGGGCGGCCGGCTTTATATATTCGTCGTGCCAAAGCCCTGGTCAGGAGGTGGCAAAGGAGGTGGCGAAAAAGGTAGCTAGGGGCTGTATCAACGCGACTCGTTGGCCTGGATAAAAAATACTTCTGGCGGGTCTTTCGAATGATTTTCGCAAGGGCCGGGGCACCCTTGGCACAGATTCGCCACCCGATAAACCAGCGATTTTTAAAATAGTATGGAAAAAACAAAAAACACCTCTACCGACAAACACGCCCTGAATCTTCCAGCAACAATCCCGGGCTCAACAAGATCGAGCGAGCCTGTGCAGCCGCAAAAAAGGATGGCCACGATTACATCTGGATCGACACCTGTTGCATCAACAAGAACGACCTAACCGAGCTCAGCGAGTCCATCAACTCCATGTTCAACTGGTACAAGCGCGCCCAGGTTTGCTACGCCTACCTCGCCGATCTCGAAGCGGGCGCGGACCTGGCCACCAACCTGTCCCGATGCCGCTGGTTCACCCGTAGCTGGTGCTTGCAAGAGCTTGTTGCTCCTAGGGAGGTGGTGTTCCTCAACCAAACGTGGGCCCCTGTCGGTTCCAAGTTGTCCCACAACACCGCGCTTCTCATTTCGAAAATCACCAGGATTCCGACCGATATCATCAGAAGCGACGACATCTCCCACAGCCTGGGAGAAACAGCCGCAGCCATCAAGATGTCATGGGCCGCCACTCGGATAACAACGAGGATTGAGGACGAGGCCTACTGCTTGTTAGGAATATTCGACATCAATATCCCACTGCTCTATGGAGAGGGCAGCAAGGCATTCCTTCGCTTGCAGCAGGAAATCATCAAGTAGTCCAACGACCTCAGTATATTCTACTCTCGGGATAGCCCCGATGAACGAATGAGAACCCGCAACTGCGATGGAAGCCATGATGGTCAAAGTCCATATCGCTCTCTGCTCGCTCGGTCGGCCGCCGACTTCCTGCCTACGGCCTTGGGTAAACACTGCGCGTCTCTCACTCCAAAAGTACTCCGTGGGCTGGACTCACAACAGTCCTCGTTCTCCTTGGAGAATGCAGGACTGCTCATACGCGACGCCGTGATGCAAGTCCTCGCGCTCGAATCTGGCGTGACGTGTTACGGTCTCGATATCGCCACATCAGGAACGCAGAACTCAAACGCGTCGGCATGATGCAAATCCTCAGGCTCGAATCCGGCGTGGCGCGTTACGGTCTCGATAACGCCACATCAGACGCAGAACTCGTGCCAGGCTCTTCGTGCACATACCTGTTGCTGGAAAAGGTTGGCCCTGGGAGGTTTGCGCGGTTGAGCTACGAGTTTGCTGAGCGCTACGACGCATTCCAGCCGCAAATTCCAGGCGGCTACAATCGCAAAGACGATTCTGTCGCAGCCCCCCGGCCGCCCAGACACACGCCGCAGGTAAAATACTCTAGTTTCGAGGGCGACCCGTATGTCGTGGCCGACTATGTACAAACAAATGCTTTCGGCCGTCCCGGGCTGTCCTGCTCACTGTCAAAGTCGCGGGCAGGCGACTCCCCTGGTCAGAACTGGAACCAATCGACGCCGAGCCTCGGGGGCGCTTTGATGCGGCCACCCTCAGCTTCCTCCACCCCGACCCCAGCGGTGGATTGTTGTTTAACCTCCTAGCATACATCCATTTGCGACTATGTCCGGGCCCTGCGTCACGCCTGGGCCTGGCCGCTGGCTGCAGCTTCCACGTTGTTTGTGCCCTCTCTTACCTCAACGAGCGCACGGTCCAACTCTACTGGCCTGATGAGTGGAAAAGTGTTTCGACAACATATAACGCCGCAATGCGGCAGTACAAAAGGTCCTGGCGCATGGATATCCAGTCAATTGCGAGCGAGGGGCTTCGAAATACCTCAATGTTGAAAAGGCCAAACGGACGTCGAGGTGAACTTCGAGTCCAAGCGGGGCTTAAGTTGTCCCGCGAATCCGAGCAAGATCGGAATGTGGCCCCTTGTGAACTAATTATCGATATTGATGTTGCTCCGACGGCCGGGGAGAACAATATCAGAGGCAGCGACGAAGATGGTATGTGTGAAAATCCTATTGCGCCACACAAGCTAAAAGTGAAGCCCCGCTTATCAACCAGGTGGCTGACAATTGGCTCAAATATCCTTTGCGACACTATTCCTCCGAGGAAGAGGAAAAGTATCTTGATAGGTACTGGTGACCGAGCCTGCCCCTTTGAGGATTAACTATCAGCCGACGAACGAGGCGCATAGATCTTGCATCTATTTTTACAATCTGATCACTGTCTTTGTACATTTTCTTTTCTTTTTTCTTCGTTTGTTTCTTTTTTTAATCCTTTTTTTTTTTTTTCTTTTTTTCTTTTTCTCGCCCCACCTACAAGGTTGTCGTGGTTGTTGGTTCTGTTTCCGTCTTAGCGACGTGCTGGGCTGTGGCGCAAACTTGGCTAGCGTTTTGATTGGCTGAATCCTGTCCGGTCCCGCCACACGTGCAACGTCGTCCGGACCAACACGCATATCTGTGGGCCGCCGGCAACAGCATTTACTCCATCGCACTAAGAATGGGACTGCACAACACATGGGTGTTCTCGTTTTTTGCCATCCCCGGTCCTCACGATTCCCGCCATTTGCTGTACGTGCCGCGCTCGAAATTGTCCATTGTTGGGAGTCGGGTGGTTTGATCCTAGTAAGCACCCACCAGCTCATCCGGCTGGAACCGCCCAGGCCAAGGGAGATCCCAGAAGAACCGGGAGTAATTATGATCGTACGGGAAATGGAACAGGGTGTGCTTGTTGGGGCCGAACAATGTCTCCGGCCGAGGTTTGTCAACCGAGCGTGTCCCTGTGGGCCTGGGTGCGCGCAGTAAGCATCTCCAATACGCTACGTGGGAGGAACCATGTTGAGTCCATGATTTTCCATTATATAACAGCCACCTCGCCGTAGTTTGTGCCCGGCAGCAGTAGAGACCAAGCCAGGGGCAAGAACAGTACCCATCAGCTTTTACAACCAGCCGGAAAGTCAGCCTTTCCCAAATTCGACCGCGCAGCTCTTCGATCCTTTCAACAAGAAAAACACACGCATCTACTAACATCTACGCAACACGCCCATCCGCCAACGTGTACGAAACACACCATTTACCAGCACCCATGAAACACACAATGCGTCTCCGCTCCATCGTCCTCGCCGCTCTCGCCTTCGGGGCGTCCGCCATCCTCGCCGCCCCCGCTGCGAATCCCACCGACCCGTCAGTTGCACTCGGCCCCGACGCCGCACAAGTTACGACCCACTCCTTCGCCGACCTTGCCGCAACCGGGAACGAGCTAACCGACGCCGCCGCGCCTTGGAGCGTCGCGTACCACGGGGTGGGCGCGGGGGCGGCGGGGTGGGCGAGGCGGGCACGGGGGTGGAGGTGGGGGCCGCGGCGGGGGGCGCAAAGAGCGGCCGCCCGGGATGCCGGCGAAGACCAAGCCCAACGGGGGCCTGGGAGCAAGCCTGGGAGCAAGCCGGTCAGCTTTTTGGACAAGGTCACAGAAGCGACCGACGCGGCGCTCGGGGTTGCTGAGGGTGCGGTCGGCACCGCAGAACGGCTCCGAGCTTTCGGGCCATACAAAGCCCCCGTGCCTGGGGGCCTTGTGCTTTGAGCCGGTCCCAGATCGCCGCTACCTGAAGGACCTCGTCGGTCCGTCCAGGGGTTTTGTGTTTAGCAGAGGAATAACAGAGCGTTGTAAGGAGTTATAAGCTCGCGGTAGATCGCGCTTGGATTTGGGGTTCCACTTTTCTTTTTTTCTTTTTTGCCTTGTGGTTTCTTTTTATGCGTGGAGCTGGGGCGCATACTTACAATTCCGCTGATACCACAAGGCCAAAGGCGGCGTTTTAGGAATTTTAAGCGACTAAGTTTTCGGAGGTACACTTGCTGCGGTCTTCCGCTTTCCTGTGACAGACATCACATGCTGTAGATCCCACACGAAGGGACATCGAAGAGCAATCTAATAATCTCTCGAGGCGATAGGATAACGAGTGCCAGAATGCGCCTTGCATTAGCGAGCTTCTCGATGCAAAGGTAGCATGGGGCCCCTGGATAATACTCGAAGGTAGTCCAGGCATCTATCATTTCACCGGCGGCGAACGGTCCAGAACAACGGCAACGGGGCGCCCCCAACAAGCATGCCAATTGCACACCCGCCTCGTTGGCGTGATGAGTAAGAACCAGCAATTCCCCCGAGCCTACAGTTCAGCTCCGGTGGGGCGTTCCCCGGTTCTCCCTGCTGCAACATCGTCAAATGCACTGGAAATGTGGGAATGGCGGGTGCCTAAAAACTGGAGCCCTGCTCGGCGACAGGCGGCGAGGCCAGACGGCCGCCGGAGAATCTCCACGATGGCCCGGGCATCAAAATAGCCCGGGACAGCAAGGGCCAGCTGGGGACACACATTGTTGTGAAGATGGATATAAAAACCCGTGGTAGAGCCCAGGTCAACAGACGACGAGAGGGCTCACCCACCCACTGGCCAAGGACACCATCGACAAGCACCATCACGAGGAGCCCGCTCAAGCAATCTGCCTCTTTCAGCGTCAAGGTCTTTCTACGCTCTTCCGTCACGATGAAGTCCCTTACCGCCGTCTCCTCCCTCGTCGCTGCCCTCGCGGCCCTGGCCCCGACCGCCTCGGCGGCCGACTGCTACGGCAGCGCCAGGCGGGGCTCGACAAAGGACTACCAGACGGCTGCGTCGGTGGTCTGTAATGGCTAGCAGTACTACAGCTTCTATAGCGGCTGCTAGGGCGGCGTGGGTGGCACGACGAACTGCAACATCCACGAGGCCTGGTTCAAGGGGACCAGCGGCAAGCGCGACAAGTGCTGGGTGAGTCGCCGTCAGACCTGGGCTGTATTACTAGCGTCCAAGATGCTAATAGCGGAGTCTCTACAATGGCGCAGGATGCATTCAACAACATCATCGGCCAGTGCGTCGAGAGGTCGGGCCGCAACGGCGGCGAGTGGAAGTGGTCCTTCAACGGCGTCCAGCAGGACTACTACATCCAGGCCAACTGGGTACGCGTCAACAAGCGGGAGATCTCGGAGGCTGTCCGTCGGGGGCTTGTCGTCGACGGCTCCTATGGTGCGGCCAACACGACTGATATCGAGGGCTAAGCTGTCGAGGCCGAGTGCGGAGGGGTGGATTGTGGATTGGGAATGCTGTGGCGGAGAAATAAAATAAAACAAAAAAAAGGCGAAATATAATTAAAATCGACTTAGGCTAATTGTCGAGTCGGCGGTACGGCCTCGTTAGGGCCGGGGCCGTCATTGTATTTTTGGGTGGTTGTTGAAACCTGGGCCCTGAATCCCAAGCGAACCCGTCTTCTTTTAACCAAACTGGATGTGGCGTAGTTTGACAATTGCCCCTGAAAAAAGCCGATGTGCTTATGGCAAACCCGCGCCAAGGGTTTTGTGCTTGTAGAAGAGCACGTGCAGGAGACCGATGAGGAAGCTGCACTGTATGCCGGCCTTGTCAGCGTCAGACGGAAGTTGATCCTACAGCCAGCTGCGGCGCTCGGGTTGGACTCGGCGAGCCCCCACCAGAGACGGCGGCGAGTATGTGGCAACGAGAAAACGACCATGCGCAGATGCTTTCTTTGAACATCGTCAATCATTTAAGCTGGCGCCCAGTCGATTCCACCAGCTGCCGTTTCTCGCTGGCCGCTCCCAGGGTTTAGACCATCGCACGCCAGCGCGGTGGATGCCATGACAAGCTGCCCGGAAGTCGGAACCGATTGACTGGGCCCCAGAGGCGGGTGTAATTAGGCTTATCCAGTGGAGCCCCAGGCACCGCCGCCCTGGGCACGGCGTCTGCCTGGACGCCCCACCCCGCCACACTTGGCCAAAATGATGCAGGCCCCTGTAAGCAGAACATTACCTACGTCCAAACGATCCAAAGATGCGAGCTGATGCGCCCAGCGAGGCGTGAGGCACGGGGAAACGAGAGCTATTCTTTACTCTTTCTCCCGGCCTGCGGCGGCAGCAAGCAATGTTTTGGGTCCTGCGCGACATGCGAGGGTGATCTGTTGAGTTGATGGAAAACCCCGGCTCCAATTGTATCCACATTACGTCCCAGGCACGGCACTTGAGCGATGGGGCAGCGGCAGCCCGCCAGCAGGGGTCCCGCGACGAGCACACACACGCCGCACGCCTACCAACAACATCGGGACCGAGGATGCGCAAAGCGTCAACATCGGATGCGGTTCCCGGCCCTGATCCAAATGGAGCTCCGGAGCCAGCTGGCGCTTGTAGTAAGGACCGTCAATCCAACAAGCGAAGGCATCACATCGCAATTGGGATTGTGTAAGGCTGAGCCAAAGCACCTGCAGCAGCCAGTGGCTGAGTCTGACACCAGCACACCAGACATCCATTCGCCGGCCGTGTTTTTGGCCCCTGACATGGAGGGCCCAGCTGTACAGGGAGCAGCCACACTCGCCATGCGCGCCGACTACTCGCTCCTCCAGACACCATTGGTGCCAGAGATGGGAAGGCAGGAACGCGGCGAGTCGCTCCCACGTCACGGCCGCTTCAGAGTAAGCCAGCGCCCTCGGAGTGGGGATAGCATCATGCTGTCAAGAGAGGTCTGTTGTTCCCAGGCGCAAGCGAAGCAGAATAGCTCAGCGGCCGCGGCAGCCAGAGACCCTTACGGAACATGGGCCCGGGCGGCTTACTGGTTTCTCGGCGACGGACAGCACATAAGAAGATGCCATCGAGACTCCGGTTGAGGTCGGACTTCTCATCCTGCATCATCACCAACAACAGCATCTCCAGCATCAACATCCTCACCACCAACAAACTACCACCGACATCCCGAAGCAGTCACTACCAGCCTCGTATTTCCCTCTCTCGGATCTACTAACATCCCAGCATCATCCCAGCCTTCGACTTGCCACCAAGCAGCATCCCCTTCCCTCTGCAACAGGCAGTTCAAGCAGTCCGACTAGCTGACCAACCATCTACAAACCCCGCCACGCGCACATCTAGGCAGTCCATCCACACCAACACACAGTCACAATGAAGTACCAGACTTTCGGCGCCTTCCTCCTGGCCGTCGCCATGCCCATCATGGCCGCCCCGGCCCAGCCGGAGCCCTCCGTCGCCGACGCCGCCGCCGTCGAGGACGCGGTGCGGGCCATCATCCAGCAGGAGCAGCAGGAGCAGCCAAAGGTTGAGGCGCGCGTGTACATCCCCAGGCCCGGCGGCGGGAGGCTGCCGCGCCCCCTTCCCTGGTTCCGCACCCAGAATCTGAACACGTTCGCGAACGGCCAGCCGGCGGTCGCCAGGCGTGACGTCGGCGACGACGAGGCGCTCCTCGAGCGGCGCAAGTTCGGCAGGAAGACCAATGCCGTCAACACCATCACCAACATTGTCGGTACGGTCCTGCCCTGGCTGAACCAGCGCGACCTCGACGGCCTGGCGGCGGCTGGCGGCGAGCAGGAGGAGGGCCACCTCGAGCGCCGCAAGTTCGGCAGGAAGACGAACGCTGTTAACGCCATCACCAACCTCGTCGGCACTGTCCTTCCCTGGCTGAACCAGCGCGACCTATCCAGCGTTGACGCGTCCGGCCTGGAGGCCCGCGACGAGCCCGTCCTTTCCGAGGCCGAGGTCCGCGACACTATCGCTTCTGCGATCGACCAGTACGAGCAGGCGAACCAGAAGCGCGATCTCGAGAGCTCCGCGGACGCCTCGCTCGAACGCCGCAAATTCGGCAGGAAAACCAATGCCGTGAACGCTATTACCAACCTTGTCGGTACGGTTCTGCCTTGGTTGAACCAGCGCGATCTCGACGGCCTGGCGACGGCCGGCGGTGAGCAGGAGGGCCACCTCGAACGCCGCAAGTTCGGCAGGAAGACCAACGCCGTCAACGCCATCACCGGCCTTGTCGGCACGGTCCTGCCCTGGCTGAACCAGCGCGACCTGTCCGACGTCAGCGCTATCGGCCTTGAGGCCCGCGACGAGCCCGTCCTTTCCGAGGCCGAGGTCCGCGACACCATCGCTTCCGCGATCGACCAGTACGAGCAGCAGCAGGGCGGCGCGCAGAAGCGCGACCTCGGGGGCCTGGAGCGCCGCAAGAACGGCCGCAAGACGGGCGCCGTCGACGCCATCACCAACATCGTCGGCACCGTCCTGCCCTTCCTGAACCTGGGCCAGCGCGACCTGTCGGGCGTCGAGGGCGCGGGCGTCGAGCGCCGCGACGCGCAGGTCCTTTCCGAGGCCGAGATCCACGACGCCATCGCCGCCGCGGTTGACCAGTACGAGGCCCAGCAGAAGCGCGACGAGACGGCGAGCCAGGAGCGTGTCGCCCGTTCCCTCCGGGCGTAAGTGCCGTCTTTCCTCACGTGTCTCCCTCTCTCTCCTAGAGCACAAGAAGCTATTTGTGCTCCGTTCACTTCAAGTTTCCTTTGTTTTCTCCTCTGCTCATCCCCGTTCTTTTTTTGCCTATCACGATCTTGGGTTTTCGCATGGCGCTGGTTGGATTTGCTTTCTTTTTTTCGGGCGTGTTGGCAGATGTCTTCTTCTGGGTTTTCTTAGCGGGAGTTTGGGGGCATCGGTCACTATTCCCACAAGGCGGGTAGTATTGCTGGCGCTTGGGTTTGCTGTTTTAGATCTGGATACCGATGCAATACATTTTCGTTCAAACTGCCATGACTTCCTCCGCCAGTGCAATCTCTCACGTATTCTCTACTTTTCCTCCCTCGTGCATGAAGCCGGTTTTCGATGGGCAATGCACATGGGTAGAAGCGTCTCGGGTTGCAGCCCGCGCTGTCGGTTTTTGCGTTGTGGGCCGGGCGAAATGGTGCCCTGGGTCCCAACCCGCCTATTTGGATCCCTCAGCTATGGGACCCAAATAGGCGGGTCGCTGGGATCCATTCTCTAGGCGGGTCGCTGGGATCCATTCTCTAGGCGGGTCGGCAATGCAGGAGGAGGATCAGCAGCCGGGCTGCACAGGAACAGCAAGCCCCAGCTCTCCCGCCCGCCGAATTGACACCCTTTTTCGAATCAGGTTATCGCCAACCCTTCAATACCGCCTTCCGTGCATGTGGCGTTCCTGATCCTCGGCCTCGTGTGGTGCACGATATGGCTGACATGGACGCAGATTCCACCTCCCGAAGCTAAACCCTTGACGACGTCATGCGGCTCGCACGAGCATGTCAACCTGGAGCGCTGGTTCTTCCGGCGCGGGAAGCTTGACAAAGCTTCCCAGGCCGAGATCCATCTTTTCCAGGCGGGCCTTGACCGAAGGGAGCCCGGGGCAAGTGCCTGGCCAGCGTTCCCACTGATGATGGCCTCGACTAGAGCACCGCCTCGCTGAGCGCCCGAAAATAGGCGGGTAATTTTCAGCGGCAGCTCTCGATCGGAAGGGCAGCCCTCCTGATTGGCTGCGGCCGCATTGCTTGGCTCCTTCGCCGCTTGGCACACTGGCGGCGGCCCACACCCCCGACTTGGCGGTGCCTCTGAGCAGCCACGCAGCCAACCGCCATCTCGGCGCTTTGGCAACCCCAATTCGATTCTAGCGCGTGAGATTTTGCTCTGACGTCGTGCTGTGCATCCGCAGATTTCGATTTCGCGCAGATCGAAGAGGGTGATAGCCGCAGCAGCCGCACTCGCGCGGCAAGGGGGCTCTCCTGTGGAGGCTGTTTCTCCAGCTTGTAGTAAGAAGGCTCAGGAAGGCGACCCTTTCTCGTCAAATTGTAGCTCCGAAATGGACAAGCACCGAAAAACGCCCGTCACTTTGGGAAACGTGGGCGTCCGGTTGCAGTAAGCGCCAGTCGCTGTTTCCCACACCTCGGAAAGACCCAGGGCGGTGGGTGAGATGTGATCCGGGCTGCAGGCCAAGCTTCGCCCCTGAAGCTGTCGCGATGTGCATCCCGCGATGCTTGATAAATATCGACCAAGGCCCAGGCCTCCTTGTTTTGTAACTCGTACCATCATCATCATCACCAACAACCTCAACACTACCGAACAGCAGCACCACACGCACAAACCTTTCTTCTTTCCCATCAAACTCCACCCCTCCTAGAATATTCAGAGAAGCCAGCCCCAAAATGCGCGTCACAGCCGCCACACTCGCCATGATGGCCACCTCGATGGTGGCCGCGCACCCGTACGACGTCGCCGAGGGCGTCGACAGCTTCAGCGACAACATGCGAGACATGGTGAAGCTCACCCTCGACAAGCGCAGCGAGGGCGAGGAGCCCGTCTCGCTGTGGGTGCACAAGAGCTTCAAGGTCCGGTCCGAGGACGACGACGCCTCCTTCCCCAGCTGCAGGTGCGCGACGACAACAAGGACAAGAAGCCGTCCAACGCCACCGCCGCCGCGGGCAAGAACAAGAAGCCCAAGAAGAAGACGTTCAAGGTCCACGTGACCGAGTTCAACGACAGCATCGTCAAGTGGGTCCCCAAGCCCAAGGGCGCCAAGAAGGACGACAAGAAGCCGGCCGAGAAGAAGGAAGGCGACAAGAAGCCTGCGGAGAACAAGCCGGCCGAGAAGACGGACAAGAAGCCCAAGACCGACGAGGAGCGGAAGGCGGTGAGGGAAAAGGCCAAGGAGAAGGCCAAGGAGAAGTTTGAGCGCGGAAGCGTAAGTGCCCTTATTTCCCACACACACCTCCTCTTTGACGGCGTGTACTAACCCAGACCCCTCCCAAACAGTGCGGCGCCAGCACCTTCACCAACAAGACCACCATCGCCGCCCCCTTCACGGGCGGGTGCCTCGCCATCCGGAACTGGGCCCGGAAGAACCCGGGCAAGTGGGTCTTCTCGCCCGCCAAGGTGCAGGGCGAGATCAACCTGATCGTGGCCGGGTCCAACAGCGGCGCCAACTGCCGCTTCGTCATCCGCAACAGCAGCGGCCACAGGACCTACATCGCAAACGTCGACGTCCACGAGCTCGTCACCGACTCGCACCGCCGCTTCGCCGTCCGGTACGGCAGCAGCGCCGACAAGACGCGCGGCCACCGCATGGCCGCCGAGGGCAACATGAAGTGCGACAAGCAGTACAAGAACGGCACCAAGTTTGAGCAGAACGTCAACTGGGCCGTCCTCAAGTACGACGGCCAGGTTTAGGCGGCTTTTTGCCCGGAGCCTCCTGACTTCCCCTCGGTCTCTTCACCTTTTACTTCTTTACCCCTTTCTACATCCTAGGACTAGACTATACCCTATTTTGCTTCTTCTCTTTTGTACCAAATCTGCTGTATTTCGATGCATAGCGTTCGGCCGGCGTTTTGGGGAATTCCTGCATAGCGTGGGGGTTAAGACTAGCATTATGTTGCAATTTTTATTCTTTTATAACTTGACCCTGCTGTATATGCCATTACCCGTGTTTTTTTAGTTTTTTTTTTTTTAGTTCTTGCCTGTGCTAATTACGTTTCAAACTTGTTGCAGTAAATTCATGGTGTTACTCATATCCTACTAATCCCCTGACATTTGCTTACGACATAGCCCTCCGACTCCCGCCAACTCCATCAATTCCATCAGGTACAAGTGCATGACTGGGAAAGTCCTCACTTTCTTGCAAAGTTACAATCTTGTTTCGCCGCCCTCCCGACCTTACATCTCCAAGGGCTAGGCGCTCCCGGCTAGCTTGAAACAGTCTAGGCACCGCTGCAACGGCCTCACAACCTCGTTCAGCATTTCGCTCCGCCACTTGTCCGCTGGTGCGGTCGCGTTGCCCAAAAGACACCAGCTCACCGCGGCTGCATATTCCGGACCAGCTTCATCATTGACCTCTCTGAGCCAGTCCCTTGCGGCCAGGAAGTCGAATCCCTCTCGCTCTCGGTCACTGCCTCCACATGGCCACAAGGCTCGGCACGGCTGCTGCTCAAGAGGTGCGCGGAAGCAAAGCTCGAGAAGTGTAATGCCTAGGCGTGCTAGGGACGACCCAACATTGCCTCCTCGCAGGCTAGCGTTGGTGGTAGCGCCGGTTTCTCCTTCTGCGGCTATGACAGCAAAGCCTCTGTTGATATGTGGTTGATGGAGCAAAAATACGTTGGGATCAGAGGGGTCCGCTAGAAAGACGAGCGAGGACTTGGCAAACGAGTGGTGGTCGCTGCCTACACTCGGGAGCCATGGAGAGTCGGCCAGCTGCAGGAAAGAGGAGGCGATTATGAGGGCAATCGCGTAGCTCTCTCTGCGGGTGGGTGATGGCCTCACATCCTTGTTGAGGATCTGCTCCAGTGTGACGGACGGCGGGACTTTGGCATGCTGGGCAACCGAGTATACGTAGTACCGTCGGTCCTCGTCCGGAAGATGAAGATAGCCTCGGCAGTCTGTTTCTGGGAAGCAAAGCGACTCGCAAAGGGTACTGATGGGCTGGAACCGGGGGATGTCCGGGCCTAGCGAGGGGGTAGCAAGTGACACGGCAGGAGTGAACTGGACCTTTGCCTTCTGTGCCACAACTGATCCGCCTCGAGCTCGGAGTGCCGCTTTTGCCGTCGCGGCTTTCAGCTGGTTCGATTGATTTGTCTGGCAGAGAGTCTTCTTTTCGATCAAGACACGGCTTTCTCTGATGAATCCTCCATCATTTCCTTCCTCGATGCGAGTTCTGAAAGCCTCCCGGAATGCGGCGATTGCTGATTGCCCTCGGTAGTTTGGATTGTGAAGAGCATTTCAAACTTTGGCTTTTCTTTGCACGAGGCGCGATGTTGGAGTAGAAGCCTCGCCGCATGTTCAGCCCGACAATGGCATCGGCATGCAGCCGCCAGAGCTCGGAAAAAGGCTGTGGCTGTCTTCCAAAATGTGCATAGGGAGTTATCCAATGCCGACGCAGCCTGTGCGACCGCTAGCTGCCTTGTGAGCTGTGCGTCTTTCTCGCTAGAGTCAAGCAGCTCTGTAAGATTTGTTAACAGCTGAACTCGAGTGGAGGATAGAAGAACTAAAAAAGGAATGAACACCGACTCCACAGCTTTTCGTTGCAATCTTTGAGCTCTGTGAACAGCCGTTTTCTGTTGGGCTCGCCTTGGAGAAACTTGGCTTTGTATGCCTGAAACTTGGCCGCGTCCTTGTTCAAAGAGTTTCTGAGACGCGCCCCAGTGGCAGCCTTCTGGATCTTGGTCAGCTATGCAAGGAAAGGGATGAATATCAGACTCATACCGGTTCCGTCATTTTCTCTTGAACGAGACCGCAGTCTAGTTTCATATCCTCATAAAGCGCCTCCAGTGTCTCTTCCAGGCGCCGGACGTAGCCGAGGTAGAGCTCGAAAGACTCGCCCAGCTTCTTTTGGAGAAGATCTGCAATGTCAGCGTCTCTCCAGCGCTGGCCCGATGGGTTGTCTAGCAGTTCCTGTGCAGCGACAACGTCGGACACCAACGGGAAGACTAGCATCCGCAGGTGGCGCTTGAACGCCAGCTGTTCGTTTTTGAGGTCCTCGGAGCATCTGGTATAGGTCAGGCGAATCTCCCTCCATGCATCCACCTTCCGCGCCACTCTTCTGTATCCATCAATGGCAGAGATTGCGATAGGGAACGCGCCGAGGACGACCCCGGCAACCTCGAATCCAGACATGGAGTGTTTCCGGTACGGAACCGACACACCAGAACAGGGGGCGCCGCAAGGAGTTGGCGCACACGAGACGCCTAGTCGTCGGCGAGAAAGTAGGTTGAGGGAAAATCGGCGATGCCAAAAAGCTGATGGAGAGAATGGTCGGGTACTGGGACCGATGATGCGGGGTCGAGCTGAAATGGACGGCGGCACTCGCGGCAGTCCAACACCAGCGCCAGAGTAGTGCAGTCAACTCACAGGAGACGGGCTGCGAGTGGTCGAGGGCTACAGCCTGGTGCGGGGTTGGAAGCGTGCTGGATTCCATGATCGCCATGCGCGGGTTAAGGACCGCACCCCATCCTCACACGAAACTGAAGCAGGTCTTTCGCAAATTTCCCTCGTCTCCCCGTGTGCCGTTCGAGTATCCTTCCGTAGAAACAGCCTGAGTTGACAGATGCCCCCATGTCGGGGAAGAGACCAACGCGATGGCCTCCTCCCCCGAGAGCATATCAGCGCGCAGCGCCCTTGTGCGCCAATTGTTCCGCGACGTAATCGCCCGACTGGAACCCAAGGGCGACTCCAACGGCCCACAACAGCATGGCCGTGACTCGTCGCGGAGCATCTTAGCTCGCGACGTGGCAGACGCTCTAGATCGGTTCAGCCTGTGGGCTGGAAACCTCGGGGCGCTCCTGACGTTCACATCGAAGCTATCCCTCGATCAGCGACTGAGCGACGCTCCGGAAACAAGCGAGCGCATTTGCGAGGTTCTCGACGATCTTGGCGAAGCAGCATCCGACTGTAATTGATGCACCACCCCTCCCGCGATGGTAGAGCCCGCTGTGCGAGGCAAACACGTGCTAACCCGAACAAAAGTGTTGGAACTCATCAGCGAGGACCCTGAAAGAAGGCCCGGGGCCGGCGATGGCGAGGGCCTCGGCCCTGAAGAGACTGAGCCGGCCAACGATCCTCTTGGGCAGGATTTCGAGCCTGGCGCCCCAACCGAGGCCCTGGAGGACTCCGGTACCGACTTTGACGAGGCCCGCTCTCTTCTTGACTGCACGTCCGAATACCTCCGATCTCTCTTCAGGATCGCCGTCATTGTGCGCAATGCTGGCCCTCGCGATCGGTTTAAGCACGCCCTCCAGGCCTCAACCGCCACCTTCACGGACATCATCGACATCAACCATCTCCGGGAGAAGCACCCCAAGCTTCCTGAGGATCTTTGCACGCTCCTCGGCGCGCGAATGCAAAAAGACGACAGTTCCTCAAGTACTCTCGCGACCATAGCCTTCGTCTGGCTGTCGAGCGCGATGAGTCGGAAAAGGTCGAGGTCACCGAGTCGCGCCCTGCTCGGACAGAGTTACTCTCCAGCAAGGCAACTACGTTTGCCCAGCCGAGCCCCGAGGTGGTAGAAGAGGACATTCTATCGCTAATCTCCGTCTCAACCGTGAGCGGCGAGAACCAGGTCCTCTCGCTCCCTCGGCTGGCTACACTGTCCCCAGACGGCGCCCCATTCGAGTGCCCCCTCTGCCGCGCTTTCCAAACGTTCCAACAGGAGGCAGTCTGGCAGAAGCACGCCTACCGCGACCTCAAGGCCTACACCTGCACTGCCGGGTGCGACAGCATGTTCGGTGACCGCAACGCTTGGTTCGAGCATGAGCTACGCACCCACCGCACACGGTACACCTGCAGGCTTTGCTTATCACTCGACTCGCTCTCCGAAGATCAGCTGAAGTGCCATGTCAGGTCCACGCACGGGAACTTTCCTGAGGGACACATGCAAAAGCTCCTCGATTCTGGCAGGGAGCCCATCACCCGCTTCACCGCCAGGACTGCCCCTTTTGTGATGACTGGGCTCTGGAGCTGCAGGAGAAGCAGGATCCCAAAGGGAAACGTGCGGAGAGCCGAAACGGCGGAACCCCCGTCTCTGCCAGCCGATTCAGACGGCATGTGGCAGCTCACCACGAGCAACTTGCCATATTCACAGTACCGAGAGAGACTGATGATGACAGCAACGCGGGCACTCCAAACTCGGGATCGATCGGAGCCGCCTCTCCAGCTCATTCGGATGTGCTTTCCGACTCGAGTTTCCAGCACGAAAAGCCAACTGATTCGCCGCTGATCGATAACGCCGCCGAACGCGGCAGTAATGAACGCCCACCCCTTCTGCATCTTCCCAGCCCGGCTCGCTCCGGGGAAGTTCCAAGCTTGGATCGCTATTTCCTGCCGCCATGCAGGCGCAAATGCAGGTGCCCGACCATGAGGCTCTCGCTGATCCTCATGCGGACTTCAGGCAGGTGAACCCGCTAGGCGCCATTGGACGGAGCGCTACTGGTCCCCAGCCCCGGGAGACGGACAGTCCACTGCGTGGCGGCCGCTCCGGCATGTTTGAAGAGCTCTTCCCGACGTCTGATGCGGCCCGAACCCAGGGCCTCTTCTCCACAGCCGAGCCCACACAGGGCCTGACGTCTACCACCCAGGCGCAACCCTTCGCCACTGTCACATCGGCGCAGTCATTCCCAGGGATCCATGCACAGAACGACACTCCTTCGCAGACCCAAGCGCGAACCATGGTGATGCCTGATCGTATGAGATGGGTGTACCTAGATCCCCAGGGAAGCACCCAAGGGCCTTTCACTGGTCTGGAAATGAATGATTGGTACAAGGCCAATTTCTTCACCCCTGACCTTCGAGTCAAGCGGATTGAAGACGACGACTTCGAGCCTCTGGGTCAGCTCATCCGTCGCATCGGCAACTCCCGCGAGCCATTCCTCGTGCCCCAGATTGGCGTGGCCCATGGGCCGCCATCACAGGCCGGGCCATTCTCGCAGGGTGGCTCTTCCATCGCCTCAGAGATGTCCTCCGCCTACAATAACGATCCGTCGCTGCGGGGTTTTGTCTCCAGCCGGGCGGGACGGGTCCTTGCAGAGCGCGAGAGACCACCAGACTCAACCATCCGCGTAGAAGGGGAAGCGGCAGCCCAATGGATCAAAGTGGAGCGTTCCGCAAGTATAGTGCACGGTGATTCCATCAACCCATTCGATCCTGAATTCTCTAGCGCGGTCGACGACAACGGCCCCCATGCTTCCGATCCGACCCTGACAAGCTCCCATACTGCCTATCCTGAGGATGCCTACGACGGCGACCTGGGCTTCGCAGCCACTTTAGCAGCTGGTTTGGAGGGTAGCGGTTTCGATCCCAATATTGTTGTCGACGACCCCCAATACCGAATGCGAAAATCGCCCCCTGGCTCAAGGGAGCCCTTGAGCGACCACTACCGTACAGCGACAAAAGACCGCGAGACAGAGAGTTTTGTGGATGAAGCCCCTGCCGGCGACTGGGACGAAGATATGCAATCACCCGAGCGCATTTCACACCGGGTGCGGCCCATCCCTGAGCAACCAAGATCACCAGTCGAAAGTTGAGGCCGTTGATCATGGTTTTCCGTCTCACGACTCGGACGACGAGACCACGAACCACATCCCCACGGCCGTCACGGGCTTCTACGATGACCGTGAGCATAATTCTACCGTACAATACCCAGCAAATGAGGAACACATACGCCGGCGCGAGTGGAAGAGCAAACGGCGGTCTATGAAGGATATTGTGACTGAGGCGCGCATACCCGTTAGCCCTGCTCCCGCAGTTGAGCCCACGCCCAGAGGACGGGAGAGGGAACGGAAAGAACAAACATCACAGGGGCAGAAGCAATTTGCAGGCAACTTTCGCCAACGTTTCAATCCTGCAGCCCCGAACCCGCCGTGCGACACGCTCGACGTCCAGAACCTGCCTCCCGATACCTCTGAAGAGGAGCTCAAGGCGGCCTTTTCCAAACAAGAAGGCTACAAACGTCTTCTTTTTCGCACGAGAAACCCGGTCCGCAGTGCTTTGTTCAATTCGAAGACGTCCCAGGCGCGGTTAAGGCTTTGCACAACCTATCTGGGCACAGGCTACACAACAGTATCAACGGCGGAATCCAGCTCAGGTTTGCTAGACTTCCGATGGCCCCTGTCCCGAAAGAGATTTTGAATATAGGATTCGAGATCGTGGACGAGACTGGGGTTACGATAATGGATCATATTATGATGGAATGGGACCTTTGCAGTACGCCGGGTGTAAGTTTAATCCTTCATTTACGTACCTGGCAGTGATCCAAGAACGACCCGATCGGTCGAAACCTGGGTGGCGTGGAAGAGCAGAGACGATACCTTGACTGACAGGTGGAATATAAAATCGGATCTTCACAGGTATTTCACGACACCTTGAGTCACTCTTTGACGACCCTCCCAGTCAACATAGCTGCCAAGATTCGAAACGGTCACTTTCAAGTGGTGGACGTCAACAGCCGGAGAGTCTTCCCTCCTGCTGAGTGGACAACGCACGTTGCGCCTGGGAAGAGATTCCGGATACAGTTGCTGGCGCATCAGTGGCCAGATGCACCTGACGCAACCCTCGACCAGCCTAAAGAAGAAGGCGAACTGCAAGACGCACATGGGACGGGAGCTGACATAGGAGTTGACACGCACGTGTCCGTCGATACGCTCTCTCTGCAGACAGACGGGAGCGAAGCAGCATCCGAACCGGGCTGGGCGACGGCAGAAAGGGGAAAGGATCCAGCAGCAACAAGTTATTGGAGTGTGTCAGAGGCTCATAACTTTCTGGCGTTGCTGCGTTTGTTCGGGACGGATTGGGACGCGATTGCTTCTCGCATGAGCACCAAAACGCCGGTCATGGTAAGTTTTGTTCCGTTTTTTTTTTTTTTTTTTTTTTTTTTTCCCGAGCTTAGGGAGATGTATGATTAACCCCTGCCCCGTTGTAGGTTAAAAACTACTACCTGCGGCAAACGGATCGAGCGAAGCCCGAATGGAAGGACATTGCCGCCAAGGCAGACTGGCGGAAGCGGCCTCCTCTACTGATGCCGATGACAGCTTCAGTGCAGGTGCGGCACGCCGTCCACTCCCTGCAGGCAAGTAAACGCATCGGGAAGCATGAGACAACAGTCGCCAGCGAAACTGCAAACCGCCGAGGTGACGACGATAAGACGGGAACACTCCCCAATGCACATCGTCAGCAGCCCGGCGAAAGCGAGAGACCATCGGATCAGAGTTCGACACCACTAAGCAAGGAGCAAAAGGCGCCGGGCTACGGTGGCTCAGGGGAACGTTGTATAGTCACCAGCGCTGCGATTACTGTCAGACTCGCACAGTGGAAAAGCGTGACGGAGTACAGAATCCAAGGATTCAAAGGGTCAAGGTTTGGTACTGTGTGAGTTTTGCACCACTTCCGTCGCCCTACCGCTCTTGTGCGCAACACGCCTAATGTGCCCGTTGATTAACATTTTGTATATTGGTAACAGTGTCAATGTGGCTATGGCCCGTTGAATAGCAAGCTAGACTTGTTTTGCCCGGGCTAATACTAGCGACTCGAAAACCAGGCGGGCGAACACTGAAGGTTTGTGGTTTTATAATTGCCTGGGGGTGGGACCTTCAACTTTCCCTCCCCAATTTTCCTTTCTCTGTGCCTGCCGGTGCGTCTTTCATATAATTACTCTGTGCAGTGGGTGGAAATGGGGCTCGGGAGCCGCTGTGCACGAGGAGAGGGCAGCGGCGCGCGCGGCGCCGGACAGCGGCCTCCGCGGAGGGCGACAGCCGGATGGGGCGGTCTGAATCCGGGGCAAAACTCGGGTGTGGGGCCTGCAGGGAAACAAGATTGGTGGCGTGAGTCCCGGGGATGAAACGAGGCAGTCAGTCTGGGCCCCGCTGATGGTTTGGACACACACACACAGGAAAAAGGCTGAAAGGTCTGTGGTGGGCTGGGTTGTCATGTCCGGTTCCAGCCGCACCCAGTTTTGGCCCAGACCGGACATTCTTGGCCTAGCGGATGGCGCACCCCAAAGAGCCGGAACAGGGTCCCTGGGCGCCTCCACTCTCGAGGGTCTCCACCCCCTGGGGCCAGTGGATGCAGCTCGCTGATCTACCGCAAACATGACAGGAAGGCTCTGTCTGCCTGGGTCTGGCCGGCTCCCTGTCGCCTTGGCTAACGCAACGTCCGAAGGGCCACGGGGATTAGCAGCGGTTTTCCTGTGCGCCCAGGCATCAATAGTTCTTGTAGGGGTGCAGCCCGCCGTCTGATCGCACAGAAGCAGCAGCGGCCGCGCCATCCTGACATGACAGCACGGCGGCGGGGGCGGCGGCGGGGGCGGCGGCGCACTTGTCATGGGAACCCATCTGCTGCCCCTACAAATTTGGACGCCGCGTTTGAAGTCCCATACTGCACATGGCCCATCGTGTGAAAAAGAGGCTCGGTCTGGGATCTTGGCTTTCTTGTTTCTTTCATCTACTTGTGCCCCCTTGTTTGCAGCCCAGACAAGAGCAGGCCCCGAGCTGGGGCGGCAGGTGTTCGAGAGCCAAGTAAGCTTAGCTCCTCCGACGGTACCCTTGGGATTTAATTAGCATCCCAGATGCCGTTAGTGCCGGGCGCTCCAGGAGGCCTAGCACCACCACCACCAACCCCCTGAGTGGATGGTGTGGTGTGCGCGTGCTGTAACCAGACAATACGGCATTTGCTGCCAGACATAACGCGCACAACGCTCAATCCCTTGCACCCGCACGTGTGTGGACGGCGGCTAAGGTCCGGTACCTTGCATCCCGCCCTGTTTCTTATTCCTGATTTTGCGGCTGGGCCAATGGGGACAGGGCCGTTTGTTTGGGCTGAAGATGCTCCTCCTCCGACCACAGACAGACAGATAGACAGACGGACACCATAGGGCCGGACCGCCTCGGGGCTTTGCCGTGTAATTGCTGGCTGGTGTTGCAGCAGGCTGATCCACGTGCGGCCAGGGCGTGCCACCTCCTCCCCTGCGCTGGGGCCCGTGCGCCGTGGAGGGACGACGACACATGTTCGGGGCGAACAAACATCCATCATAAACGAACCGCCCCTTTCTCGAAGGATTCTGTTTTTGGGCCTTTCCCCTTCTATCACCGTTCCTTCTGCCATATCCTCTTTTTTTCGTCGCCAACTGGACTTGGCCTGTAACTACCGGATAGTTGCAGTTTTGGTGTAGTTTTTTTGCAGCTTACTTTCGTTCATTCCTTTTTGTACGGCTTTTTTTTTTTTTTGTAAGCGACGCGGCCGTTTGCCCGACCGGGGCCGACCGAAGACGACGACGGCAACGACGACGACGGTAGAGCCGGTGCTCCTTACGTTTTCCCATCGCGTCCGGGGGTGTGCAACAACTGTTTCCGGCAGCTCGTAGCCATTCTTTTTCTTTGTTTTTGTTTGAATTTTTCTAGTCCCGCTTCGCGGCTGTATTCAGAGGACGCCTAAGGGATGGGCTGGGGTATTCTAGAGCCCAAGAGCGGTGGTTCGCCTCTGGGAACCGTCAGACTCGGAGAGGAGGACAATGGTAAGCTTTCTACGCTGGATTTGCCGTCGGTTCCTTGCTCTTACCAAGCCTTGCATACTGACACCACCAACTAGCCATCAGCGGGGACCAGCAGGGGCTGAAGAGAGGGGAGACATCGTGCTGCAGCCGCAGCCCTCGGACGACCCCAACGACCCGCTGAACTGGTCCAAGGCCTGGAAGTACTCGCACTTCTTCGTCATCGCCTTTGGCGCCGCCGCCACCAATGGCCTGGCCACCATGGTGACGCCGGGCATCGTGCCCATGGTGGAGAAGTTCAAGGCGTCCGAGGCCGACATCTCGTCGTGGATCCTGACGGCCCCGACCTTCTGGACCTCGCTGGCCGGCTTCTTCGTCGTGGCGGGCGCCGACGTGTGGGGCCGCCGCCCCTTCTACCTGTTCGGCATCGCCTTCCTCGCCATCTTCAACTACATGGGCTACCTGGCCACCACCTTCGCCGCCTTCACCGCCGCCCGCACCCTCGCCGGTCTCGCGGGCGCCCCGCTCTTCATGATGATGACGGCCTCTATCGCCGACATCTTCTTCGTCCACGAGCGCGGCACCCTCATCTCACTCTCGACCCTGGCCCTCAACGCCGGCGGCCAGATCGCCCAGATCATCTCGGGCTTCGTCATCGACGCCATGGGCGTGTCGGCGTCGTTCGGCTTCATCGCCATCATCTTCGCCGTCCTCTTCCCCGTCGCCTACTTTGTGCTGCTCGAGTCGGCCTACTTCATCCCGCGCGTCTCGTCCGGGTTCAAGAAGGGCAACGGCGGCTTCGACCCGGAGGACGACGCCTACCCGGCCTCCAAGGAGGGGCTCGAGGTGCCCGAGAAGCGCACCTACGGCCAGGAGCTGGCCCTGTTCCGGGGGCGCGTCAGCGACCTGGGCTACTGGCGCGGCGTCGTCAAGCCGCTCGGCATGATCACGTCGCCCATCATCATCTACAGTGCCCTGCTGTCGACCCAGCTGCTCTTCCTGCTCGCCGGCGTGCCGACCCTCGTCACCATCGTCCTGGGCGCCGCCCCCTACTCGCTGTCCCCGTCCGCCATCGGCCTGACCAACCTGCCCCTCTTCGGCGTCGCCCTCATCGGCGGCCCCGCCATGGGCTGGATGTCGGACGCCATCACGCGCTACATGGCCCGCACCAACAAGAACGCCGGCGTCGCCGAGCCCGAGTTCCGCCTCGTCATGCTCATGTTCACCGTCCCCATCAGCGCCGTCGGCCTGATCGGGCTGGCCCAGGCCATCACCGAGGGCCAGCCGCTCGCGTGGCTGCTCGTCTGGAACTCCCTCACGAACCTGGGCACCGTCGGCACGACCCAGATCTCGATCACCTACGTCGTCGACTGCTACCCCAAGCAGTCGGCCCAGGCCTTTATCACCGTCAACGGCATCGCGGCCCTCGTGTCCTTCGTCGGCATCGCCCCCGTCATCGCGGCCATGGGCACCATGGGCCCCATGTTCGTCTTCGGCGCCCTGGCCGGCGCCAGCATCGCCATCGCCATCCTGGCCCTGCCCATGTACTTCTTTGGCAAGCGCATCAGGAGCTGGTACGGCAGGGCCGCGTGGGCCCAGAAGTTCCTCACCGCCTAGAAGGCGGCGCGGCGTGGCCGGTTTAATGACGAGAGGTGCCATCATGACGGACAATGGACGGAGGCCGGGAGCGCCGCACCGAGGACTGTTGCTACTGCCACCACCTGTATTGGCCCTTTCCGTCGCTACTACTACTGTTGTTGTTGTTACTGCTACTGCTGCTGCTACTACCACCATTGCAAAGATGTTCAGTCGATGACGGCTGGTCTTGAAGGTCCCGGGACGGTGCCCCCTCTCCGCGTGTATTTATATGTCGCAGAAGAAAAAAGAAAACAAAAAAAAATAATTGTCTGGTCCGGAAAATTGAGAGTCAACGGAGGAGCACCAAGGCCTCGTCGCTTCATGTCTTGATAGTATTCTTCTTTTCCTCTTCCCGGCTCTCCGCGTCAATCCAAAATTTTCCCCCAGGCAAAAGGAGGCCTCGTCCTAGTTTGTTATTTTTCTTCTTCTTCTTTTTGGTTTGCATGTCTGAATCGCTTTAAAGTTGAGTCGATCATGCCAGACCTCCAGGACTTCCTTGTTTTCCCTTGTCCCCTATTTTTATGCGCTAAACCAGTCGCCCCTCGCCCTGGAAAAAAGTGCCTTTCTTCGCCCAGCAAGGAAAGCTCCGCCTTGGCAAGGACAGCACCTGGAATTGACACTCCTGCGACAGCATCTTCCTAGCTAGGATTGTCTAAAATTGACAAAGTACGTTTTATCCAAACCCTCGACATTGCTTGTGAAGGCGGGGGAAAAAAAACAAAAAAAAAAAAAACCATAGTCTTAACCACGGAACCTTGGCAACGGCGTGGTGCAAGGCTCGTGGTTATGTCGTGCATGTGCAGTCATTTACTGCAGCGACGGCTAACATGGGCGCAACGGCGCGACGCTCGACCCGGCTGCGTGAAATCGGGGCCGCTGCATGGCACTGGCCAAAAAAAAAAAAAAAAAATCTGGTCGAAATTGATGCTCGAAACGTGGTCGAAAACGATGGTCGAAAAATACTGGTCTAAAAGTCGTCACCCCCTTACACGCCTTTCCCGCTTTTATTTTTTCCTTTCCTGTCCACTCCCCCTTGTCTTTTCTTTTTCCACCCCTCCTTTTCTTTTTGTCTTCCTCCGCGATCCTTCTTCCTTGTTCCTTTCCCAATTGCGCTAGGTCAAATTTATGTCATCGCACCAGATGTCTCGACGTCATTGTGCATCCAGCCAAAACGTGCGGATGCAAAAGCAGCCACGACTGTGGCCGGGAAGCAGATAAAAAGGATGGAAAGACGATAGGTGTTATTATATACGCTATCGACACAGTCGTCGCAGAAGTCTAAAAACCCATATCCAGTACGTGTAAATAGTACGAAGAGAAAACAAATTATCCCGCCATTATTCGAGCGCCAGTCCCATCCAACCCAGCCAACAAGACCCTTTATCTGTTATTCTTTCGTGAAACAAAGGGAAAAGGGAGTAAACAGCAGCCAAAACATTACTCAAGGCTCTGCGCCTCGCACATCTTCAAATACATGCCTCCTTGCTGCACGAGCTCAGCGTGGGTGCCCATCTCGACAATCCGGCCACCGTAAAAGACGCAGATGGCATCGGCGTCCTTTATTGTCGACAGACGGTGCGCGACAGCAACAGTGATGCGGTCGCCCTCCTTGGCGGCCTCGGACAGGGCCTGCTGCACAATCTTTTCGCTCTCGGTGTCGAGGCGCTGGTCGCCTCGTCGAGGAGCAGAATGCGGGGGTTACGGATGAGGGCGCGAGCGATGGCGACGCGTTGTCTCTGGCCTCCCGAAAGCTGTGTGCCGTTGGGGCCAGCAGCGGTGGCGAGACCATCTGGGAGCGACGAGACAAAGTCCCATGCGTTGGCGGCGCGCAGGGCAGCCTCGATCTCTGCATCCTTGGCGCCGGTCTGCACTGTTGTTGAGACGACTCCGTCTGCTGATGGCGGCAGGTCCAATTCGTCGATGCCAAGAGCGATGTTCTCGCGGATGGTACCCTGGAAGAGAGTGGGCTCTTGCTGCACGAGGGCAACAATCTTGCGGTACAAGCGCGGGTTGAGGTCGGTCAGGGAGTCACCATCCAGCTTTATCGAGCCCGTAGTAGGGTCGTAGAAGCGTTCAAGCATGGCGATAATCGTCGACTTGCCGCAGCCCGAGGCGCCCACGAGGGCGACGAACTGGCCCTTCTTGATCTGGAATTATTGGGAGATCTGGTTAGCGTCATGGGAATGCAAAGGGGAATATGCCACCAAAGAGTAAGAAATGCATACCTCAAGCGACACGTTCTTGAGCACGGCAGTGTCCGGGCGCAGAGGGTACGAGAAGCGAACATCGTTCAGAGCAATAGGACCGCCAGACTTGGGACCCTTGTCGCGGTTCGTGGGGTTCTCCTGCACGGTCGGTTGGCTTTCCTTGAGCCAGAAGATGTAGTTGCCGCCGTTCATGCCCTTGGTCATGCTGGTTGAGAACTGGAAGATCTGCGATGTTGCCTGAGCCGAGAAGAAAACGGACATGAAGGACACGAAGAACTGGAAGAGAGTGATCTCCCGGTTGGCGACCAGCTGGCTCCCCCACCTGCAAGGAGTTAGAAGCGCCTGGTTAGCCATGATCCACACAACAATGGCAGTTTGCTACATTCAAGACTTACCAGAATCCAAGACCCATGAACCAGTACTCGGTCGCCTGCGTCAGGGCAAACCAAACCATGGTGATCATCAAAGGGCGGCGCGAATCCCCGACGGCATGGTCGAGCTCCTCAGTGTACTTGCTGAGGACTTTGCGCTCGATGGCAAGCGAAGAGACGGTGCGAATGGCGGTGACAGACTCGGACGCGATGGCGGAGCTGGTGGACAGGCGGTCCGAAATGTTACGGTCGAGCCTAGCATCGAACCGCATCTTGAGGTATCCACAGCCGATAACGACGGGGAGGCCAGCCAGCACAATGACCAGACCAAGCTTCCAGCTGAAAACAATTCCGAGGACACTGCACGAAGCAATGTTGAGGGCCGCGATGACGATGAAAGCGATGTTGAAGCTCATGAGCTCGAAGACGCTCTGAGGGGTGGAGTCGACACGGCTGGCAAGCGCGCCAATGTTGTTCTCGGGCCTGTCGAAGAACTGCAGATCCTGGCGCAGGAGATCCTGGAAAATGGACTTCCTAAGGTTGTGCTGGAAGGTCTGTCCGACAACATTGGTACCGTAGCCGAGAACAAAATAGCAGACGAGACAGCTGGCGGCCATGACGACAAACATTGCCGAGAAGAAGTCGCCACGGCTGGTCATGGCGTCGCCGGTCAGAGTGAAGACGTCGACCATGTAAGACATCAGGACGGCTTGGGCAGGGTACAGGCCACACGAGATGACGCAAGTCAGGAAGACGGAAGTCAGCGCAACCCAAAGCTCGGGAGTCTCGACTATGAGGCGCTTGACAACAGCGATAAAGCCATGGCCCTTGTAGTTATCAAAGTCGGTGCGCTTTATGGCAGCGTTCACACGATCCAGGTCCGCAGTCGGGTAGCGTGTCATGGACTTGACCTGGCCAACGGCATCGGCATCGGCATTGATGGTGTCATCCTCCTCGCCGCTCTCCGTGTCCGAGTTTTCGCTGGGCAGCGTCAGCTGTTGGATCTTTACAAGGCGGGCGTAGGTTCCGTCCTGAGCAAGAAGGCTTTTCGTGTGTTCCCTGTTCGACGATGCGGCCCTTTGTCATGACCACAATGTTGTCGGCCTTGCGGATGGTTGCGAGTTTATGGGCGATAACGATGGTGGTGCGACCCTCGGCGGCCTTATCAAGTGCCTGCTGGACGATACCTTCGGCGTGGGGATCAAGGGCGCTGGTGGCCTCGTCGAGGAGAAGAACTTTGGGCTGTGAGACAACACTTCGAGCAATAGCAATCCGCTGTTTCTGTCCGCCGGACCAGGAGGCTACCGCGCTGGCCGATATCGGTTTTCGTATCCCTGGGGAAGCTCGGTGATGAAGTCGTGGGCGAAGGCAATCTTGGCGGCATCCTGGATGTGAACCATCTGCTCCTCCCTGGTAGCGTTTTTCCCAGGGAGTGCCAACTAGACCGTACGCAATATTCTCGAAAACCGTTCCGCGAGAACAAGGTGGGCTCCTGTATTTTCCAGAGGTTAAAAATGCGGCCCAAAACATCGTAATCGGCAAAAGACGAGGGTGGTCACTGACCTGCTGCACCAAGCGAACATTCTGGCGGAGCCAGCTCAGGTTCAGCTGGTCGATCGGGTAGCCGTCGAGCTTGATAGTTCCGGAGGCGGGTTGTACCAGCGCTCGAAAGACCGACGATGGTACTCTTTCCGGAGCCACTGGGACCGACGAGAGCAGTGATCTTTCCAGCAGGAGCCGTAAGCGAGAAGTTATCCAGCACCGTGACACCGGGGCCGGTAGGGTAAAAGGTGATGTTCTCAATTTCGATAACTCCGTGGTTCTCGGCGGGGCGCGGCCGGCGGGGTCCAGGGGATCGATTTTGGACTGGCGGTCAATGAGGGCGAAAAGCTGGGCGGCGGCAGAGGCGGCGCGAGTGAACTCAATCGAGTACCATCTGTTCAGGCTGATGGCGCAATGACGACGGACAGGAGGACAGTGAAGACCTCTCCACTGTTTGCGATCTCGCCCCTGGCCATCATGTGAATGCCCTGCCAGAATGCGAGACCATAGCCAAGATAGATGATGTGTACTCGGCGAGAAAAGGGTTCCCAGGAGGACCGAGATCTTCTTGCCATGGTTGTGGGCCTCGGTCAGGATCTCGTCGAATTTGCCCACAATCCTGTTGCGCATCTCGAAGGCATGGACGGTACGGATGCTGGCGAGGATACCCTCGGCGTAGGCGTTGGCCTGGGCATGGGCCTCGAGGACTTTGGTCTCGTGTCCAGCCTCGATAAACGAAACGACGGCCATGAAGCCGATACAGAGAGGGGCGATGCATCACCATCAGGGTGAGCTTCCAGTTGGTGACGAAAGCAATGATATGAAGAGGCGACAAAGGCAAGACCCTGGATGGTGAGACCAAGCTTCTCCGAGATTCCGTTCTGAACCAGGCGACCGTTCGCATAGGCCTGGGTGGCGATGGAGCGCTGGTTAGATCGAAGTAGGCGACCTCCTGACGCAAGGCCGCCCTGAGGTAAGTTCGGCGGATGTTGCGGACGATGCGGTAGGCGGCGTATGTCATCAGGGTGTTGTATGTGTACGACACAACAAACCTACCGGTGCCCAGGTAGACGAAGTAGAGGCTGTGACGAGACATCTTCAATGTTAGCCAATGCGCCCACCTCCCGAATCCCTCGATATCGCGTCCACGCTGCTTACGCTAGTGTGGCACCGGCCCGCCGGAAGCTCTCTGCGGCGGACTGTCCGGATCCGAAGTCTGTGAAGACGGTAACAAACTGGCCGAATATTATGTTTGGGAGGCCATGGCAACGCCTGAGGCGACGGCCGCCAAGCAGGCGATAGCCAGAAGCGCATATTCGAGTGCGCCGGCGTATGTGAAAACTCTCTACAGGTAGAAAATGACGGTTAGCGCAAGAGGAGGGGTGGCTCTGCGCCGCAACCAGTGCACAGCTACACGGATCCCAACTAACCCAGTACGCTTTCCATGCGCTGATTTCCTGCGGGCTGTCTGGTTGTGTTGTTGAAGACACCTCTGTGATAGACGGCGACGAAGCGCGCGCCTTGGCGGCGGCCTTCTTCTCGGGTTCCCCCATGGTGGGCGACTGGGGAGAGATGGACACTCGTATGGGAAAGGAGTTAGCCACAGGCAACTCTAGTCCAGTCTATGGACGGGATGACGTGCGAAAAAAAGACGAAACGAGAGTCGACGAAGTAGAGATTAGGATGCCTACACAGTAAGCAGGGCGGAATGTCCAAATAAAGAAGGAACTCAGGTAGGGAGGCAGGGAGCGTTCATGGGGTGGAGGAGCGGCATAGATAAACGAAATAAGGAATGGAGGACCATGTATGCCAGTTAGGTAAAAATATCAGACGGCATCCACTCGGCTTTTCTTGACTTGGGCTTCTCTAGGTATGGCAGAGGTGGCAGCGGTTCTCGGGCCCGAAACAAACGCGCCCGCACGCCCGCGCCCTACGGGGTCTGCGTGCTCGCCACGCCCCCCACGGGACATGGGCAGCTCGGCTTGGGCGCGGCTGGCGACTGGCGACTGGAGGAGCAGCATCGCGGAAGGTGGTAGCGACCCTCCGACGGTCCGCGGAGAGCAGCTTGGGTCCCAATGCTACGGCACGGCCATCGAGCCCCGCAGTTTATTCCAGGCTGGATGGCGACGGAAACGACGGGTCGGTCGCAGGGGCATCGCTGCACGTCGGCCCCGGCGGGGGAACCTATCGCGAGCTTTGGTTTCTTGGGGCGGGTTCTGGAATCTGTGCGTGTTGAAACATTTGCAGGGGCGCCGTCCTCCCGCGTCTGCAGAGGCGGGCAGAAACCAGCGCCCTGACGTTCCTTCCCTCGCGATTTGCCTCCTTCCATACTGGATTCTGCAGATCTACGGGGGTGAGTTTTGTGACGAGCTGCAACCGTGGACTGGTTATTTGCGCCAAAAATGGCAAGAAACAGGCAAGGGGTCACTTGGGAGTGGGTCTCGATTTCCTCTGCAGCAGCGCTGGAGGGAAGAGCGTGCTCCACTCCACCAAGACACCGATGCCGACGCTTGGGCAGCCGACGGAGTTCGCGTCCGCGGAGGCCGTCTAGGGTCGATCCACGGAGCCCGACGGCGCCCTGTCAGGGTGACGGCTTCAACGGCCCAGCCTGGCAACTACCGCCCATCGAAAATCATTGCTAGGGATGCAATCTTGCGCGAGATACCACGTAGCCGTGCGCGCAAGATGAGCCACCCACGTCACGCCGCAGGGTCATCGCTGTTTCGATCGCTGGCCACGGCAAACTCTAACCTTTGTCCGCAGCCGTCGGTGTTTTCCGTCCAGCGTGCTGTTCTACTAGTATATGAAGTCGCCAAGACCCCTGAAAACATGTGCCTGTGTCGCCGTCTGTGTGCGGCTCCTCGCAATCCGACATCACTACTCTATGTCCGTGCCTGAGCCGCGTCCCCACGTGTTCCTGCCCATCGATTCCGATGGCGACAGGTTGATCAACGCTACCGTAGGGACTGTCCTTGCCAGAGTCGAGTCGGCCAGTCCTGGGCAGCTGCGGGGGCCGTGCCCGGTCCGTTCGTCTAGATTGCAACCGGCTTGCTGGCGCCCATATTGACGGCCCATCCAATTGACACGTCCCAAAGCAGCGGCTTGCCTGCCACAAACTTCTTCCTGTTGGGTGATTGGCGATCCCCCAAATCCAGATGCCGACGCCAACGCGCCGCCGAGTCCTGCATTTTAGGCTTGCCTAGTTGAGTTTAAGGTTGTTTTTTTTTCGACGCCATAATCCAGCCCCGATAGCAGCCCGCGAAAATCCTGACCCGGATCACAGCTTTCCCGGCCGGGCCCGGGGTCCGTGGACCGCCGATCCATACAGGGGCGGAGAAACAGTGCCGCCGCAGCCGCCCAACATTCTCCATACCAAAGCCCCTTCTTGGTTCAGCAATGTGTGCGCTTACCGACCACATTTGATCTGCTGCTTGAATCAGAACCTGAACCAACTCGCTACTGAGCATCTTCCGTCGCTGCTCGGAGGTAATAGCATTTTTTAATTATCTGCCCACATCTGTGCTTGCCAACCTTGAACTCGCCCGGCTGTCTCCATTGCAAATTGACTTTTTCTGTCCAATGATCGTCGCCAGGGACTAGAGTGGTTCCAGAGAAGCCCTTTGGGAGCCCCAGCCCGCAAGCGAGTTGAGATGAGGATCCATCCGGAACCCCTGATACGACCGGTTGACGCCCACCCAGAGTATATTACCACGCACTCTTCCCCTAAACCTCTCTGAACAGATCATATGTCCCGCCCCTACACCGCTGGAAACAATCCTTCTCCACGATCTTGGCAGCGCTGCTGGGGACACGGCTCCGACTGGTCCCGGTGCGAACGTCAAGCCAGGCCTGCAGGAGACGCAGCGCCACCAAGCCCTTGCTCCTTTGTCTCTCCTCAGGCATTTCCTGCCGGACCCGCAACTTCTTCTGCAGCCCCATTCTCGGGCGTGTCGTGTGGGACGCGGGCCCGCTCCGCCTCCGGATTCCCACCCCGCATGCGCCGTCGAATGGTGCCGGCAGACTCGACGACGGCCAGCCAGTGCCTTCGGATGTCATCCCTAAGCCCTTGGTACACAGTCTTGACGTACCACACCACCGCCCCAAGGCAAAAAAAATCACATCCAGTACCATTTCCGCCACTGGGCTCATTCTGCGCCTCTGCCGCCGCCTCTCGCTCCCCACACACCAGGCTCTCTTCGAGGCTGTCCGTAGGTCTGTGCCGTCGCGCCGCCATTGAGGGAGCCGACCGTACAGCCAGTCCCCGCGACGAGATCCCGGTCGCGTTTCGTTGTAGCTTGCCCTCGAGGCATTCCATAAAGTCCCTTGGATCCAGGAACGGCGAAGCAAACGGCCGCGCAAAAGCCGTCGTCAAGTTGCTGAGGGCCAGGACGGCGCTGCTGTAGTATTGCTCTTCGTGCGCTGGATCTCCGTAGGGCGGTGGTGCAATGTTGGATGGATTCCATCTCAGCGTGTCATCGATATGGACGAGCATGTGAGACCAGTTCTGGATCGTGAGTGAAATAAGGAAATCCGATAGGAGCTCATAGAAAGCCTCGTTGCCGTCGATCCTTCTAGCTACCCAATTGGGCACCGGCACTATATGTGCAGCCCAGAGAGCTGCTATGGTCACCACGACTTGATCCATCGCGAGGAGTGTGACGTGTGTAGCACTGTAAAACAATGGGCAAGAGGTGGTTAAGCTTGGGGAGGATGGCTCTGATTTTCGAAGGCTGTTGCGTAGACGGAGGGGTTGGTGATGATGTTTGGGACTAGTTAAAGAGATGAAGGGGTTTGGGGATAATTAAAACAGTTCACTGTCAAACTTGTGGAGATAATTCAGAGCTCCAGATCAGATCGCTTTCGGAGGTGGGACTGCAAAGCCATCTTTTGGAGGATATATCCTCTCACTCCCCCTTTTTGCTATTAGCACTTACCCGCCCCATTTTTGGCCTATGCACCGCCTGTTTTTCCGATGTCGCAGCACCGCAATTTGGCAGGGAATTTGCATTTTTCGCCATTTTTAATCCATTGGCAATCGTTTTCCGTGCATAACAATAACGAACACCAAAAAAAGCGCTATAAACGAGGTTATTATCCTTTTAAGCGACGGCGACTCGTCGAATCTCTTTGTAGACGAGGGTTCGGCTTTTTTTGCAGGCCTTTCCACACGCGACCCTCCCGATCCCTCCGTACGCGACCCTTCCAATCCCTCCGTACGCGACCCTTTCGATTCTTTTGCAAGCGAGGCTCCCGATTTTTTTACAAACGAGGCTATAGGCCCGGCGCTTTAAAACGGCCGTCTTTGGACCTCAAAACCTACCGTAATACTTTTAACCTTTTACCTTACTTAACAAAAAGTTAAAAAGCTTTTAACGAGTATTTAAGCTTTTAAAGCGTTAAATTATTTACTAAACGCATTATTAAAAACGATAAAAGCTTTAAAAATATTTACTACGCTTGCCGTTTACGGCAGCGTAATTAACCTTTTTAAAGCTTTTGCAAGAAATCCCGCACTTTTTAAATCGCTTGTTGCTTTTACGAGATAATTGTTTAAAGGCTCGCGGTTAACGAAAGCGTTTAAAGCGCTTGTATAATTAATTTTAGCTATGTAAAGCACTTTTCGTATTAAATAAAAACCTACGAGGTTAGCTTTTTAACCGCCCGCTTTAGCAAAAGCTAAGTAAAGCTTTTTAAAAATTTTTTCCGCGATTTAACGATTCGTACCCGGGCGATTTTAACGTTGTATTTTAACGATACCCTAATTTCTTTTAGCGATTTTTAGCTTTATATTAATAGCGAGCTATTTATTAAAAAAAACGCGCAGGAGGATAACATTTAATAACCGCTTTTTTACGGTTTTTTAACGATTTTAAAGTAACTTTTAAAAATTTTACGTTTCGAAATTTCTTTTAGTAAAGGTTAAAAGGGATTGTTAAATTTTGCGGCGCCGTTTGGGTATACGAGGTTATTATTTTACCTTTTCGAGCCGGCTTTCGTTGCTTTTAAATCGACGTTATTTACAAAACGAATAAGCATTAAATGGATTTATTTTCGGCGGTAATTGTTATTAATAAACGCATAACGTTGCCGGTTTTTTAAAAGCTTATTTCGAACGAAACGAAAAAAACGTTTACTTAAGTATTTTAAACTTTTAGCGTTTTCCTTTTATAAGCTAAAATTCCGGTATTAAAAGTTATTATATTCGATAAAGATAATCGCTTTCGCAGCGCCGCCGCGGTTGTATTTCCTTTTTGCAAATTTTAATTATGCGTTTATTAGATTAATTTTAACGTGGTTTTTTATATTAAAAAGAAATAAAGTAAAATTGCGGCTGTAAAAATAACGGAAAAGTTTAAAAGCGATGCTTTTAATACAAATACTTTCGAAAGGTTAAAAATAAGCACGGAGTTTTCGGCGGGTCGGGTTAAGCTTCGCGACGAGGTTAATTAAAAAGATTTCCAGCATTTAACTAATAATTACCAAATTGTTAAAGCGATAAAAAACTTTAATAGGTATTAACACTTTTTTTGCAACGTTTTTTATAACCGGACCGGCTTTTTGCCTTTTAAAAACACGTCGTTTATGCAATAACCCGCGAAACTTATAAATAAGCTTAAAAACGCTTTTAAAACGAATTTTACAAGTAAAAGCTTTTATTAAACTACTTTTAACGGTTTTTTTAGCTAACGAAACGGTAATAAGCTTATTTTTATATTAAATATAACCCTATTTACGGGTTTATAAGCACGGCGCTTTTAAAATTAAACTACGGGTTTTTTTAAAACGTACAAGCTATTTGCGAAATTAACGCTATAATAAGTTAAAAAAGCTACCTCTTAATAAACCTTACATTAAATTACTGCTTTTAAAGGTTATAAATAAGCTTTTAAAGCCAAAATTTAATAGAAATATACCGGCCGCATTTAAATAAAGCAGTTATTTTTGCAAACCTTTTTTTAATGTTTTAATGTAATAAACCTGGCCATTGGGTAGTCGCTAATAGGGGTTAAAATGATGTTATTTTAAAAGATAAAAAAAAAGAAAAAAAAGGCTATGAGAAAGGTTATATGGTTCCTATATATACACGAATTAGCTTAAGGGTAACCCTTAAACTGTCACTTCCGTGCCCAAAGCACGGAATTATAACATAGCCGCCTCCTCCGGGCTCGCCTTTTTTAGTTGTTTCGTTCCTTTCCCGTTTTTCGCGCGCTCCGTTAGCATAAGTGGCCCTTTTATTGGAAAGCCTCGTGCCGTAATAAGGGGTATTGTTAATGTGTTCGGCTTCGGGTCGGCCTTTAGGTGGGTGCTTGGGTCCTTCGTATTTTAACCCGGGCGTTCCTTTCTTTTTTATTAATGGCGACGGCTTGCCTCCTGGTTACCTCGTGGTTTTTAATTGCCTCGCTTTTTTTTCCCTTTCTTATGCTTGCTTTTAGTTACTTCGCGTAACTTATTTATCCCTTTTGCGACTTCGCTTTTGCCAGAAAAATTTTCTCGCTCGTTATCGTTTCGACTTTAGCTTTTCGTTTTAACCATTTCCGTTTTTCTTTCGCCTTTTTTCCTAAGTGCTGCTTAACAGTTTTCGTTTTCTGCTTATTGCGGTTACGTTTTCGCTTTATTTCGCCGCCGCCGTCGTTTTGCCCTTTTATGCGATCCCGTTTTTAGCTTTGGTTTTTTCCGCAATTATCGCGCTTTTATTTTATTACGAACGCTAACTCCCACCCGCACGTTATTTACGATGTTTATTACCGCTACCGCTCCTCCTCCGCCTCCTGGCGGTGGTAGCGGCGATCCGTTCGAACGCGTAAGTTTTTCCGCGCCCGTTTGTTATCCGTATTTAACCCATTATATTTTTTAATATAAGCGCGATAAGGGCCGTCGCGCTACCGACGCGATTAACTTAACGGGTAACTCGTCGAACGAGGAGCACGCGGCTCCCGTTTACTAAAAGTACGAGTGTAACGCGTACTTTTAAAAGTCGAAGGTTATTAGGGTCGTAGTTTGCAAAAAATACCGACCCGGATAAGCTTGCGACCGTTGCCGCAAAGGAAAAACAGCGGGTTGTAACATTTTTAATGCTGTTTACGCTTTAAGCTTTGCTTTCCGCCGTGCCCGGCGTAACCTTTTTGCTATATAACGATTAATAATCGATATATTTTTACGTTTAACGTTTTTTTTAGCAAAAACTCGCGATTAATTTTTACTTGCGAGTATTTTATTACTTATTAGCATTAATCGCGATTTTTTAACGAAATTAACACGAGTTTTAACCGTTAGCATATTTAAAATGCCAACCCCGCGAAAAACGCTTTGGTTTTCGGCAATGCGGTTAATACTTTTTCCCGTTATAGCAATTAAAGCTAACAGTTTATGGATACGCTTATCCGTAGTTTTAGCTTTATATAAATAATTAGCCTTTCCTCGTATGCTTTTAATAACGGCGTCGCTAATCGTCCGCAAAAGTTTTAAATAAAAGCGGAACGTTGCGTTAAAACGCGCGATAACCGGTTTATTAACGTTATTATTTAAGTGGCTGGTAATAACCGTATTTAATTGGTAAAAGCTCGGCGCGTTATCGCTTTGCTTATTATTTTAACTCGAAGCGTTAAAGCCGTCGCCCTTTTTTTCGTGCCGCCCGGCACCGTAAAAAGCGTCGTCGTCGCCGGGATGTTAGTTATACGGCGGCAACTCCTTTTCCCGTTAATACCGTTCCCTTTTTAAGCTTGAAAAAAAAGCCTTTTAGCGATAAAAACGCGTTTTAATTCCGCTTTTTCCTTCGTATTATACGCGCAAATCTTTTTTTTAAAATTAAATTTTAAACATAGTAATAACTTATCGTGCTAAAGCTTTTTTTTATTTTGTATTTAAATCGGCGCGTTTTAACCTCGGCGTTTCGTTTTTGTTTTTTTTCGTTAAATTTTAAACCGGCGCGCTTTTTGCTTTTTATCGCATCGTTCGTGTTATAGTTAAATTAAAAGTCGTTTTAACTTTGTGCTTTTATAGTGCGCCCGCCCGCTTCGGCTTTTTTTATTTTTATAGTTAAACACCCGTAACGCGCTTTTTTTATTTACGTAACGCCGCCGTTTGCTTTTTTTTTGCTTCGCAGTTTCGGACCGTTTTAAATGCGCGCGCTTTTTTATTGCGCTTCGAAAGTTTGCATTGCCGTTATATTTTCGAAATTTTCCAATAGGTTTTAATCCGTTTATTCCATTTTACCTATTTTACTAATACCTGCTTTTTTCCCCGCCTTTTAGCGTTTTTTACTGCTAAATTTTTACAAACCACTTTTTCCGGGGTTCGCTATTTTCGGTAATAGGATTAGGGGTTTAATCGTATGTTTGTATTTATTTATATAAAAGCGGGTCGTTCGTTATTCGTTTAATTAGTTCCACGTAAAAAGGGTAAATGCTTTTAAACATATTTAATATAATAGTAAAAGGAGTTAAAACCGCGACCATTTCGTATTTATTTGCTACCATTTAATTTAGCTTTTTACTAAACGGTTTATTTTAATATTGCGAAAAATAGCTAAACTTATCCCCCATTTTGTATTTTTCGGCCGGGCGGCGAAATTATTCGTTTAAAACTTTTATTATTATTACGCAAATGCCGCGGTTTATATAGCGAGTTTTAATTTTTCGCGTAAATAGGTTAAAAAGGCGAAAGCGCGCTTTTTTTTACTGGCTTTAAACGCGTTATTTGGAAAAGGTATATTAGGATCGGGTTAATGTTAAATCCAAAAAGTAAACGGTTTAAGTTATATTTTGTAATAATTAAATTTTTATTATTAAGCGCAAATTAGCAAACGTTAAAGTGTATAATTAATCGGTTTGCGCGAAAATAATAAAATAACGTAAATAATGCTAAACCTTTTGGTTTGCTCGTTTTATACCCCGTTATTTCGGGGTAAAAGGAAATAAAAAGCAATATATCGATTCCTATTTAAAAGTATAGTTTTATTTAAAATTTTCCGATTTAATTCGAACTTTTATTAAATATAATACTATTCGGAAAGTTACGAAATCGCTATTAAATAAAACAAAACTTTATTACACATTTTTTCCTTTATATTATGCATAACTTTAACTAAATATATTTAACAATTTGTTAATAATTACTATTAAATATTCCGGTCCTTTTTTAATAGCGGAAATTATTATAAAATTTATCGAAATGTTTTTCCAAAACTGGTTTAAAACCGGAAAAAGGCGTAATAACCTTTATTTATATTATCGTAACGAGCGGGATTTGCGGCATATGTCGCAATTGCGAACGAATCGTGCTATATTTCAATATCCATTTTAAATAGTAATCCCGGCATAAAACGGCGAATATGTTATTTCGACCCGTGTAATTTACAATTAAAAAAACGTATACTTTTAAATTAAAATAGTAATTAATAGTTCCCAAATTAAAAGTTATAACCGCCTTTTATATTAAAATGCTCCTTATATATTAATTTCGCAATTTGCTATTTGCGTTTTTATATTAATTTTTAAAGGAAAACTACGCGCATTTTGCTAAACTATTACAAGCTTATATTCGTATGTTTTATCGCGGTATAACGCTTCGTTTTATAAATTCGCTTAAGTTTATTCGCGGAAAAAATAGCTTTCGTAAAAAAAAAGTGTAACGTAAATGTGGTTTATATTAATAATTAAACCGGGTTAAATGCTAAAGTTTTTTTATATCGGCGTAATTTTATTATAAATTTAGCTCGGGATAAAGTGGTTATAAATACGGAATTAATACGAAACTTTGCTAGCGTTATACTTTAACCAGGTTATATTGGTTATAATAACGTTGTTTTACGTATCCCTTTTTTCGTCCTATTTTTTTCGTAATAGCGCGTTTAATAATACTGCGTATTTTTTTAATCGGTATTACAAATTGTAATTAAATTTCGCTAATATTTCCGTTTAACGCATTTATTTTCGAACATTTTTCGGGGTTTAAAAAAATATTCCAAACTTTTATAATTTATAAAAATTAAAAACGGTTTAAATACGTTTCGTAATTTGCGTTTTAAATTTTTAAACATTTTATTACCGTTAGGAGTTTTTTATTATAAATGGTGTAATTACGTTATGCGTTGTTTAATTTAGCAAAATGGTAAGCAATTAGTTGTTATAAACCGTTTTTCCTTTTTAAAATAAGCAACTTTTTAAAGCCGTCCCGAAATAGTTTAACTTTAGCTTCGTATTTTATTTTAAGTTTTATTATGCTAATACGGGTGTTTAAATAAACGCTAGTTTTAACCGTTTAAATGTTATATTAATTTTAAAATCCTATTAATACGAAATCCCTTTTTTAGTTAAAACTAGCAATAGCGCAATTAGCTTTAAATATTTGTCGATAAAATTTCTGTAAAAATTAGCGAAGTTAAAAAAGCCGCGAAATCTTTTAAATTTTTTTAACGCTTTTTTAATCGCGAATCGCGCGGATTTTTTTTAAGTCGGTTTGGATTCCCTTTTTTGCTTTAATTATAAACCTTAAATATTTAACTTTTTGTATTACGAAATCGCTTTTTTCCAGGTTTAAATTTAGCCCGGCGTTTTTTAACCGACGGAAAACTTTTTTCACTTTTTTTATATAATTTTTGCGAAATCCCGAAAAAAAAATAAGCACGTCGTTTAAATATGCTAATACGAAATCGTCGAGGATATCGCTTAAAATACCGTTAATATAGCGTTGGAACGTTATTAGGGCTTTTGCAAAATTAAACGGGCATATTAGCTATTCGAATAGTTTCAAATCGTATTCGAAACGCTATTAAATGTTTTTCGCCTTTTATTACCCGGATTTTATAAAAAACGGCTTTAACGTTTATTTTCGTAAACCATTTCGCTTTTAATAAAAAGCGGAATGTTTTTTTTATTAACGGCAAAAAGTAGCGATTTTAAAGCGTAATTGCGTTAAATGCACGGTAATTTACGTATAAACGCTAGCCTTTTAATTATTTGCGTATTATTAAAACGAGCGCGGCTATTGGGGATAAATTAGCGCGAATTTAGCTTTTATCCATTAGGTTAGTAATTATTTGCGCAATTTTAAAAAATGGTTTTTTCGGCATATTATATAAGCGTTTTTAAAAAAAATCCGGAATAAAACCGTCGTCGTTTTTTTTTTTTTAATATAGTGTTTAGGTTTCCCTGGTATAAAAGCAACTTTAATGCTTTCGTTTTATCGAAAAGGTCGGCGAATTTCGCTAATTTTTAAAGCAGTTTAAGTTTTAACCGGTTAAACGGTAATGTTTTAACGGTAAACTGTAATATTCGTGTTATTTCTTTTAAAAAGGTGGATAAAATTCGTAACCTTATTAAAAGTTTCGTTATTATTTTCGGCAAGCTGCGGCGAAAATATTACGATAATTACCGGGAGTTTTTCCGGGGTTAATCGGGTTTTTACTTTTTTAATTATAAATTAGCTTATTGCTTTTATTCGTAAGCAGTTTAAAACCGCGTTAAAAATAACTTATTCGTACTTTATTTACGGAAATTTTAAAATAGCATTTCGTAATATGCCTAAAATAATGTAAAATAAAATAGGCTTTATTTAGCCATCCATATTTATTTTACATTTGGCAAAGTATTTAATAGCTAACGAGGCTTTACTTAAAACCGTTCCCAGTTATCGTGGTTTATAAAATCGTATTTTTTTAATTTAAAGTTTTATCGTAAATTTTTCGCTTATTACCCGCGTAATACTCGCATTTTAAATCCATTTATGCATTAATAAATTGGGAAAAGTTAAGCAATATCGCTATTAAAAACGGGCCGTTAATGCTTCGTTCGATTTTTTTTAATTCGTTTTTCCACTTTTTTTAAATGGCCCATTAGTTGCAATTTGTATTCGCTGCCGCAATTTCCCTTTTTAACTAAATTTTTTGTTAAAAGCTACTTTTTTCCCCTTTTAATACCAGTGTTTTGGGTTAAGGCTAACTTAACTTCCTTCGGCCGTGCCACGCTTCGGTACCGATAAGCTCGTCGCTCGTGTTTTTTGCTTTTACAATTTAAATACGCCCCGGATTCCCGTCGCCGTTAAAATTCTTTTTAAAATACCTAAAAGGCGCGTAATTTGCGTGGCGGTTATACGTTAATATAAGCCGCGTTAACGCCTATTATCGGAATGTCTTTCGTACTTTTTCCGGTATGGGCAAAAGCGGGGGGTTATAATGCTTTTTTACCGAATTTATTATTTAAATCGATCGCTTTAATGCTTATGCAATGCGTTATATATACCGCTACCACTTTTTGGTAAAAAATGGTATCGTATAAGCCCGTTACCGCCGTTAAACGAATGCGGTTGGAAATGCGAAAACGGAGGTAATTAATTTTAATTTCGTTCGCTTATCCTAATCCGCTAGCGAATGCTAATAGCATTTTAAATTTAATATAAAAGTAAATAAACGTTTAGCCCGGTTTTATTCGGCAAGCTTTTAACTTCGCTAAAGCTTAAGCTTTTTTATAAAGGTCGTTAAAAATAATACCAAAATGGAAAATAAATCGGTTAGGTTATACGTGCTATTTAATTTTTCGATTTCGTAATAAAAGCGTACTACATTTTAAATGCTTAAAGCTAAATACGTTTAAATGTACTCGAACTTATCGCGGTCGTTTTCGATAAACTCCGCGTTTCGGTTAAGCTTATATTTAACCGCGTTTTTTTAAGCGTCGAAACCGCCCTTATCGCCGGCGTATAAAGTCGGGTTTTTAAAAGGCAACCGTTTTAATGCGAGGAGTGTTACGTATGCGGCTAAAAGTTAATCTTTTTATTCCGTTATTACCCGCGTAATATCGTTAACGTGGTTTATTAATAAGTGGGCCACATTAATTAATAAGCCACGACACGCAACCACGCGACACTTTTTTTTTCGCGACTAATTCCTCCGCCCATAACAATATTAATAGGAAACGACGAAAGCCGGGTAAGCTTACCTTTCGGGCTTTACAATCCAACTTAAAACTAAGCATACGGAAAGCTGCAAAAATTTATTCGGTCGCGAAAATGATTTTAACGCGTTAAAAGCGGGGTTTACCTGCTTAACGCGACACTATGCCCGGATTACGGAAATTAACGGAATCCGAAAAAAAGGCGCTTATTAAGTACATATTCGAGCTGGATTTTCGCGCATTCCTTTTTCGGCATTTTAGTGTTAAAAATATGGCCAACCGACTGCTCGCCGAACGCGACGCGGGTACCGTTGGCAAACGCTGGGTTAAAAGGTTCGTTAAACGCCGCCCGGAGCTCGGCACGCGTTAAATTTAAAAGTACAATTACTAAAAGGCCAAATGCGAAAATCCCAAGCTCGTTTTTACCTGGTTCGACTTTATACGGAATATTATAGCCAAATATGGCATTTTAAATAACGACATTTACAATTTCGACGAAACCGGTTTTTTTATAAGCATAATCGCCGCCGTTATAATTATTACAATATTAAAAAGCCGTAGTAAAGCAAAGCTGGTTTAGCTTAACAACCGAAAATGGTTACAGTTATTTAAAAGGTTAACAGTTGCGGTTAAGCAATCCCCCTTTTTATTATCGTTAAAAGGCAGTATTATTTAGCTAATTGGTATTCGGAAACCGACTTTTTACGCGATTGGGTTATTGCAACGAGTTTTAACGAGTGGATTACAAACGAGCTCGGTTTAAAATGGATTTAGCATTTCGATAAACATATAGCATCGCGCGTAAATAGCCCTTATCGTTTGTTAATGCTAAACGGTTACGAAAGTTACCACTTAACGAATTTCGAGCTTTATTACCAAAAACATAACATTATTACGCTTTGCATGCTTTCGCATTCGTTTTACTTTTTTTAACCGCTTAACGTTAAATGCTTTAACTTATTAAAAAAGGCGTACGGTTAACAAATCGAAAACTTAATAAAATTACACGTTAACCACGTAATTAAAGTCGAGTTTTTTTCGGCGTTTAAAACGGCATTTTTTGCTTTTATAACCGAAGGAAATATCCGGGGAAGCTTTCGAAAGGCTGGCTTTGCTCCATTCGATCCGGATTCGGTTTTAAAAAAGCTGGATGTAAAGCTACAAATTCCAACTCCCCCGAAAAGCCTTTAAGCGACGCCGAACTTTGGACTTTTAAAACGCTTTAAATAGCTAAAAACGCAATTTCGCAATCCGAACATATTAAAACTCGGATTTCCAATTACCGGAGTAGCTTTTCGTTATTTATGCTATCGGCTGTAAACCAATTAACGAAAAAGGCCAAAGCAATTATATATCGGGTTAACCTTTTAAAAAAAAGTGCTTTAAACTACGAAGGGCGAACAAAGCGCTAAGCAAACGCCGAAAGGCCAAAAAAACACGTGTTCGATAAAAGGGTTACATATTGTCGAAAAGGTACGAAATGCTTTAAACCAAAAAAAGCTAAATGGATAGCTACAGTAAGAAATGCGCGATTATGGGGTTAAAAAAGGAAAGCGACGACAACTCGTTAGCGATGTAGCACTTGCGGCAAAACCGAACATAATGCGCGCATTTGCTAAAAGAAAGTAAAAACGTTCGATATATACAATTCCAAGTAGTTTAAATGGATTCCTGGCGTTATTAGGTTGGCATGCGCGTTAATTAATTAAAGGTCGGGGTGTCGTGGTTTACTAACTGATATGGCCCACTTACTAATAAACCACGTTACGGTAATCGACGAAAAGCTTATTAGCGTCGTTTTAAAACTTTTATTAATTAAGTTCGGCCGCGGCTAATCGTGTTTAAAAGTTCGCAATAGCAGCGAATAGCGAGTTTTGTAAAAAGGGGGTCGAAGTATTAAAAGTAAAAGTTAAGCCTTTGTTATTATTCGTAATGTTTAGTGTTATTATTATTATAATCCCTTTTAATAGGAAAAGATTTTTTAAAAATGTAATAAACCTAGCTATTGGGTGGTCGCTAATAAAGGTTAAAGTAATGTTATTTTAAAAAATAAAAAGGAAGAAAAAAAAGGCTATAAAAAAGGTTGTGTGGTTTTTATATATATACGAGTTGGTTTAAAAGTAACCTTTAAGCTGTTACTTTCGTGCTTAAAGCACGGAATTATAACATTTAATACTTTTAAGCAAATACGAAATAAAACGTTAGCGACGTTTTTTTCCCGGAGGCATTTTAAAAACCTAGCCCTACTTTTTTATACGGGCGTTACGCGTAAATAATACGGCTTATTATGCTTTTACGAGCTTTTAAATTTACATAAAGCTTAACGTAAAAACCTTAACTTTCCGGGCTTGCAATTAACTTTTAAACACTTGTTTTAATTGCGGGAAGGTCGTCGTAACGCGGAAAATCCTTTTTTTAAGCTTTAAATTTAATAAGCACGAAAAAAGGTCGTTTTTAAAGCAGGGACTTTTTAACGAGGTTTTAAAACGGCCGGTAATAAAATTTCGTTGTAATACCCGCACCGGTATTCGTACAAATGCTAAGCGTAATTACTTTTAATATAAATAAAGCTTTTTTTTACAGGAAAAAAACGCGGTTAACAAGGTTTAAATGGTAAAGTTAAGCACTTTTTTGCATTTAAAACCGGTTAAAAAGGTTTTTATAACCTTTTTAGCGTTTACGCCGCTTTAAAAAAAATTTATTAATTTTTTTGCGAGTTTTTAAACCATTTTATAATTTTAAATAAACGGGTTTAACGTTGTGTTTTTGCATTTTTCTTATGTAATTTGGCGGTTTAACACCGGGTTTTTAATAATTTACTACTTTTTTGCACTTAGCGATAACTTTAATTTAATGCTATTTTTTATTTGCTTTTATTTATATATTAAAACCCGTGTTTGTTTATATAAGTGCGTTATAAAACAAATTATACCGGCCGATATCGGGATAAAGTAAGTGCTAATAGTAAAAAGAAAAAGTGAAAAAATATATTTTGTTTTTTAACACTTTTTATAAAAGCGATAAAGTAGCGAAGTTAGCTGTTTCGGCGATTATTACGACGGCGTTTTTAATAAAAAATTAAAAAGTGTTTACGTTAAAAAAAATATTAAAATAAAAATGCTAGTAATAGTTATAATAGTTAAAAAATAGGCTTTTTAACGGGAAAGTTACGGTAATACCGGCAGTTTTATAAGGTTTTATATTAAAAGGTAACCGGTAAAGCTTTAAAAAATAGCGTTTTTTCGATGGTTTTAATTTGCTAAACGCATAAAAAAAGCTTGTAAAAGGTATATTAATAGCTTAACTTTATTTAAAAAGCACTTAAAAATAAAAATATATTTTTTCACTTCCTTTTTTTACTATTAGCACTTATTTTACTTCGATATCGGCCAGCATGTTTTTTTTATAACGCACTTATATAAAAAACACGGGTTTTAATACATAGATAAAAGCAAATAAAAAAATAGCATTAAATTAAAATTATCGCTAAGTGCAAAAAAGTAGTAAATTATTAAAAACCCGGTGTTAAACCGCCAAATTACATAAGAAAAATGCAAAAACACAACGTTAAACCCGTTTATTTAAAATTATAAAATGGTTTAAAAACTCGCAAAAAAATTAATAAATTTTTTTCAAAACGGCGTAAACGCTAAAAAGGTTATAAAAACCTTTTTAACCGGTTTTAAATGCAAAAAAGTGCTTAACTTTACCATTTAAACCTTGTTAACCGCGTTTTTTTCCTGTAAAAAAAAGCTTTATTTATATTAAAAGTAATTACGCTTAGCATTTGCACGAATACCGGTGCGGGTATTATAACGAAGCTTTGTTACCGGCCGTTTTAAAACCTCGTTAAAAAGTCCCTGCTTTAAAAAACGACCTTTTTTCGTGCCTATTAAATTTAAAGTTTAAAAAAAAGGATTTTCCGCGTTACGACGACCTTCCCGCAGTTAAAACAAGTGTTTAAAAGTTAATTGCAAGCCCGGAAAGTTAAAGTTTTTACGTTAAGCTTTATATAAATTTAAAAGCTTGTAAAAGCATAATAAGCCGTACTATTTACGCGTAACGCCCGTATAAAAAAGTAAGGCTAGGTTTTTAAAATGCCGCCGGGAAAGGAACGTCGCTAACGCTTTATTTCGTATTTGTTTAAAAGTATTAAAGCATTAAAAAAAGGGTTGCAAAAATAACTGCCTTACTTAAATGCGGCCGGTATATTCCAATTGGATTTTAGCTTTAAAAGCTTATTTATAACCTTTAAAAGTAATAATCCAGTATAAGGTTTATTAAAAGGTAACTTTTTTAATTTATTACAGCGTTAATTTCGCAAATAGCCCGTATGTTTTAAAAAACCCGTAGTTTAATTTCGAAAGCGCCGTGCTTATAAACCCGTAAATAAAGTTATATTTGGTATAAAAACAAGCTTATTACCGTTTCGTTAGCTAAAAAAACCGTTAAACGTAGTTTAATAAAAGCTTTTACTTGTAAAATTCGCTTTAAAAGCGTTTTTAAACTTATTTATAAATTTCGCGGGTTGTTATATAAATAACGTGCTTTTAAAAAGCAAAAAAACCGGTCCGGTTATAAAAAACGTTGCGAAAAAAGTGTTAATACCTGTTAAAGTTTTTTATCGCTTTAACGATTTGGTAATTATCGGTTAAATGCCGGACGTTTTTTTAATTAACCTCGTCGCGAAGCTCGGCTTAACCCGCCGGGGATTTCGTGCTTATTTTTAACCTTTCGAAAGTATTTATATTATAATAAACCTAGCTATTAAATGGTTGCTAATAAAGGTTAAAATAATGTTATTTTAAAAGATAAAAAGGAAGAAAAAAAAGGCTATAAAAAAGGTTATATAGTTTTTATATATATACAAATTGGCTTAAAAGTAACCCTTAAATTATTACTTTTATACTTAAAGCACGGAACTATAACATAGCCGCCTTTTCCGGGCTCGCCTTTTTTAATTGTTTCGTTTTTCCCCGTTTTTCGCGCGCTTCGTTAGCATAAGTAGCTCTTTTATTAAAAAGCCTCGTGCCGTATTAAAAGGTGTTATTAGTATGTTTAACCCCGGGTCGGCTTTTAAGTAAATGCTTTAATTTTTCGTATTTTAACCCGGGCGTTTTTTTTTTTATCGGTAACGATAGTTTACTTTTTAATTGCTTCGTGGTTTTTAATTGCCTCGCTTTTTCCTTCCTTTTTTCATGTTTGCTTTTGGTTATTTCGCGTAATTTATTTATCTTTTTTGCGATTTCGCTTTTACTAAAAATTTTTTTTCGCTCGTTATCGTTTCGATTTTAGCTTTTCGTTTTAACCATTTTAGTTTTTCCTTCGCTTTTCCTTTTAAATGCTAATTAATAGTTTTCGTTTTTTGCTTATTACGGTTACGTTTTCGCTTTATTTCGCCGCCGCCGTCGTTTTGCTTTTTTATGTAATCCCGTTTTTAGCTTTGGTTTTTTTCGCATTTATCGCGCTTTTATTCCATTACGAACGCCAACTTTTACCCGCACGTTATCCACGATGTTTGCTACCGTTACCGCTTTTTTTTCCCTTTTTTAACAATAGTAACGGCGATTTTATTTAAACGCGTAAATTTTTTCGCGCTTTTATTATTTCGTATTTAACTTATTATGTTTTTTTAGCATAAACGCGATAAAAGCCGTCGCGATACCGACGCGATTAACTTAACGAGTAACTTGTTAAACGAAAAGCACGCGGCTTTCGTTTATTAAAAGTACAAATGTAACGCGTACTTTTAAAAGTCGAAAGTTATTAGGGTCGCGGTTTGCAAAAAGTACCGACCCGAACAAGTTTGCGACCGTTGCCGCAAAGGAAAAACAGCGGGCTGTAACACTTTTAATTTTGCTTACGTTTCGAGCTTTGCTTTTCGCCGTGCCCGGCGTAACCTTTTTGCTATAACGATTAATAATCGATATATTTTTACGCTTAGCGTTTTTTTCGGCAAAAGCTCGCAATTAATTTTTATTTGCGAGTATTTTATTGCTTATTAATATTAATCGCGATTTTTTAACAAAATTAACGCGAATTTTAACCGTTAATATGTTTAAAATGCTAACCCCGCGAAAAACGCTTTAATTTTTAGCAATACGGTTAATACTTTTTCCCGTTATAGTAATTAAAACTAACAGCTTATAAATACGCTTATCCGTAATTTTGGTTTTATGCAAATAATTGGCTTTTCCCCGTATGCTTTTAATAACGGCGTTATTAATCGTTTGCAAAGGTTTTAAATAAAAGCGGAACGTTATGCCGAAGCGCGCGATAACCGGTTTATTAATATTATTATTTAAATAGCTAGTAATAACCGTATTTAGTTTGGTAAAAGCTCGGCGCGTTATCGTTTTGCTTATTATTTTAGCTCGAGCCGTTGTAAGCCGTCGCTTTTTTTTCGTGCCGCCCGGCACCGTGAAAAGCGTCGTCGTCGCCGGGATGTTAATCGCAACGGCGGTAGCTCCTTTTCCCGTCGGTACCGTTCCTTTTTTAAGCTCGAAAAAAAGGAGTTTTTTAGCGATAAAAACGCGTTTTAATTCCGCCTTTCCTTCGTGTTATACGCGCAGGTTTTTTTTTTAAAGTTAAGTTTTAAGCATGGTAATAACTTATCGTGTTAAGGCTTTTTTTTATCTTCGTGTTTAAACCGGCGCGTTTTAACTTTAACGTTTGTTTTTGTTTTTTTTTCGTTAAATTTCCGAAGCCGGCGCGTTATTTAGTAAAAGGTGTGTTAAAATCGGGTTAATATCGAATTTAAAAAGTAAACGGTTAAAGTTATATCTTGTAATAGTCGAATTTTTATTATTAAACGCGAGTTAGCAAGCGTTAAAGTGTTATAACTAGTTAATTTGCGCGAAAGTAATAAAGCAGCGTAAATAGTGCTAAACTTTTTAATTTGCTCGTTTTATGCTTTCGTTTATTTCGGGGTAAAAAATATAAAAAGCAGTTGTTCGATTCCTATTTAAAAGCATAGTTTTATTTAAAATTTTCCGATTTAATTAAAACTTTTATCGGATATAATAGTATTCGGGAAGTTACGAAATCGCTATTAAGTAAAACGGAACTTTACTGCATATTTTTTTACCTTTATATTATGCATAGCTTTTAATTGGATATATTTTAACAATTTGTTAATAATTACTATTAAATATTCCGGTTTTTTTTTAATAGCGGGAAGTTTTATTATAAAATTTATCGAAATGTTTTTTTAAAACTGGTTTAAAACCGGGAAAAAGCGTAATAACTTTTATTTATGTTATTATAACGGGCGGGATTTGCGGCATATGTCGTAATTGCAAACAAATCGTGCCACATTTCGTAATATTTTATTTTAATAGTAATCCCGGTATAAAACGGCGAATGTGTTATTCCGACCCGCGTGGTTTACAATCGAAAAAACGTATACTTTTTAAATTAAAATAGTAATTAATAGTTTTTAAATTGGAAATTATAACCGCTTTTTATATTAAAATGCTTTTTATGCATTAATTTCGCAATTTGCTATTTGCGTTTTTATATTAGCTTTTAAAAAAAAATTACGCGCATTTTGTTAAATTATTACGAGTTTATATTCGTATGTTTTATTATAACGTAACGTTTCGTTTTATAAATTCGCTAAAGCTTATTCGCGAAAAATAATGGCTTTCGTTAAAAAAAGTGTAGCGTAAATATAACTTCGTATTAATAATTAAGCCGGATTAAATGTTAAAGTTTTTTTTCGTATCGGCGTGGTTTTATTATAAATTTAATTTAAAAATAAAATGGTTATAAACTCGAAGTTAATACGGAATTTTGCTAGCGTTATGCTTTAACCGGGTTGCATTAGTTATAGCAGCGTTACTTTGCGTATTTTTCCCTTTTCGTTTTGTTTTTTTCGTAATAGCGCGTTTAGTAATATTACGTATTTCCCTGGTCGGTATTACAAATTGTAATTAAATTTCGCTAATATTTCCGTTTAACGTATTTGTTTTTCAAATATTTTTCGGGGTTTAAAAAAATATTTAAACTTTTATAATTTGTAAAAATTAAAAACGGTTTAAATACGTTTCGTAGTTTTACGTTCCAAATTTTTAAGCATTTTATTACCGTTAGGGGTTTTTTATTATAAATGGTGTAATTGCGTTATACGTTGTTTAGTTTAACGAAATGGTAAGTAATTAGTTGTTATAAGCCGTTTTTCCTTTTTTTAAAATAAGTAACCTTTTAAAACCGTTTTGGAATAGTTTAATTTTAGCTTCGTATTTTGTTTTAAGCTTTATTATGCTAATATAAATGTTTAAATAAACGCTAGTTTTAACCGCTTAAATACTATATTAATTTTAAAATTTTATCGGTACGGAAATCTTTTTTTAGTTAAAATTAATAATAGCGCAATTAATTTCGAACATTTGTTAATAAAATTTCGGTAAAAATTAGCGAAATTAAAAAAGCCGCGAAATTTTTAAAAAATTTTTAACGCTTTTTAATCGCGAATTGCGCGGATTTTTTTAAATCGGTTTAAATTTCCTTATTTGCTTTAATTATAAATTTTAAATATTTAACTTTTTACATTACGAAATCGCTTTTTTCTAGGTTTAACTTTAGCTCGGCGTTTTTTAACCGACGAAAAACTTTTTTCACTTTTTTTTATGTGATTTTTGCGAAATTCCGAGGAAAAAATAAGCACGTCGTTTAAATATGCTAATACGAAATCGTCGAAAATATCGCTTAAAATACCGTTAATATAGCGTTAAAAGGTTATTAAAGCTTTTGCAAAACCGAACGGGTATATTAGCTATTTAAATAATTCGAATTATATTTAAAACGCTATTAAATGTTTTTCGCTTTTTGCTATTCGGATTTTGTAAAAAGCGGCTTTAACGTTTATTTTCGTAAACCATTTCGCTTTTAATAAAAAGCGGAATGTTTTTTTTACTAACGGTAAAAAATAGCGATTTTAAAGCGTAATCGCGTTAAATGCACGGTAATTTACGTATAAACGCTAACCTTTTAACTATTTGCGTATTATTAAAACAAACGCGGTTATTAAAAATAAATTAACGCGAATTTAACTTTTATTTATTAAATCGGTAATTTGTTTGCGTAATTTTAAAAGTTTTTTTTTAGCATGCTATATAAGCGTTTTTAAAAAAGGTTTAAAATAAAACCGTCGTCGTTTTTTTTTAACTTAATATAATAGTTTAAGTTTTTCCGGTATAAAAGCAATTTAATGCTTTCGTTTTATCGAAAAAGTTGGCGAATTCCGCTAATTTTTAAAGCAGTTTAAGTTTTAATCGGTTAAATGGTAGTATTTTAGCGGTAAATTGTAATATTTGTATTATTTTTTTTAAAAAAGTGGATATAAACTTGTAATTTTGTTAAAAATTTCGTTACTATTTTTGGCAAACTGCGGCGAAAATATTGCCGATAATTACTAGAAGTTTTTCCGGGGTTAATTAGGTTTTCGCTTTTTTAATTACGAATTGGCTTATTGCTTTTATTCGTAAGTAGCTTAAAGCCGCGTTAAAAGTAACTTATTCGTGCTTTATTTACGAAAATCCTAAAATAACGTCCCGTAATATGCCTAAAATAATGTAAAATAAAATAAGCTTTATTTAGCCATTTATATCCATTTTACATTTAGTAAAATATTTAATAGCTAGCGGGGTTTTGTTTAAAACCGTTCCTAGCTATCGTGGTTTATAAAGTCGTATTTTTTCGATTTGGAGTTTTATCGCAAATTTTTCGCTTATTACCGCGTAATATTCGCATTTTAAATCCATTTATGCATTAATAAATTAAAAAAGGTTAAATAATATCGGGATTAAAAACGGGGGGCCGTTTATGCTTCGTTCGATTTTTTTTAATTCGTTTTTCCACTTTTTTTTTAAATAGCTTATTAATTGTAATTTATATCCGCTGCCGCAATCCTTTTTTTAACTAAGTTTTTTATTAAAAGCTACTTTTTTCCCTTTTTAATACTGGTGTTTTAAGTCGGGGCTAACTTAACCTTTTTCGGCCGTGCCGCGCTTCGGTATTAATAAGCTCGTCGCTCGTATTTTTTGCTTTTACAATTTAAACACGCTTCGAATTCCCGTCGCTATTGGAATTCTTTTTAAAATATTTAAAAAGCGCGTAGCTTACGTGGCGGTTATACGTTAACATAAGCCGCGTTAACGTTTATTATCGGGGTACTTTCCGTATTTTTTCCGGTATAGGTAAAAGCGGGGGGTTATAATGCTTTTTTACCGAATATATTATTTAAATCGATCGCTTTTAATGCTTATGCAATGCGTTTATATACCGTTACCACTTTTTGGTAAAAAGTAATATCGTGTAAGCCCGTTACCGCCGTTAAACGAATACGGTTAAAAATGCGAAAGCGAAAATAATTGATTTTAATTTCGTCCGCCTATTTTAATCCGTTAGCAAATGTTAATAGCATTTCGAATTTAATATAAAAGTAAATAAACGTTTAGCCCGGCTTTATCCGGCAAACTTCCAGTTTTGTTAAAGTTTAAGCTTTTTTATAAAGGTTATTAAAAATGGTATTAAAATGGAAAATAAAATCGGTTAAATTGTACGTGCTATTTAATCCTCCAATTTCGTAATAAAAACGTACTACATTTTAAATGCTTAAAGCTAAATACGTTTAAATGTATTCGAACTTATCGCGATTATTCCCGATAAACTCCGCGTTTCGGTTAAGTTTATATTTAACCGCGTTTTTCCAAACGTCGAAACCGCTCCCATCGCCGGCGTATAAAGTTGGGTTTTTAAAAAGCAACCGTTTCGGTGCGAAAAAGTGTTGCGTGTACGGCTAAAAGTTAATCCTTTTATTCCGTTATTACCCGCGTAGTGTCGTTACGGTAATCGACGAAAAGCTTGTTAATATTGTTTTAAAATTTTTGTTAATTAAATTCGGCCGCGGCTAATCGTGTTTAAAGGTTCGTAATAATAGCGAGTAGCGAGCTTTGTAAAAAGGGGGTTAAAGCATTAAAAGTAAAAGTTAAACCCCCGTTGTTATTCGTAGTATTTGGTGTTATTATTGTTATAATTCTTTTTGGTAGGAAAAAATCTTTTAAAAATGTAATAAACTTAACCATTAGGTAGTCGCTAATAGGGGTTAAAATAATGTTATTTTAAAAAATAAAAAGGAAAAAAAAAGGCTATAAAAAATGTTATATGGTTTTTATATATACACGAGTTAGTTTAAAAGTAACCCTTAAGTTGTTACTTCCGTGCTTAAAGCACGGAACTATAACATATATCGAAAATATCGCTTTTAACCTTTTCCGTTACTTTTACAGCCGTAATTTTATTGCATTTCTTTTTAATATAAAAACTACGTTAAAATTAATATGGTAAACGCATAGTTAAAATTTGCAAAAGGGAAATACAACCGCAGCGGCGTTACGAAAGCGATTATCCCGTTAAATATAATAACTTTTAATGCCGGGATTTTAACTTGTAAAAGGAAAACGTTAAAAGTTTAAAATACTTAAATAAACGTTTCTTCCGTTCGTTTAAAATAAGCTTTTAAAAAACCGGCAACGTTATACGTTCGTTAATAACAATTACCGTTAAAAATACGTGCATTTAGTACTTATTCGTTTTATAAATAACGTTAATTTAAAGCAACGAAAGCCGGCCCGAAAAGGCGAAATAATAACCTCGTATACCCAAACAGCGCCGCAAAATTTAGCAATCTTTTTTGGCTTTTGCTAAAGGAAATCTCGGAGCGTAAAATTTTTAAAAGTTATTTTAAAGTTGTCGAAAAACCGCAAAAAAGCGGCTGTTAAATGGTATCTTTCCGCGCGTTCCTTCCGGTAAATAACCCGCCACCGATATAAAGCTAAAAGTCGTTAAAAAAATCGGGGTATCGTTAAAATACAACGTTAAAAATCGCCGGGGTACGGATCGTTAAGTCGCGGAAAAAAGATTTAAAAAGCTTCGCTTAGCTTTTGCTAAAACGGGCGGTTAAAAAGCTAACCTCGTAGGTTTTTATTTAATGCGAAAAGTGCTTTGCATAGCTAAAATTAATTATACGGGCGTTTTAAGCGCCTCCGTTAGCCGCGAGCCTTTAAACAACTATCTCGTAAAGGCAACAAGCGATCTGGGAAGTGCGGGATCTTTTGCGGAGGCTTTAAAAGGGTTGGTTGCGCTGCCGTAAACGGTAGGCGTAGTAGATCTTTTTAAAGCCCTCGTCGTCCCTAATAATGCGTTTAGTAGATAATTTAACGCCCTGGAGGCTTAAGTACTCGTTAAGGGCCTTTTCAACCTCCTGTTAAGTAGGGTAAAAGGTTAAAAGTACTGCGGTAGGTTCCAGGGTCCAAGGACGGCCGTTCCAAAGCGCCGGGCCTATAGCCTCGTTTGCAAAGGGATCGAGAGCCTCGCTTGCAAAGGGATCGGGAGGGTCGCGTACGGAGGGATCGGGAGGGTCGCGTACGGAGGGATCGGGAGGGTCGCGTGCGGAGGGGCCTGCAAAAAGGGCCGGACCCTCGTCTGCAAAAAGATCCGACGAGTCGCCGTCGCTTAAAAGGATAATAACCTCGTTTATGGCGCTTTTTTTGGTGTTCGTTATTGTTGTGCACGGAAAACGATTGCCAATGGATTAAAAATGGCGAAAAATGCAAATTCCCTGCCAAATTGCGGTGCTGCGACATCGGAAAACACAGGCGGTGCATAGGCCAAAAATGGGGCGGGTAAGTGCTAATAGCAAAAAGGGGGAGTGAGAGGATATATCCTTTTGAAAAAAGTCGAGAGGTACTCCAGCGGTATCACTGGTCCCTTGAGTAACGGTCAGGCTCGGGATGTCCAGATCCTGTAGCATTCGCTGCCCGAGCTGCTGCTTCATCTCCTTAAAAACGTCGGTAGGAACTGGATCCCAATCTCGGAGTCCGAACGGTGTAGCTTCCGCAGGCAGTATCACAGCCAGCAGCTCCTCGATGTAGTCGGAGGAAGTGGGCAGCCAGGCCTTCGCAGCGCTTCCTATCGCCGAGGATACCTCATGAACTGTGGCTAGTGAAACCCGTGCAGATCTCGACAAAGCCCTGTTTTGGTACACGTCGTAGAACAGCATAAGGTTGCATGCAACAAGAGACTGCGGCTAGGCCAAGGCCAAAGATGCTGAGGGAGTTTAGGCCGTGTGGATTCATCTCCGTTTTGGATGTAGTCGGCTTTTTTTTTCTCAAGGCACAACTTGAACGGTGAGCCAAATATGCGTTGTCTTCGCCACAACTGGTCGGGGTTGTAAGGGAGTAGCGGAGCGGCGATGCTGTTACGATAGGCGGAATCTGTGCTGGTTTAATCGCGAGAAATTGTGAACAAGAAGCGGTTGACAATTCCGTCAAGGGCATCTAGTTCAAGCATACGGAGATTGGTATGGATCTGTATAGCCTTCATAATTCTGGAAGCTTATCATGGCTCGGTGAAAACTCTAGAAAGTTGGGGGCTTTTTTGCCGCCGAAACTATAGTGCCCAAGTCGAGAAGGAGAGGCGGAGGGTGATACGCGAAACTGTAGCCAAGAAAAAGATGCCTCCCAACGTAGCTGGGTTGGAGGGGACGGGGGACGGATCAGCGAGGACCATAGCAAGGAGCATAGCTGCTGGGCATTATCGTCGCGTCGTATTAATTAATGATCAGTTCTGGAAACATTAAATTCTATTTCTACCTGTGGAAGGGCTAACTTTTGTGGAGGCAAATCTGGAGAACCATGGCTCCGTCGTGGTCAGGTCGATATTTCGGAACGGACACTCGTTTGCGATGTGCCTGCCCTTTTTGGTCGGTGCCGCCGCAGTCGCAGCTGTCTTTGGGGACCACGAGGGAGCGTCTGCGCTCGTTATTAGTGAGGATAGGGTCGCAGCTGGCCCTCCGGACCTTGAACTCAATCACTCTCCCAAAAGTTAGGCCGCGTCGTTGTTCTGTGCCTTGGCCCGCGACACCTGCTTCCTGGCCTTGAACTGCCGTCAGTCGCTCTCCTTTCCAGGTCTCGGCAGAAGGGAGCGGCCGCGGGCTCCATTTGGAGGCGCTTGGCTCACTACTCAGCTCCCAGCAGTGTCGTGGTTTGCCCTTTGGATTTGGGCGTCCCATTCGGTGCCGCCTCCTCCGCCGCCGCCGTCTCCACCTCTATCACCACCACCACTGCCTCCGCCATTTCTATCTCTGCCCTCTTTTTAGGTAAATTTTCCCATCCCTCCCCTTCTCGTCATCCTTCGGGTCAGCCGGTTCTTTATCAGCCCCAGGCCTGCTCCTGCCCCACGGCGAGTCCGGGTCGCCTCCCTAGGCGGCGGCCAGTGAGCGACGACGACCACGACGGCGGCGGCGGCGGCGAAAGGTTAGCGCTCCCTCCCGGCGCCGCCAGCGTTTCGTCTTCAGTTAGTCGATCGGTCAGTCAGTCATCCGCACATCGGACAGCCAGCCAGCCACTCAGCTACTCGACCTGCGAGCCTGCGAGCCTGCCAGTCAATAAATGGTCAGTTCCGTGCCAACATGAGGTCAGCAATATCTGGGATCTTTGGGTAAGCACCTGCTTGTGGCCTCCATCGCGGGATTTCCTTTGAGCTTGGGTCGGGAGCGTCTGACCGAATTTCGCCCTCCACGGTCTCCAGGGCCCCGGGCTCGACAGGTCGCGGATGGTAACATGGATGGACGACACGGGAGGGTCTGTGGTGGGCAGGCCCGAGGTCGTGTGCAGCTGGGGCCGCGAGGGCTTCCCTCCCTCCTGCTGCTGCCGCGTCCCGTACGGCTGCTGCGCCGAATTGGCGTCGGTGGCATCGCGGAGCACTCGGATGGCAGAAGGCGGGTGCCAAGGACCCAGCGCAATCGGAACACATGGAAAAACGGCGAAAGAGTAACACCCTGCTCCGCCAGGGATTTGAAGCTGGGATACCACGCTTCCCCAAGGCGACCAGACGTATCGGCTGAAGAATTGGGCATGTTTATTTGGTCCGACGGGACGATCAACGTCCCTGTCCTGGGCTTGGGTACCCACCGAATGGATGTCGCACGACATGCTGGGGGTACCATCCACGGACTAGGATAGGGGCCCTGCCACTTCGACAGCTTGAAATGGTGCGCCGCAAACAAGAATATAGCGACGGACTTAGGCTCGCGCCCTGGCCAACTCGTCATTTCAACGTCTCGCCATCGCGCCAGCTGGGGTGTTCGGTAGCAACAGGAAAAAACTATGTTCACTTCGGGCGCCTTTTCTGCGCTGCGCGCCTTAGGGGGTGCGCTTGTTGAGCCCCGTGCCCCGCGCCTGCCCGGTCGGCCCTTTATTGTAGCATCGAATGACAACGGCTATGTCCTCCGGCGCGATCGTCGCATCCTCGTAGCTCTAGGGTTAAACTCGTATATTGCCTTGGTCGAGGAAATACTCCTCAAAGACTCGTTGCTATCGTTTTTTTCCATCAGCGCGAGGAAGGCGTCTGAGGCGACGGGAGAGTCGGATTTGGAAAATCCAACGATGGGTCAGCATGGTATCCAATATCTGGCGTTGTGGCTCTCGTCGCCACTCGCATGTTTTTCCAGCCGCTTACCTCGCCGCTCCTTTGCCTCCTTCGATTCCTCGACGTCCTCCCACTCGTCATTTTCCCCTGTGCCGTTGTTATGGGCCTTGCTACCGTGCCCGCCGATGTTTTCGCCATCTTCCCCAACGCGGTAGTCATCGGTAAGATTCTCAGGGTCTGCGGTGCCCTCGGCGGCTCGAAGCCAGGCGTACATATCGACATCCTGCATGCTGGTCCCAATCGCTGTTCGGATTTCCTGGATGGTCGGCCTATGGGGGCTGTCGTGCCCGAATCTGTCCAGATTTCTCGCTCGAAGACCCTGAACTGTGAATACTGTGAATCCTCGTGTCCCGTCAAATCCCTCATGATGGATCCGCGCCCGCCCTGGCGCAACACGCCCTGGCGGATATCCGCGTCGCCATCCGTGAAGTCGCTCGTGATCGACCCGCGCCGCCCCCGATGCAGCGCGGCCTGGCGGCTGTCCGCGTCGCCGCCGCCGTCGCCTTCCGAATCATCATCCCCCCCGCTGCCATCTACAATGGGCAGGGCAAAAAGAGCCAGGCGCTCGAGGTGAAACATGATGTGCTTCTGCATCTCGGCGACGGTCTTGAAACCCGTCGGGCAGAAGGGGCAGTCTCGGCGCGGTTGCAGCGAAGGGCCGGCTGCGGTGGCGAGAAGCTCAGAGGAGTGTGCGGCCCCCCGGGCCAACGTGCTCCCATCGTGCTTCTGCTCCAGGTGCGCAACATACTCGGGCTGGGTCTCGAATTCCGCTGCGTGGAGCTGGCAATGCCACACACGCGTGTGCTGGCTCTCGTGATCGATCCAGTCTTGTCTCGTGCCGTAGATCCGGGCCGGGTCTCGACAGTCTTCGTATGTGCAATGGTACGGCTGCAGGTCGTGCGTGAGATGGAGCCTTGAGCAGCACAGGGAACCCGTCGTCAGCAGCTCGGAGTTTTAGGGCAGGCTGGTATCCCCTACAGGCAAGGTCGGCCAAAGGGAGAGAAAAGGGCTACGTGGGCAGGATGCTCACCTCCATAAATCCTTTGACAAGTACGCCCGAGGACAAATGATCTTGCAGTAGGCGCAGGTGAAGAACTTCTCGCTTGGAGTATCCGGGGTTGGCGGAGGCGGCCACTCGAGCTTCTGGCCTGCGAGATCAACGACCGTCGAAAGACGACTGTAGTGGGAAATGACCGACCGCAGATCGTGAGGTTTGATGGCGTTCCCATCCAGCAATGTCGCTGACGTGGCCAATGACCCCTCCATGGGAGCATTGTGCTGAGACACCCCGCAGCCGACAGCATCGGCCATCCCCCCCGGGGCTCCCGCTTCAGCAGCGCCGCCCGGCGGCTGCGAACTCTCCACGGTCGGCGGTGGCGGCGGCGCATCCTCCGTCGGACCCCGGCTGATTCGCTCAGCGTGTTCTTTTCAGTAGAGAAACTGCTGCTTGCGCCTCGCGTTGGCCATCCCGGTCCGGCTGATTATCCGGTTGTTCGGCGAGGCGTACAAGTCCAAAGTTTCCTCCAGGCCAAGGGTCATGCCGTCTCGCTCCGGCAGCACCCCAGACCTTAGAGACTCGAGCAACTGCTGGCGCTGCACGTAGGCAACGATGGCTGTCTCGGCATCCTCACGCTCCCGGATGTGCTGGGCGCGAAACTGGGCGGGCACGTGCTTGTACAGATCAACCGTACCCCTCTGTGGCCGGTTCTTCGGGTTCCTAATTTTAGTCGCCAGGCTATACAGCCCATCGAGGAGCTCCTCGACCCTCTGGAACCGGAAGCCGACCTCGTAAAAGGAGCTTTCGCTGCTGGGCGCGACCGACTCCTCATCCTCTTCCTGTTCCTCTTCCTTTTCCTCCTCTTCTTCGTCTTCATCTTCATCCTCTTTTTCCATTCGGGCCGGATTTACCGTATTGCTTTCTTCGGCTGGAGGTCGTTCGCCAGAGATAATTGAGTGTACTGCCAGGGAGTTTTTGCGGCTCGCGTTAGGAGCATGTCGTCCGGGGCTCCGGACCATCAGGGCCAGCAAGCGAGGGAGAGGGAGAGGGAGAGCAGTTTACGGACTCACGGTTGTCAAGATTTTCCTTCAGATCGCCCAGGACATCGGCCAGGCTCCTCCTAATCACAACGGCATCGCGCACACGATAGTCCAGTGAGGAGTGTCCTTTCTGATGAAGGCCCAGACTGTGCGCCCAAAGCCGAAATCTCTGCTCCTCGCCGGCAAGTCGACGACCCTCTGGCGTTGCTAAGCCCAGCCCCCTGATAACCTTGAACGTGTCGAAGACTCCAGAGCCCAGGGTGTGGAGCTCTATGCCTTCGGCCGCGCCAGCGCTTCCATCCTCCATCCGCAGGAGTCCCGGCCAGGCGAAACACTTGACCTGAAGAAAAGGGGCGACCAAGGCTGTTGGTCGAGTATAGGTAAGTAATGGGATTTTAACACTTCTTGATGATAATGGATCAACAGATTTCCTTGGGCTGGAATGGAATGTCGTCGAGGGCCTGCCCGCCCGCCAATGTCGTGTCGCACCCCGCACCATGAGGGGTCTTCAGCTGAAGGCGGCAGGCAGCCACGAGAGGACGCCCGATTTCTTAGCCCTGGATTGGCCATCCATCAAACCACGATGCATCATCTGGATCATTTTTTGCCCGCTGCGTTCATTGCGCGTCCTCCCTTCATCACTGCATTTGTCGCACCACCAACCCCACCTACTTTCCAGTATCGGTTTGTCTCCGGTCTGCGCTGAACTCAGACGCAGGCGCGGCGGGATGTCGGGCTTTGAGGTTGCCGGTGTGGTCCTCGGGGCGATCCCCCTTGTCATCTCTGCGCTGGAGCACTACAGGGCCGGAAAGGGAGTTACAAGCTCGCTTGTGAAGTGGCGAGGCCATCTGGATACCCTTATCTACCGCCTGAAGTTGCAGCGCACTTCTTCTACTCCAGATCCTCGACCTCCTGCGGGAGGCGCGGGTTTCAGGTATCGCAAAAAGGAGACCCGACCGAGACGAGTGCGTGGAAATCCTACGAAGGGCAGAAACCGAGGCCGAGCTCGAGGAGTACCTCGGAGACATGTTCGAGGTGTTCCTCGAGATCATCGGCCGCTACCAGAAGTGCCTGAGGATTATTGCTTCGAAGCTTGGCAACATCAACAAACCGCCGGAGGTAGGTCCGGCTGGGGAGGGCCGACGGGCACGTGCGTGGCGAGCTGCTAAAATCCGACTAGGCGCAAAAAAATGAGCTGCGTGCTATCCTAGCAGCAAACACCAACCCGAAAACAGGAGCCTGGGCGTTTAGGGAAAGGTTCACCTTTACCATCGAGCGTTCAAGCCTCAAAGAGCTGCTGGAAGAGCTGAAGGAGGACCGGTTATCCCTCCAAATCGTTATCAAGAGCATGAAGACGCAGCGGGAGCACACGACCCGCGACCCATCGGATGAGGCACGCCGGCTGGCCTCCACTTTCCAGCGTGTCCAAGCCAGCGCCGTGTCTCTATTCGCCGCTATGAGCAAAGGTTGCCGCGCCTGCAAGTGTCGGGACAGCCACAACGTTCTGATGCGCCTTGATAATCGCATGCCGTCCTTGTACAACGGCAGGCGACCTTGGAAGACCGACAGAAGACCAAAAAAGGACGTCGTCTTCCGCATGATGATTCCCGTCACGGAAAAAGATTTTCAGGAAGCCTCGGTGCACGCTCGAGGAGAGGACGACGATGAAGATCAACTGACGCCGACAACGGTGGCAACGACGGCAACGACGACGACGGTGGCAACCAAGGTCCAAAGGATATTCCATTCCCTCCTGGGGACAAGTACGGCGACTGTGAACGTCCCGCGGATCACCTTCCAGCTCGATACGACGCACCTACAACCCCCCGCTCAAACAAGGGCGTTAGTCACTGACATCTGTCAAACGGCACATGCAGCTAGCAAAAGAGGTCAAATCCTCGCCCTAGACCTCGTCTCTGGCGCTCTGAGCCTTAGGAGCGGTTATCCCGCGGGGGTGTGTGGGCAATCTTGTAGCACGACGACGCTGGAGAGCTTTCTGCTCGAGGGGTTACAGGAGGAGGACGCGCGATTTACACCAAAGCAGCAGACTTCGCTGGCGTTAGATATCGCTTCATCGATCCTGCAGCTGAGCCAGACCTGCTGGCTCACCAAGCCGTTTGACAGCCAGCGGGTCAAGTTCCTGCTCATCCCACCGCGGCCAGCAAGCAATACCGCCACATCACCAGCCGCCGGACTCCGAATCACCAACACGAACGTCGTGGGGCCATTTATCGAGGAGCTTCTCGTCTTTAATAACAATAGGGAAACTGCTCCAGGGAGCAAATGGGAGGGAAAAGGAGTGCTGCCGACAGAGCAAGACCAGCAGGACGCAGAAGGGCCGAGCCCGAAGGCGGCGCTCCTTGAGCTCGCCATCCTCCTCCTCGAGATCTGGCACCACCGACCCCTGGAGACGTGGGTGGCCAAGGCCAGGATGGCAGACGTCGACACCTCCCGGCCAGAGGGCCGGCGAGTGGCCGCGATCCGCTGGCTCGAGATGACGTCGGAGCGGCTGCCGCCGCACCACCTCACCGCCGTGGAGCAGTGCCTGGCCATTTGCTCCGGCCGACTGCGCGCGTGGGGCGAGGGCGAGTTTCGGAGACATTTTTGCGAGAACGTTATCCGGCCGCTCCAGGAGAGCTGCAGAGCGTGGGAGCCGCCAGCCGGTTTTTGACAAGTCCAGAATAGCACCAGTCGCGACAGTGCTTATGCCCTAGACATGCTAATACAGTGGTGAAAAGGTGTAGTTAATATTGCGTCCTTCGTTCACCCATACAAATCCCAGTTAGCCACACTATCCCCATCGCCGCCGTAGTCAATACCCGTCTCCCAAGTACGTGCCCACCTAGGTATGTAGGTACCTTGTCGTCGGCTCGACCAACTCTTTATTTGGCTTTCTTTTCGTTTCTATCTGCTACCTCCTGCTTCCTGTTTCGTATTTCCCCCAATTTATTTCCTATCACATATTTCCTGACTGCCAAGAAGTTGAACATCGCGGCGCAACACCCTTGCACTTCCTCTTCCCCTTCCTTTTCCTTTTCTCTCCCCTTTTCCCTTTCCTTTTCCCTTTCCTCTTCCCTTTCCTCTTCCCTTTCCTTTTCCCCCTCGGAATACCTGTCCGCGCTAGTTTACCCACACTCCTGAAGCGAGAATGCCAACAGTGCCTCGCCGAGGAATCTCATCTGGTTTTGATGACTAATTGCAAAAGAGCCAAACTCCCTTAAGTACAGGAAGGAGGCAGGCCCGGAAGAATGCATTTGACCAAGCACCTATTTGACGTAATCGCACTCGAAAGTAGCCATGATGACATATATCTTGTGCCTGTCCTGTGACAAGCAGCCATTTTGCCTTCCCGTCTCCGCCAAATTACGAGTCCGATGGCGGGATTTGGTGGCTCATCTGCTGCCGGTAGAGAGCCCGCAAGAGGAGAAACTGCGGCCACGTTATTTCAGAGGCAGAGTTGGTGTAAAGTCCGTCGTGGATCGAGGAGGATCGCTGCAATTGACGGGATGTCTGTTTCTCTTTCTCCTAAGCCACGGCTGAGCTTGAGAAGAATAGGGGCTCCGCAGTCATCGTAGGAGAAATGAATGATGTAAGGAAGAGGTGAAAAAATAGTCGTCGTCGTCAGTCAGTCAGTCAGTCAGTCAGTCAGTCAGTCAGTCAGTCAGTCAGTCGGCCAGCCGGCAGGCCAGCCAGCCAGTCAGGCGAGACGCAGAACAAACAACCCGCTAGCAGGTTGGAGTTCTGTGCCAACATGAGGCCGGAAATATCTGGGACCATCGGGTAGGCACCTAATTACTAGTATTCATTACAGGCCTTGCTTCGAGTTTGCGTCACAAAACGTCTGACCGCATTTCGCCCTCCACAGTCTGCCAGTGCCTCTGGCTCGACATTCCTTTCCCTCCATAGCGCCGGCAGCGCCGGCGTGAACCGTTGCGGGAACAAAGATTCCCCCCATTCACGGGGCGCGGGCTCAATCTTTGCTTTGCTTTTAGAGCATGGCGGAGGAACAAGAGATCCCCCCCACCGGCTTCATTCTTGTTTCCGGCAGTGTGGCGGGCACAAGAGACAGCGTGAGAGGTAGACCGGTCTTCCCTCTGTTCTAGGCACGAGCCCTGCACTCCACCTATTCCATAACAACAATAACAACGACCGTTCCCCTCCAACGTCCCCCAGCCATGAACAGTCTTCCAAGCCAGGGCCACGTCTCTGTTCGCCGCTAATTATGAATAAAGGATGCCGCGACTGCAAGTGTCGGGACAACCACAACGTTTTGATGCCCCGAAGAAGATCAATCGACGATGACAACGATGCCCACAACGACGACGGTAGTATTACCTTCTGACCAGTCGCGGTTTTCCTTGACGAGTTGGCCTTGGGATTGCGCCACGAGAAGAATCACGAATCTTCTCGGCAGCAGCATATATTTCCCCACACCAATTTAGCTAGTCAATCGGCCAGCCCGTCTACCGCTACTGCGGAAGTGGCACGAGAAAAGCGGGTGGAGGGTGGAGGGGGATAGCGGGGAGGCTGGGGTCAATTTTGTTGTCGTGGCACCACCACCAGAAGAACCGACCTTGCCGGGACGTCCCGTCTCGACCATCACAGTCTCAAGGATTTACCTTGCATGTCTTGGGCTGAATCACAGCGTCGACAGCCAGAATCGGAGGAGCACAGAAGACGACATGGATCACGTCGTCGGGACCAGCCGTTGAGCCGCGACGCACGGGGATCAGGCCCTGCCTTGGCGTTGACGATGGGTCTTGCCCGTTGGGCGCCTCGTGGGCTGCTGTGCGAGCTGCAAGGCCACCAGTCCCCGCAATCAAGATCCACACAATGGCAGGGGTGAGCACGAACCTAAACGGTAGTGCGTACCTATCGCGGAAGATCTTGGGCGGTGCTTTGGTGTGGCATATTATGTACGATTTGATGGTCTTTTGTGTATTCTGCTTCGTCTTTGTTTTCTCGCCTGGTATCATGTACTCCCGCTCTCTCCGGCGCCAACTATTTCCCGTCGCCAGCCTCTGCCCTCGGCGCGGTGATTTTGCTCACTCTCGAGGTGGCAGACAGGCCCCGATCTCTCCAAGCCCGGCGCTGGCTTGTGTCTCCAGTTTAGGGAGGGGCTGCTTGGCGGGAATAAGCGGATGGAGAGTAAGCAATTTTCCCCTTGCGGATCGCGAGGCGATGATCCCCTGCGCCCGCCCCAAATTGGGGGCACCGCCGATGGTGCACACTGGGCAGACTCGATGCTTTTCTCTCTTTTTACTCCTCTTTGAATCCAATTCCCTGTTTTCTCTCCTCTCTTCTGTCCTTCCTCAACGCATCGCGTCCCTGCAGCTGGGCTTCTACGGAGTTGATCCTGGACATCATTAAACCGATTTTATCGCCGAGTTCTGTTTACTGTTTACCCCTGATTCTTCCTTCCTGGGGCATTTTTTTCAGCGCTTTAGCGTCTTGCGCAGTCCGGGGTCAAGTTGGGGGCGCCACAAAACGCGGCAGGCGGGAGAACTCTGCTACGATGTCTGCGCCAGACCCAGTCGCCTTCTTCAACGACTGGTTCTTCACAACCAACAAGACCGACAACAACTGCCCGGGCTCCCTGCCGTGCCCGCCGCCTTCCAAAGCCTGCGCCCGAGACCCGACCAACGGCAGCCGCTACTGCTGCGATGGCCAGCCCGACGCCAAGAGCAAGATCGGCCGCGTGTGCTGGAAGGGCCCGACGGACTGCAAGACCGACGGCAGCACCGTCGACTGCAGCAACGGCAAGCGCACCTGGTGCTGCCTGTCGGGGCTCGAGAAGTGCAGCCAGACGCCCAACCAGGAGGCCGCCATCTGCTGGAGCACGCGCCACGACCCGCTCTATAACGTCACCTACGACGACCTCGACCGGCTGCACAGCAGCCTGAGCGCCAGGCAGCCCCAGGCCAACTCGCTCGCCTTCGACGTCGTCTCCCTCATCAGCGCCACCGCCACCGCGCCCTTCGCGACCGCCTCGAGCGCCCCCACCACCCCGTCGAGCTCCTCCCCCACATCCGGCTCGTCCAGCAGCCGCACCGGTCCCACCGACGCATCCTCGCCCGCCACCACGTCCGGCGCGCCGCCCGCGCAAGCAGCGCAGGACTCCTCCTCGGCCGTCTCGGGCGGCGCCATCGCGGGCATCGTCATCGGCGCCGTCGCAGGCATCGCATTGATCGTCTTAGCCGTCTTCTTCCTGCTCAAGCGGAGGAAAAACAAGAACGCAGCCGGCGGCGCCCCCGCAGAGCTCAGCGGCGGACAGACGCCCCCCCCAGCGGCGGCCGTGCCGGGCATCCACGAAAAGGGGCCCCACCATTACCCTGGCGGACAGGCAGCAGGCGTGGTGGAGGCGGACAGCTACTACGCCAAGAACGCGGGCTCGCCGCCGCCGCCGGGGGATATCAGTACCCGCAGCAGCAGTACCAGGAGCTTGGCGAAGAGGGCTACTACACGATGCGGTCCGAGCTGCCGGTTGAGGAGCCGCAGGAGCTTCCGGCGTCCTACGGGAGCCATCCCCACGGCGACGGCGGCGCGCCGTACTCGGCCGTAAGCTCGACTACGGCGGGGTTTCATCCCAGTCCATATTCTGAGGCGAGTGTGCCCGCGAGATGACGGGCGAGGTGGGAAAGAGGAGGAAAGATGTGCGGAAGCGTCACGATTTTTGCCCCCTGTTTGTAATTTTCACTGATTTCTCGGGAATCCTATAATGATGATCCGTGACTCTCCCTGCATCTTGACCAATCACTCTGCACCCGGTGCAACAGGATGACGTGGGTTGCGGCATCACCATTGAACGGGGGCCGCCAGGCGCCATGTTGGTATGACGCGTGGGTGGTTGCACAGTGACCCCGGTCTCCATGGGCCAGCACGCCGGAGCAGGGCCGTTGTTTACCAACTACCTCGTTGGTCGCATCGGGGTTTGTTGTTGCCAGTATTGGCAGCGCGAAAGCGATCGACGCATAGACATAGGCATAGGCGGGGAGTGGGTAGAATCGTACAACATGACAGCTACCTACCTACCTACCTATCCATGCTCGTCCGTACACATGGAAGGCGGGAAAAAAAAATCTCGCGAGGTTCGGCTCCGCTCCGCTGTCCCGACTCGGCTGTCCTGTCTTTCCAGCCCGACAGCATCGCTTGTGACCCAGCACCCCGAGTGTTCCTCGTCTCACCCCTCCGCAACCGCCCAAGCAATCAAGCAGCGAAAATGGCCTCCGACTGGCTGCTCGCAACTGGAAGTTGTTCCAGTTTTCGGACGACCTCAACGTCGGGCTCGGCGATGACCCAGCACATCAACCTCTTCCAGTCATCGAGGCGCGCCTCCTCGCCGTGGTCAAAGTTGATAATAGGTGACTTGCGCACGTTGGTGACGCCTTTTTCAGCATCGACGTAGGCGTGGATCACCCGGACGTCCCTGCTGGAGATGGAGATGATGGTAACCTGGGTGTCGCGGGAAGGGAGCGAAGTCAGCCGAGGCCTCTAGAGAGTCAGAAACACAGTCGCAACAGAAACATATACAGGCACGATGCGGAACTCCACCACATGGGTGAGGAAGCAGTACAAGGTCAGTTGGAAGATCGTGACAAGCTCCGAGATCATGAGGTCGTTCTCCCGCATCGGGTTGTTGTCGCAGAGAATAGCAACGTGGTGCGGCTTGACGTCCTCTCGGCTGTGGTGGGCGAAGATGTGCTCGGCGCTGAAGTACGGCCCCTGCAGCACATATTTGGGATTCGGTTCCATGAACGAAAACCCTTCTAGGGTTCGCTTCCACACAGTCTTGGACTCCATGATTCCCGGCAGGAACGAGAACTCGGGGCCTTCGGTACTGGTGAGCCATGCGCGGAGATCGTTGCCAAGCCATTGGGCATTCAACCAGGGCCGGTGGAAGGTGTCAATGTCGCCCATGGGCATGCATTCCACCGACCCCCAAGGCTTCTTCTCCTGCAACCACTTGTCCATAACCGTCGCCAGGATCGGCCGCACGAACTGGAATCCGGTGCCGTCCCCGGGACCCGTCGTGGGACTGGGGCTGGTCAGATCCAGCGGAGTGCAGCGCACCCGCAATGTGTCGAGTTGCTGCTTATTGAGACGGAAGTTCCACGCATTTTGGCTGCCTTTGTGTGATCTCAGCACGTTCATCGCGTGGGTCAGGAAGTCGAGGATCTGCTCGAAATGAGAACCAAAGTCGGGCTGCTCTGGTGGCGCGGCGGGGATGATTGGTAAAAGGTTCTCTGTTTGGTCTGCGTGTATTTTGGCTGCTGGGGTGGACTCTGACTCCAAAACATGCGGGACATCAGGGTCCAAATATCGCACCACCATTATGAAGAGTCCTGAACGTGGCAGACTGTTGGCGGCGATGCGAAGGGACCTATCTCGTGGGCGGGATTCGCTGGTGGGCTCGCGAGGCAACTGTTGGCGGTGTGGGGAGCACAGCAGCGCATTTCGCCAGGTTGGACGCGGCCATCGGCTCCACTGCCCACAACAAAAGCGTCGGTCCCATCAGGTCCCCTTGCGTAAAACCTAAGCAGAAAAGCCTAAATATAACGCGGTCATCGGGCAGGCCCTGGTGTTGGGAGTCAAGTCGACGTTGTCGCGTTGGCTGGAGCTGGGGAAGATCTCCTGTAAGCCACCGTGTCGGGCAGAGGGCGCATCCATCTCGTTGAGAAGTCCCAGCACACGGGGTGTGCATCCGCTCTCACGGGCAAGGCGCCAGAAAACCTGAAACTGTCTCCAGACTGGGTGGCTTGACAGCCCGCACCAGGTAAGCGGCGAGTCGGTTCCGGGGCGGTTGAAAAACCTCGCCTCGGCCCAGAGCATCCAAACAATCTTCCCGTTGATGGTGTTGCTGATCATGTGGGCCCGTTGGCGAGCAGATTCGCCAAAGTAGTTCTGCAGCAGATCGGGGATGGATCGGTGAAAGTATCTGACATGAAAGCCATCATCTGTCACCTCAAGCAGGCCACGACAGCGAGAACGGACCTGCACAGAAGCCTTCTCAAGCTTTGCAGCAAGTTCATCATGGTCCCTGCAAGGCTTTGGGAAAGTCTCGATACCACTCCTCGATATGCTCAGATCCGCCGCCTCGAACAAGAGGAACCAGCTTATAAGTAATAAGCACCTCGAATGGTTTTCGTAGGTGAAGTGCTTCTTTGCTTCGCAGTAAGCCGACGCTTTTCGGTTTGTGATAATTGTCACGATCAGCGGTGGAAGCATCGAGTCGAAGGTTTTAAGGAGGTTGATTGCCATTGCCATAACCGCGTGTGCTGTGGCTATGTAGGCCGGGTCGATGGATTCCACGATGTCGCGTATCAAATCGTCCAGTTCTCGAGGCGCTATATTGACCCGGCGATGGAGTACTTCGATTGAGTCCCCATTGATTAAGTCAAGTCACCCCCTGTCCGGCCACCCCCTTGTCCGGCCACCTTTTCCCCATACAAACGGGTGAAACTCACTCTTTTTACAACGCAATTAAAAATCGAATAAAAATCGCAAAAATACAGGATGAAAAAGGTTGTAAATTTTAAAAGGGAGTTTATTAATATATATAAACGCGATAAAAATTTAACCTTTTTTAAGTAATAAATTTATATATAAAAAAGAAGTAAAAAATTACATATAAATTATATGCAAATAAAAAAAGCTAATAATTTTATAGTTTATTTATAAATTTTAATGCGGTAAATTTATATTTATTAATTGCGGTAATTTATATAATATATTAGAAATTTAACCAGATATAATTATATTTTAATTTTCCGATTTTCGATATTTACACTGTACAATACACTGTGTAATTGCTATTTATTTTCCTAATTAAGTAAATTATATAATAAAAGGTTTTTATATATTAAAATATTCGATTTTACATGTATAAAACCGCTTATATTAATAACCTTTATATTTATAAAGTTATTTACGTTTTTTAAATATTATAATCTTTATATAATTTATTAATAAGCTTTAACAGTTTGCATATATTTGCTTTATTTGCGATTTATATATTAACCGTTAATATTAAAATTCACTGTAAATTTATATTATATGCTATAGCTTTCGCATTTTATAATTATGGTTACTGCTTATTTTACCGACTTTTATTCGATTTTTAATTGCGTTGTAAAAACAGTGCGTTTATATAAAAAATGTTGGCCGGATAAAAAGGTAGCTGGACAGGGGTAACTTAACTTAAACGCGATTTTCGACACGTTTGCTAACTTCGCCAATTTAAACCCAATTTAAACCCAAACTTAAAAATGTTATATTTAATTAAATAGGAAATTTAATTTTTTTTTTTTTGGATTTTTCTTATTACCTTTTTAGGGTTAGTTGCATATTGTACACAGTATATTACACAGTAGTATAAACTAACCTTAAAAGGGTAATAAGAAAAATCCAAAAAAAAATAAATTAAATTTCCTATTTAATTAAATACAACATTTTTAAATTTGGTTAAATTTGGGCTTAAATTGGCGAAGTTAGCAAAAGTGTTAAAAATCGCGTTTAATATGGGATTTTAAAACGCGTTATTCGCTAATATAAGTTACTTACTAATAAACCACGTTAACATTTTAAATAACGATATTTACAATTTTAATAAAACCGGTTTTTTTATAATATAATCGCGGTTATTATATTATTATAATATTAAAAAGCTGTAATAAAATAAAACTAGTTTAATTTAAAAACCGGAAATAAATTAACGTGGTTTATTAATAAATAACGCATATTAACAAATAACGCGTTTTTTATCGCGATTTGGGTTTTCCATTTCCAACTTTAATTATTTAATAACTACAAATAATATGCACATTTAACAAAGTTAAAATTGTTTTTATTATACGAGTAATGCAATTTAACGCGCAATTAAGCATGCGTTCGGCCGTTAAAATTTACAACGTTTTTAAAGCCACGTTGCGTTATTAAAACGCTAATTAACATTTTTAACGCGATTATATGCTTAAATTACGAAAATTAACGGAATCCGAAAAGGGAGCGCTTATTAAATACATATTCGAGCTGGATTTTCGCGCATTTCCTTCCTAGCTTTTTAATATTAAAATTATAACCAACTGATTATTCGTCGAACGCGACGCGAAAACCGTTAGCAAATGCTAAATCGATAAGTTCGTTAAAAGCCGCGTAAAGCTTAACACGCGTTAAATTCGAAAATACGATTATTAAAAAGCTAAATGCGAAAATCCTAAGCTTGTTTTTACGTAATTTGATTTTATGCGGAATATTATAATTAAATATAGCATTTAAAATAGTTAACGATATTTATAATTTTAATAAAACCGGCTTTTTTATAAGCATAATCGCCGTTGTTATAATTATTATAACATCGAAAAGCCGTAATAAAATAAAGCTAATTTAGTTTAATAACCGGAAATAAGTTATAATTATTTAAAAAAGTTAACTATTATAATTAAGCGGTTTTTTTTAAATTATCGTTAAAATGAAAACAATTTAACCAATTAGTATTTAAAAACCAACTTTTTAGGTAATTAAATTATTACAATAAACGTTAACAGGTAAATTACGAACGAATTTAATTTAAAATGGATTTAGCATTTCGATAAATATATTGCAATTAGTTTTACAAAATTTTATCGTTTATTAATATTAAACGGTTACGAAAGCTATTATTTAACAAATTTTAAATTTTATTATTAAAAATATAACATTATTACGTTTTGCATGCTTTCGCATTCGTTTTACTTTTTTTTAACAGTTTAACGTTAAATGTTTTAACCCGTTAAAAAAGCATACGGTTAATAAATTAAAAATTTAATAAAAATTATACGTTAACCACGTAATTAAAATCGAATTTCTTTTAGCGTTTAAAACGGTATTTTTTAATTTTATAATTAAAAAAACCTTTAAAAAAGGTTTTAAAAAGCTAGTTTTACTTTTTTTAATTTAAATTTTATTTTAAAAAGCTAAATGTAAAATTATAAACTTTAACTTTTTTAAAAACGTTTTTAAATAACCGCGAATTTTAAACTTTTAAAACGTTATAAACAGTTAAAAAAGCAATTTCGCAATTTAAATATATTAAAACTTAAATTTCCAATTATTAACGTAATTTTTTAATATTTATATTAACGGTTATAAATTAATTTGCGAAAAGAACGAGTTTAATTATATATTAAATAGCCTTTTTTAAAGCCGAATTTACTTTGTTACGCAAAGTGAACAAAACGTTAAACAAACGCTAAAAGGTTAAAAAAACACGTGTTTAATAAAAAAGTTATTTGTTATAAACGAAATACGACATGTTTTAAATTAAAAAGAGTTAAATAAATAAATATAATAAAAAATGCGCGATTAAAAGGGTTAAAAAAAGCGATAACGTGGTTTATAAAAAAGTGGGTTATATAAACGAATAGGTTAAAACACGCGATTACGCGACACTTTTTTTTTCGCAACTAATTTTTTTACCTATAACAATATTAATAAAAAACGACGAAAGCCGGGTAATGCTTGCTTTTTAAACTTTGCAATTTAACTTAAAACTAAACGTGTGGAAAGCTGTAAAAATTTATTCGGTCGCGAAATCGACTTTAACGCGTCGAAAACGCGGCCGATTTGCTTAACGTGATAATATACTTAAATTATGAAAATTAACGGAATTTGAAAAAAAAGCGTTTATTAAATACATATTTAAATTAAATTCCCGCGCATTTCCTCCCCGGCTTTTTAATGTTAAAAATATAACTAACCGATTACTCGCCGAACGCGACGCGAGCGCCGTTAATAAAAACTAGGTTATAAACTTCGTTAAACGCCGCGTAAAGCTCGGTACGCGTTAAATTCGAAAATACGATTATTAAAAAGCTAAATGCGAAAATTTTAAGCTCGTTTTTACGTAGTTTAACTTTATACGATATATTATAAATAAATATAGCATTTAAAATAATAATATTTACAATTTCGATAAAACCGGCTTTTTTATAAGCATAATCGCCGCTATTATAATTATTACAATATTAAAAGGTAATAATAAAGCAAAGCTGGTTTAATTTAGCAATTAAAAATAAGTTATAATTATTTAAAAAGTTATTTATTACGGTTAAACGATTTTTTCTTTTATTATTATTAAAAAGTAATACTATTTAACTAATTAGTATTTAAAAACCGACTTTTCACGCGATTAGGTTATTTTAACGTATTTTAACGGGTAAATTATAAACGAGCTTAGTTTAAAATGGATTTAACATTTTAATAAACATATTACAACTCGTTTTGCAAGGTTTTATCGTTTATTAATGCTAAACGGTTATAAAGCTTCCATTTAACGGATTTCGAGCTTTATTACTAAAAATATAACATTATTACGCTTTATATACCTTTATATTCGTTTTACTTTTTTTAACCGCTTAACGTTAAATATTTTAACCCGTTAAAAAAAGCGTACGGTTAATAAATTGAAAACTTTATAAAAGTATTCGTTAACTACGTAATTAAAATCGAGTTTTTTCGGCGTTTTAAAACGGCATTTTTTAATTTTATACCCGAAGAAAACATTTAAAAAGGTTTTTGAAAAGCTGGTTTTGCTTTTTTTAATTCGAATTTAGTGTTAAAAAAGTTAAATGTAAAGTTACGAATTTTAACTTTCCCGAAAACGCTTTTAAACAACCCCGAATGTTAAACTTTTAAAACGCTCCGAACAGTTAAAAACGCAATTTCGCAATTTAAACATATTAAAATTCGGATTTTTAATTACCGGGGTAGCTTTTCGTTACTTATGCCAATAATTGTAAACTAGTTAACGAAAAAGGTGTTACGACCAGCATGTAAGCTTTAAAACGTAAAGTAAAAAAGGCTTTAAATAGCGCTTTTACCCCGCTTACGTTAAAAATAAAAGTTACGTAACTAAATAAAGTTATATAAAGCAAAAAGGATTTATAAATTTGTAAAAGCTTAAAACAAAATAACAAATTTAAAAAGGATTTATAAATTTGTAAAAACTTAAAATAAAGCAATAAATTTAAAAGGGATTTATAAATTTGTAAAAACTTAAAATAAAGCAATAAATTTAAAAGGGATTTATAAATGTTAAAAACTTAAAATAAAGCAATAAATTTAAAAAGGATTTGTAAATTTGTAAAATTTTTAAATAAAGCTACAAATTTAAAAACTGTTAAAAATAAAAAAGCGTATATTTAAAAAATGGATTTCCTACTGTTTTAAATAGCTTTAATTAAAACTTTAGCATTAGTTACTTAAATTAACTTTAAAGCACTTTTTTAAGCAAGTAATTAAATTACTATTATTAAATTTACCAAACGTTTTAATAAGCGTATTATTTTAAACACCTTTTTTAAACGGCTTTACTTTAAAAGTAAAAGCTTATTTGTTACATTTTAACTAATTTTATTTAGCACTTACCGGAAGTACGAACAGTATAATTATAGCGATTTTAAAAACTAGCAAATCGGCGTTTACCCCCCACTTTTAAATATAACGGCGTGGTGTACATTACCGCTAACGCTTTTAACCTTTTTAAAGTTATAATAAAGGAATTGCAAAAAAGCAAAGCTAAACTAACCGCGGCAAAAGTTAAAATAGCGGAAATTAAAAAAAAATAATTAAAACTTACGATACTTACTTATAAATTCCTACGCCCGATAAATATAATAAAAAAAAAGGTAAACTTTAAACTTTTTTTACTAAATGTAAAAGTTACTTTTTGTTTTACTAAGCACATTTTAATAGGAAATAGCAAAAAATCGCTTACGCGGTAACCCGTTTTAACGGCAAGGTTAAAAACTAATTTAAACTTATTTAAGCAAATTATTTAAAAGGTTTTAACAAATCGGACGAAATTATAAAAATCGTGTTTGCTAATTTCGATAAATTTGGAAAAAAAATCGCTAAAATGTTCGGATAAATCGAAGAAAAACGAGTAGCTGAAAAAAGCCATTTTAACTTTAATAAAAAAGAGCGGCGTTAACGTATATATCGGAATTTTAACAACTTGTTAACAAACTCGATTAAACCGACCAAACCAAAATTGCTTATTTTTACACCGGTTTGCGTAACGACGTAAAAAACGAAATGGCTAAAGTTAAACGACTGGATATTTTCGCCGAATACGTTACGACAACCGTTAAAATTAGCGATAAGTTATACGAAAAAAATATTGGAAAAAAAAAATAATAGTTTAAAAATATGGTATAAAATAAAGCTAATTAAAAAAAAGCCAAGTAATAACTATTTACAATATTAAAGATTTATTTTAAACTTATAAATTTAAATGTAAAAGTTACGCATTAAAAAAAACTTAAGTTTTAAAACTTTAAAAATGGGAAGTGTTTTAAATGCGGTTAAACGGGCTACATTAAAAAAAACTGCTCGTAACGCAACGAACGTTAAATAACGGTAACCCGAAAAACGGAAAATAAAAAGGACGATAACTTATACTTTAAAACAGCGTTTAGTTAAACTTATTGCTACGAAAATTTATACGCGACGCACTAGTTAAATAAAAACGCGTTAAAATGGTACCTAAAAAGGAAAGTGGTTAAAATGCGCAAAAAATTTAAAAAGGGTTTAACACGACTCGAATACGATAGCGAAAGCGAGTAATACGTCGTTTTTAAACTTATAAAGTTTAAGGAAAAAAACGACATTATTACCCGTATCGCTTTCGAAGCTAACAAAATAAACATAGCCGGAAAACTAATAAACTTAAGTAAATAATACAAGGTTTTACTAAGCGAAAACGAGGCTGAAAAGAAAAGTTCCTCGAATATTAATAATGAAATTAACCGAAAACCTTTAAAATAAACCCATTTTGTAAAAAACTAAAAAGGAAGTAAAAAACCCAAACAAATAACTTTAAATTTTAACATTAAAAAAGCTTATATTTCGTTAAAACTGTTAAAAAACAACTAATGGTTTTAAAACTAGCTTAAACTTATTAGCGAAATTATACATATAAAACCGGGCGTACGAAAACGACGGGCAATTTTTAAATTAGTTTCGAAACGATTAAACCATTACGTATTATGAAAAGCTATACGACGACGTATTAAAAAAAATTACGCCGTGTTAAAATGCACCCGTTAAACTATTCGAACTTGCATATCGATTTAACGGGATATGTCGAGCTTTTTTAAGCAAAATGCATATAAAATAAATGCTAATAGCATTTAACAGCTAAATTAAAAAGTAACTTTTTTTTTAAAAAAAAGTGAAAAAGGCTAATTAAACACTTAAAAAAGGATTACTAACTTTTAAAGTAAAAGGTTTAAGCATTAAATTACCAGCAGTTTGTAATAACCTTCGCACTTTTACTATTATACTTTATAATGTATATGTTAAAGCTTTAAACGTATTATTTTTATAAAAAGCCGAAATGTAAAGTATATATATAAAAAAAAGCCCGGGTTTAAACTAATAGGCTAATACGGTTCGAAATGCCCGAAAGCACGGGAAAAACTCCTAAAGCAAAAAACTAAAAAATTTACCCGAAATAAAAGCATAAAGTAAATTATAATAACAATTAAAAACTTTATTCGTAACGAACCACGATCGATACCGGCATATAATGGTAAAATTATAGCATTAAAAAAGAAAATTACGAGTTATAATCGATAACGGGGTTTAAAGCAATTACTTTTCGCTAAAAAACAGCGAAAAAGTACGGATTTCGAACATAAAAAAAGTAATAACCGTATAGTTTAAATATTATAAAAAGGAAACTAATTACGTATAATAACGGAAAAATCGATATAAAACTTAATTATTTTAAATTTCGACTTTAACGAAAAAGATTTCGGGTAACCCTGGATATTATAAATATAAATAAGGAAAACATTATTTTAAGCTTTTTTTAGTTTAAAAAACATAATTTACGAATAAATTAAGCTATTAGTTAAATTTAATAAAAAAAGCTATTAGCAATTAAAAAAGTCCGGCAATTACAAACCTTAAACAGTAAGCATGCGATGCTATAAAAAGCAGTTATAACGGTGGCAAAATAAAGCAATTAACCCCGGTAATTAATATTAATAAATTTGCAATTATTTAATAGCGATAACGTAATTTACCACCTTATCGCGCAAACCACCTTATCGCGCACCCACACCCGACCTCCAGTTAATCGACGCGCATGCCAACCAAACAACGCCAGGAATCCATTTAAACTACTCGGAACTGTATACATCGGACGTTTTTACTTTTTCCTAACAAATGCGCGCATTATGTCCGGTTTTACCGCAAGTGCCACATCGCCGACGAGTCGTCGTCGGCCTCCTTTTTTAACCCCTATAATCGCGCATTTTTTGCTATAACTATCCATTTAGCTCCTGCTGGTTTAAAACATCTCGTATTTTTTTAATAGTATGTAACCTTCCTTGCCGAACACGTGTTTTTTTGGCCTTCCGGCGTTTGCTTAATATTTCGTTCGCCTTGCGTAACGAAGCAACTTCGGCCCTAAAAAGGGCCATTTAATGCATTATCGAACTCGTCCTTTTCGCAAACTGGTCCATAACCGTTAGCATAGGTAATGGAAAGCTGCTTCGGTAATTGGAAATCCGAGTTTTAATATGTTCGGATTGCGAAATTGCGTCTTTAACTGTTTAGGGCGTTTTAAAAGTCCAAAGTTTAACGTCGTTTAGGGGCTTTTTCGGGGGAGTTAAAGTTCGTAACCTTACATCCAGCTTTTCCAAAACCGAATCCGGATTAAAAGGAGTAAAGCCAACCTTTCGGAAGCCTTTTCGAATGTTTTTTTCGGTTATAAAGTTAAAAAATGCCGCTTTAAACGCCGAAAGGAAGTCGACCTTAATTACGTAGCTAACGTATAACTTTATTAAGTTTTCGATTTTTCGACCGTACGCCTTTTTTAGCGGGCCGAAGCATTTAACGTTAAGCGGCTAAAAGAAGTAAAACGAATGCGAAAGCATGCAAAGCGTAATAATGTTATGTTTTTAGCAGTAAAGCTCGAAATCCGTCGAGTGGTAGCTTTCGTAGCCGTCCAACACTAACAAACGATGGGTGCCTTTTATACGCGATATAGTATGCTTATCGAAATGTTAAATCCATTCCAAACCGAGCTCGTTCGTAATTCACCCGTTAGCACTCGTTAAAATGACTTAATCGCGTAAAAAGCCGGTTTCCGAATACCAGTTAGCCAGGTGGTATTGCCTTTTAACGATAATAAAAGGGGGGATTATCCAGCCGCAACAGTTAACCTTTTAAATAACCGTAGCCTATTCCCGGTTGCTAAACTGGACTAGCTTTGTTTTACTACGGCCTTCCGATATTGTAATAACTATAACGGTAACGATTATGCCCATAAGGAAGCCGGTTTCGTCGAAATTGTAAATATCGTTATTTAAAATGCCATATTTGGCTATAGTATTCCGCATAAGGTCGAACCACGCAAAAATAAGCTTGGGATCCTCGCATTTAGCCTTTTGGTAGTTGTACTTTCGAATCCAGCGCGTACCGAGCTCCGAGCGGCGTTTAACGAACCTCGCGACCTAGTTGGTCCCGATAGTGCCCGCGTCGCGTTCGGCGAGCAATCGGTTAGCTATATTTTTAACACTAAAAAGCCGGGGAGGGAATGCGCGGGAATCCAGCTTAAATATGTACTTAATAAGCGCCTTCTTTTCGGATTTCGTTAATTTCCGATTTTTAGGCACCCAGTCGCGTCGAGCAGTTCGGCCGGCGCGTCGGTCGCGCAATGTGGATTTAGGAATATTGTAAGCTTTAGCTGCCGAACGCAAACTTAATTTCCGATTAAATTGGATTGCTTGCATAGCGAGAACAATCCTAACCTCGTCGGATGTCGATGCTATTTGTAGTTATTAAAGAATTAAGGTTGGAAGTGGGAGACGCGGGTCGCGATGGAAAATGCGCGATAAGGTGGTTTGCGCGATAAGGTGGTAAATTACGTTATTAATTTAAATAAACAAATAAAGCTTATTATTCGAATAAAAAACGTTTTAAAAAAGTATTTTAAATATTAACGGTTATTTAAAAAAAATTAATAACCGTATTTTTTAAACACGAACCGTTTAACTTTAACATTAAATTTAAATTAAAAACGTAATTTAAGTATTAAAAGGTGTATTAATTTAGCGCCGGTAATAAAAAGTGCTAAAAAAAACAATTAAAAAAAACTTACGAAACGGATTTATTAAACTTTTAAACTTTCCAATAAAATACGGGATTTTATAAATAAAAAAAAAATAAAACAAAACGAATATGTATCGATTACCGCTTGCTAAACGAAGCTATTATAAAAAATCGATTTTTTGCTTTTTATTAACAAGTTAAAAAATATGCTTGGAAAAGCCCGATATTTTACGGCTTTAAACTTACGCAAAGCTTATAATTTATTACGAATTAAAAAAGGCTAGGAATGGTTAACGGCTTTTAAAATAAAATTGGGATATTACGAATTTTTAATAATAACTTTCGGTTTTACTAACGCATTAACCACGTTTTAAAAAATAATTAACTACGTATTACGTAAATATTTTAGCATTTTCGCATTTACGTATTTAAACGACATTTTGATTTTTTTTTAAAAACAATGGAAAAATACTAACAATACGTGCATTAAATGCTTTAAAAGCTGCTTAAAGCAAAGCTTTTTATTAAATTAAAAATGTGTATATAATATACTTAGGAAATTGCTGTTTTAAAGTTTATAATTATATTAAAACAAATTTTTATAAACTTTAAAAAACGTTTAAAAGGTTAAAAAATAACCCGTATTTACGAACGTTAAAAAAGTACAAAAGTTTTTAAAGTTTTTAAACTTTTATAAACGGTTTATTTAAAGCTTTAGTAAAAAAGCTGTACTATTTACGAATTTTACTAAAAATAACGTTTAATTTTATTAAAAGAAATAAAAAAAAACGCTTTTAAAGCGTTACGCAACGCTGTAATATAAAACTAATACTAGCAATGCTAAACTAAACATTAAATAATAATATATATAAATTATAAAACCTGGTACATTTTACTATTAGCAAAAATTTAAATAAAAAATAAGTTCGGTAAAGCGAATTTTTTTAAAATTATAACATTTGGATCGAATATCGGAAAGGGTTAAAAAACGAACCGGCGGATGTTTTTAACCGCTAATTAAACCATAAAGTTAGCATATTAAAATAAACTCGTATAATTTTAACCGAAAAACAAAATGGATTTTTAATCCCAGCATAATAAACATTAGTTAAAATAAACAAATATAAAAAATAAACCTTTAAAAAAATTTAACAAATTTACGGGCAACCGGTTTCCAAACATTAAAAGGTAATTAAAACTTAAAAACGATTTTAATAACATTACGGGTTTACGAAAACCCGGGCTAAAATATACCAAGCAATTAAAAATTATAAAAGCCGCGTAAAAAATAAAGCCAATAAACATAAACTTTATAAACTATTATAACCTTTACTAGCGTTTAGCGAAGCATGGTAAAAAAGTTATTATAAACTTTGTCGCTAAGCTACTTAAATTACGAAAACTTATAACGAATATTTAATACGATAATATCCTAATAGTAGTAAATAGTTTTACTAAATACGCTTTATTTTTACTTTATAAAAAAAGCAATAGCGTTAAAAAGTTAAAATATGTTTTTATTAGGAACGTAATAGTGGAATACGGAATGCTAAACCGTTTAATTACGAATAAAAACAAGCTATTTACAAGCAAGTTTTAAAAAAAACTTACGGTTAGTTTAAAAGCAAAACACTTTTTATTAACAACTTATTATTTTAAACAAATAGGCAAATAAAACGAATAAACTAAACTATAAAACAGTATTTACGTTATTATATTAACTATAAACAAAATAACTGGGTATAATTATTTCCCATAGCATAATTCGCGTATAACAACTCGGTATACGAAAGTATAAAAGCTACGCCGTTTTATGCAAATTACGAGTTTACGCTAACAATGTACGAAAAACCTAAAGTAAAAATACATGCTTTTATAACAAAATTACAAATGAAAAAACTTATTAAATTATATAAACAATTTTAAACGAAGCTCGAAAAGCTACTGTAAAAATATAAGGTTTTAATTAAAGCGTGCTTGCGTTAATCACAGTAGCTAACAAAGCTACGTTTAATTAGTACGGGCTTTGTTAAGCACTACAAGTAGTGCTGGTAAAGCCCTAAACTTAGTGGGTAGTACAAGCTTGTATTGCAAAAAGGGGGCGCTAACAGTCGCCTTTTTTATATACCTTTCGACATCGATCCCGCGGGCCCCCCGCCTAAAAGGGTTCCGGTGCCGCACGCGATTTTCCGAAAAATTATTTTGTATAAGGAAATTAAAAATTCGACCCACGGCTACCAAAGCCATTTTTACGTTAAGCGTTTAAATTTAACTTGTGCGTTTTTCACCCTTGCTTCGGCGCGTGTAAGGTAAGTGAATTAAGTAGCTTTACAACGGCTAACTTAAGCGTTATAGCACGCTATAGGCCGACCTTGTGCATAGATTTACAAAAGTACAAGGTAGGTAATACAGGGTAGGTAGTGCGGGGTAGGTAAGGTTTATGCACCTAACTTTAGCTAAATACATTAGTTTTTTTTAACAGCTATAATTACGTATATTTACTTAAACTAACAAAAAAACGTCGAAAAACCGACTTTTAAAAAGGAGGATAGCGTTTATTTTTTTTAACGCAATATTAAAACAAAACGGCTAAATAATAAATTAAACCATAAAAAATTAGGACCGTTTAAAATGCTAAAAAAAAAATCGAACGTTAATTACGAATTTTAATTACCACTAATTATAAAATCCCACCCGGTTTTTTACGTTTCCCTATTCGAATTAGCGTTACTAGGCTTTAAAAGTAACGAGTTAATGGAAATCGACGTAAAACAAAAATAAAAATCGAAAAAATCCTAAATAAAAACGTAATCGACGGGATTAAGCATTATTTGGTTAAATGGGCAAAATATGGGGTTAAAAAAAGCATTTAGGAAAAAAAAACTTTAAAAAAGCACTAAAAGCTTTTAAAAAATATTAACGGGAAGTTTTAAAAAAGGAGTTAACTTTTATACCAAAACTCGGATTTAAACTTAAAACGTTTACGTTAAAATAATTTACTAAAACTAAGTAAAATTAAAAAACTCGGGTTGTAAGCAACCTTAAAATCGGTTTAGCTTTAAAATAACGGAGGAAGCTCGGAAAAAGCGAATTTAAAAATACGGCAGGAGCTTATTTAACCTTCCTCCCTGCCTTTTCCCGTTCCACCCGTTCCAATTCCTTTATAACGTTAATACCGCGCCGAATCGCGCGCATTTTCTTTTTAAACTATATTTTTTTGCGTTTTTAAACGCTTAATACGAGCATTAAAAGCTAAAAGCTCCCGTTTTACGGTATAACGCTTTTCTTTTTCGGCTTTTAGCTCGGCTTTTAATTTTGCGTACTACTTTTCGATTTTTCGGAGTTAAACGGGGGAAGGGTTTAAAATATCGCAATTTAAACGGTTTCGACCGAAGCATTTCACGCACCGAAACGAACTTTAAAAAAAGGCTTTACATTTTTTACGTTTTAAAATTATGTAATAAAAAAAACAGGAAGGTATTTTAATAAAAAAGGAAAAAACTTAAATAAATAAGTTTTTGCGCTAAAGGGTTTTTTTTAACAAAAGCACGTTTTCGCAATCGACCGGACATTTTGTTAGTTAAAAAAAAAAGTTAGTAAAAAAATAAAGTACTTACTACAGCAAGGTGACAAAAGTTTGTTCCAGTCGGTTAGTGCAACATAGTAGCCTAGTAAAACACATTAATTTGGAAATTAAATATAAAATTAACCAAAATAGGTAATAATATTTTAAAACTTAAGTATTTTAAATTTTATATGCATTTATTACACTAATAAATTTATTTTATTAAATATCTCTTAGGTTATAAAAAAATGCGTATAAATATTAAAAACCTAAATTTCCTGTTTCGCACTGTACTGTTTTGCAGGGAATCCCATATTCGCATTGTGTGTTTTTTAAAATTTCACTTTTCCAACCCATTTTACGCTGCACATGCAATTTTAAATAGGATAAAAATATTATTTTGGATTATCCATATATATAAAATTGTTTTCATAATTTTATTTTTATTTTTATCATTTTATTTTTATTTATTTTGTATTTTTTAAAATGCGCGGTTTTGCCGTCGCACTGTGGAATTGGAACAAACTTTTGTCACATTACTGTAATTAATAAAAAGCGGGGCAGTAAGGTATAACCAAAAAGATTTAGCTTAAAAAGGGAAACCTAATGTTACGATTAGCATGCAAGCTTTAAAACGTAAAGCAAAAAGGGGCCCCAAATAGCGCTTTTACCCCGCTTACGTTAAAAATAAAAGTTACGTAACTAAATAAAGTTACGTAAAGCAAAAGGGATTTGTGGATTTATAAAAACTTAAAATAAAGTAACAAATTTAAAAAGGATTTATAAATTTGTAAAAACTTAAAATAAAGCAACAAATTTAAAAGGGATTTGTGGATTTGTAAAAACTTAAAACAAAGCAACAAATCTAAAAGGGATTTATGGATTTGTAAAAACTTTAAATAAAGCTACAAATCCAAAAATTGTTAAAAATAAAAAAGCGTGTATTTAAAAAATGGATTTCCTACTGTTTTAAATAGCTTTAACTAAAGCTTCGGCATTAATTAACTTAAGTTAGCTTTAAAGCACTCCTTTAAGCAAGCAATTAAACTACTATTACCAAGTTTATTAAACCTTTTAATAAGCGTACTGTTTTAAACACCTCTTTTAAACGGCCTTACTTTAAAAGTAAAAGCTTATTTGTAACAAAAAGCTAAAGCAATTATACATCGGGTTAACCTTTTAAGGAAAAAAAGTGCTCCAAGTTACGAAAGGCGAACAAAGCATTAAGCAAACGCCGGAAGGCTAAAAAACACGTGTTTAATTTAAAAGATTATTTACTATCGAAAAAATACGAAATGTTTTAAACCAGGAAAAGCTAAATGGATAGTTATAGCAAAAAATGCGCGATTATAAAGGTTAAAAAAAAGGGCGACGATAACTCGTCGGCGATGTAACATTTGCGGCAAAACCGGATATAATGCGCGTATTTGTTAAAAAGAAGTAAAAATGTCCAATATATATAGTTTTAAATAGTTTAAATGGATTTTTGGCGTTGTTAAATTAGTATGCGGGTTAATTGTTTAAAAGTTGGAGTTAAGTAATTAATTTAATAGTTTAACCAACTCGCTGGTAAATTACGTTAACGCAATTTTAAAACCATTTTAATATTAATTTAATATATTTTAAATACTTATATAAAAAAATCTTTTTTTATATAATCCTTTTATTTAACGTACATAGCGAGTGCTATATATGCTATATTTGTTATATCGCATAACGAATATATTAACCATATTATTTGGTACTATGTTTGTTATGCCTGCTATATTGCATAGCAAATGTAGCAAACATATCACCCTGATGTTACGTGACCCCCCGGTTTGGCCAGGTGCGGGGTAGGGGACTTTTCTCCCTGGGCCGCTTTCCTTTTGGCGTCCTGCCACTGGGCCCCTCCACACCCTGCCTTGGTCGTAACACCGTTACGGCTGATCACGCCCCAACAAGGGATGCAGCTGCGGTCGAAGCCTCCTCGGACGGGCCAATGGCCGGCACAGGAAGCCGTTGGAAATGCCGAGACACAACACGTGTTAGCGGCTGGGGTCACCTGTGATCACATGTTGGGTCGAGTCGCCCATCCATTGGACGCCTTTCCTCTCCGGGCAGTCGGTATGCATGCCTATCCTGGCGGCCTTTCGCTCTGGACATTGCGTAGGGGTCCTAGCACCCAAACGAGGGCCTCCCGTCGCAAAGCTATCCCGAAGGGATCCTAACTTCCCGCCACAGCCAGGTACGGTACCCCTGGCCCCCAAGCTAGGGAGCTTGTGTCACCACCACCGTTTGCTGCCCCTCCGACCGCAAAGATGGTGGCGGAGCCCCTCGTTAGCGCTTACAACGCAGTGAGGCAGTGTTTCGGGCTTCAAGGAGCTTGTTCGCGAAGTCAATGCGGTAGCAATGGTATCAGTATATGAGCACCGGCCGCCTGCTCCCTCGCTGCAAATCGCTCCCGCCAAAACCACCAACCTCTGTCTTCCCATCGTTTGCTACCCCTCCATTCGAAGCTGTCCCCTGCCCGAGGCACAGGCCGAGCAACACCTCCCACGTTTCTCCTCGCACGCCTGATTTCTGAGATCCGTGCCTAGCTGGACATCATGGCTTCCCGTCCCCGCCGTCTCAAAACTTCTACACCGCCAAGCGCAAGGTATTTTGGGCCAACGATTACTTCACCACGCCGGGTCGCGTCGAGCAGACGGAACCTGAGCTGGCTCAGGCTGAGGAGCTCCTCGCGGGCGACGAGTCCCTCGAGGCCGATGGCCTTCGCTCTGAGATTGCCGAGCTCCGCGAGAAGCTGGCAGACATGGTGATGCCCTCGGAAATGGCGTACGTCCGCTCCGCCGAACGGGGCGTTCGGAGTGTCCGCGACTACATGGAACGGCAACCGAAGCTCAGTGACTCGGACAAGGAGTATTGCGAGGACCAGTTGCAGAAGGTCATCGACGAGAGCCTGAGTAGGGTCAAGCACCCGCGCGAGGCAGACGAGCTCAAGGCCCCCGTCTTGGCCGAAATCGCCCTCATCCGTTCGCAACTGGGCATCGCAACCTCGGCGCAGCCGCCGCCGCCGACCCAGGCTCACGGCCAGTCCTGGGCGCAGAGTGCTCGCCAACCCCCGCCCCCGGTCGATATGAACGCTCTTTCCTACGACGACCAGGACCGCCTGAACCGCGCCAAGAGAGTCCTTGGGCAAGCTCGTGGCTACATCGAATCCAACAGCACGGATGGTGTTGAGAACTTGTTCTTCGACGCAACGAGCCTGATGGCGCCCGTCAGCGACGCACACAAGGATCACCTCGTGGGGTGAGATCGAGCAGCTCCGCAAGGATCTCGAAGCCACCCGGCTGGCAGAGAGCACTCGCGTCATCACCGGCGACCTCGACCGCAAACTTCGCTGCGTCGAAATGGATGCCGAGAAGCCCGACGAACTCGAGATGAGCGTCCGCTCGTTCAAGCGCCGGTTCGAGAAGGAGGACGTCCGCCAGACGTTGACGCCCGAGATGTACCGCGACTACCAAAACCGGCTTGCCGACGCGCTGGCCGCCGGTGCCGCCCACGCCAATGCCGAGAGGCTGAAGCGTGCCGGCCCGGAGCTGCAGGAGCTCCGAGACAAGCTCGCCACCAATCCCTTCACGGGCCTGGAGCAGTACCAAGCGAATCGCGTCGACAGTGATTTGCGGAACCTGAAGTACAAGGTCGAAAGGGAGATGAAGAATATGCCGGAAGACGACGCGGCCCGGCAGAGCATCTACAAGGAGCTCGAAGTCCTCGACGCCAAGTTCGAGGCCTACTCCAACGAGTGGGCAAAGGCCGGTGCGTCTTTTCATCCTGTTTTTGTCAACAAACTCGCCTCTGATGCTTACTTGTCATCCTAGGTATCTACGAGGAGTACAGACGCGCGTGGCAGATGGTTCGCAACGATGTCCAAGGTTGGGAGCAAGAATCCTTCCGTCCCGACCAACCGCTCGAGGAGCCCGAGCTGCCCCAAACCCGCTATGCCATCCGTCGCGCCAACACCTATCTCCACGACGATATTTGGGTCCAGCGAACCCGAGACGAGAACCCCGGGGATGGCGTCATCGCCGCCATTGATCGCGAAGCCGAGGAGCTCCTGGAAGCGGCGGGGACCAAGATGGCGGCGGCCTTCGGTCAGATCATGGACGCGGCGGAGAAGATGGAGACGCCGGTCCAGGACAGGTGGCTCCGCGACAAGCCGGAGTTTCTCCTCTCCAGTGCCAGGAGCACCTTTGCCGACACCAAGTTCGGCGAGTCCGTTCTTGCTCGCATCCAGGCTCTCGACCAACGCTGGAAGGATGAGGTGGAGGGCGCCCAGAAGTCGCGGGAGAACCTTGGCGAAAGGCTCACCATCGAGGCGGCCCAAAAATGGCCCTCGATCGTGGCGGCCATCCCCACCGTCTCCGGCTTCGACCCGTCTTCGGCCAAGCCCGGAGACACGGTTCACCTCGCCGGCGTCTACAATCGTGCCGGCTGGGACTTTGACGGAAACCAGTACAGCTTCTCGATGCGCTTCAACGGCGTCCCGCTCGGGGGCATCTACGAGCCGCACGTCGACAAGGCGTTCGACCACGCCTTGTACGAACTCAAGCTCCGCATCGACGATCACAAGGAGTGGGACTTGGTTGGCGTCGTCCTGGGCCCGGGATCCATCAAGGAAAGGACCAAGAGGACGATCCGCAGGGAGATGGACACGGAGGAGATCGAGGAATGGCTCCCTGTCGACTGCCTCCGGCTTCGCATCATTGCCTTGCGCGCGGGCCCCATCGTGGTCGGCCCCCAGTCCTAACCGTACGGCGGCACGACTCTCGCCTGGAGCTAGGCTTCTGTCCTTTTTGCATAACAGCTTCTGTCCCTTCTTGCGTCTGAAACCCGTCCTGTTGGGGCCCCAAATAGTGCCGTCCGATGTGTATTGACGTGCAACTTGCCGTCCGCCTTGATCAGCAGGCCCGTTGTCCCTCCAACTTCCCATGTGCTTTATTTGGACGTTCTAATAACGGTGCGGCTCAAAATGTCACTGCCACGCTGTGGGAGGCCAGGCTACGCCCTGCACTAAATTTAACCGAAATGTGGGAGCTAATCCGCGTTGTTACAATCGGGGTTCTGCTCCTAAGGTGGGGCAGCTAAGGAGAGGGCTGAAACAATGCACTTATCGACAAGTTCAAAGGACTCTGGGTTTTAAAGTGCAGCGCTCTAATTGCTTGCTTTAAGGGATACTTAAAAGCTAATTTAGGTTAACTAATGCCAAGGTTTTAATTAAAGCTTATTTTACATAAAAGGAGTTTTTTTTTTATATTTCAAAGGTTTTTTTATGCTATATATGTTATATTTATAACAAATATACCGTGGTTTATCAGCATATCGAACAAATTACCATATCGGACATTTAATTACGACCTTTGGACAATCGACGCCAATTTTAACCCATTAACGCCAGGTATCCATTTAAACTATTTAAATTGCATATATTAAACTTTTTTTTTCCATTCGGTAAGTGCGTGCGTTATGTCCGGTTTTGCCGTAAGTGCTATACCGCTATCGCGTTACCGGCGTTTTGCTTTTTCAACCCCTTTCCACGCTTATATTTTGCTTTAATTACGCATCCGCGGCTTTTTAATTTATAACGTTTGTTATTTCGCGTACAGTAAAAGATCTTTTTACCAAATACGAGTTTTTTTTTAGCTTTTTGGCGTTTGTTTAATACTTCGTTCGTTTTGCGTAACTAAGCGATTTCGGTTAAAAAAAAGGTTATTTTATACATTATAATTGTCGTTCTTTTCGCGATTTGGTTTATAACCGCTAATATAAATGTTAAAAAGCTATTTTAGTAATTAAAAATCCGAATTTTAATATATTAAAATTGCCGGAGCATACAAAGCGACGTTATTAGCCCACCTGGAAATAAAAACCTACGTGCCACCCTTAAATCTATACCTAAACGAAAAGGTAATTAACACAAAAAATAAATGGCTGGAAACTGGAATAACATAGCGGATTAACGAAGCGTAGCGAAGGTAACGGGCCGACTTAAAAGGTTAAAATACCGAGAACGGAGCAGGAAACCACACCTTAAAACGGCCAAGCAAAAAAGGGATAGGCGGAACGCTGGAACCGACTTAAAACAACCCCGGAACCGAAACGCAAACCAATCCCCCGCGAAAACGAAAAAAAGTCCAAATATAAATACGCGAAACGCTAAAACCCTAACGTAATAATGGAATGGAAGTTAAAAGTTGCCAGCTCGACGAAAGCGGCAAAAAAAGCGAACCGGCATAAAATCGCGTGTTTAGCGAATAACCCCCTATTTACGGAGGAAATGGTTAAGTATTACGAAGGAATGCCAAAAGCATATAGCTTAATAGTAATCCAAATTAAAACGGAAAAGCTGGGTTTAAATGCTTTCCTATTTAGCAAAAACGTGCCCGACGCGGTAACGCCGTTATGCGAATACAGCAACGGATAAAAGGAAACAGCATAGCACGTGTTAACCTAATGCACCCGTTGGGACAAATAGCGGATGGCACCGGAATAGCACAAACGGATAGCTAAAAAGCATATTTCGAATTGTGGGAAATAAAAAACACACCATTTAAAAAAGCAATACGTATAATATTTAAAACTAAAAAACTAATGGATTTTAAAATAACGAAAAAGGTGGAAGAAAAACGCGCAAAAAAAAGGAAAAAAAAAACGCTACCGAACCGGAAAAAAACCGAATTATAAATAATTATAAAACGCTAAATAAAAATACCTTATTAAAAAACGAAGGGAAAAAAAAGTGGACCGACGTTAACACCTTATATGCGAGCCGTAACCGGAAAGGAACCGACCAAACTAATTATTTCTATTTTTACCCATTTTTTTTAACATTTCGTTAATAACATTTTCCCGATATTTAGTTAAAATCCGACCGAAGGTAAAATTAAAAGGATTTTGCACGAAAAACATTTAACAAATATAAAAAGGTTAGCGGATTAGAGGAAAACAGCGATACAAAAAAAAACATCGATAAACCCGTATTTTAACCCGCTTTAAAGCCAACGCTTTCATTTAAATGCGGTTAAACGAATCCCACGCATCGACAATTTTAAAAGCCCAATTTAACATGGCTTGCGCCGGGGGCACCATATTACCGAAAAGGGAACGAACGAAACCCGAACCACTAAATGCAGTTATAACAGTAAAAGCGCTTTTTTAAACTAAAAGGAAACAAGCGCGAAAACCCAGCTAAAAAAAACGCCAAACCGCTTCCCGATATCCTTCGCAAATCGAACGTAACCAGCGATAGCGTGCTTTAAAATAGTATAACGAAATTGGAAAAAAGTATTAGTAATAAAGCATATAACACCGGAATAAAATCGCTATAAACTTTAGCGGTATAAGCGACTTCCGTTAAAACATTTTCCAAATCGGCAGCAGTTTTAAAAAGGGATTAAATGTAACGCTAATAGGTACGAAAAACGCCGTAAACTTAATCCTTAATACTAACGAGAGGCTACCAAAGCGGAACCGACAAATTAGCAATAAAAAAACGCAATAAAAAAAAAGGAAAAAAAACAACAAACTTAAACGCAAGCACCGCGTAAAAAAGCGCACTTTATACAAATTAAAACGCGAAAAGCTAAAAACAAAAGTTAACATAACCGAAACCGAGCAAAAGAAAAGGCGAAGCAAATAAAAAACATACAGGCTTTGTAATAGCACCGAACGCGGCGTCGGCACTATTAATGCCGTTAGCGAAACGCTAAATGCAATTAATACAAATTTTGCAAGCAAGCCTAAAAAATTAGCAAAGCGGATAAAAATAAAAGGGAACGATACGGGAGATATACATTATCGAGTCGTAAAAAATATAACCTAAAAGGATAGCGATCGCCGCTTTGTACTCCTTTTAATAATACAAACGGTAAGGTTAAAGGAAAAAAAAAGAAATTAGCAAAAAAACAGGGAACAAAACGGTGCAAAACCGCACTTACAGCTTTAACGCGGGGGTTCGGAGCAACGCCGGCTTCGAAATCGTCGTTATCGTTAAAGCTGGAAAATGGGTGCTCGTTGCGATTACCACGAAAAAGAGCAAACGCAAGGCCGCCACCACCACCGCTGCCGCTATGGCCGCCGCGCGTATTACCGCGCGCGCCGCCGCGAAAAAAACGGGGAGTTTTGTTTTTAAAAGCCATAATGCAAAAAAACAAAAGCCGGAAAAAGAACGAAGCGTAAAAGGGCAGGTGTAAAAGCGCGAGCGGCAAGATGCGCGAAAATTAGGAGCAAAAGTGGGGAAAAAATTAAAAATTGTAACAAAAAAATTAAAAAAAGGCGAAAAAAAAGGCAAAAACCTTTGGAAGTAAAAGGGGAAAAAACGGTGAAAACCCGTACCCGGAAAGAAATAAAAGCATAACCGAAAAGCACGATATAAACAGCGTTACTTCCGAAAGCGAATAACATAATTACGTTAAATTACCCGATGTTAACTACGACCCTCGAACTTTACGAAGCAGCCACGCGATTAAGCACCGAGGCGGGACCGAAAAACCTCGAACGCGGACAACCAGGCCGCCGCAACCAACCGAACTAACACCACTATTACTAATATTACTACAAAAAAAGAAAACCCGACACCGGGGCGCTATTTAAACGCAATATGCATTCCTTATAATTTTTCCCTTGCGTATTTTCCTATTATTACTATTAATTATAAAAACGCTTTCGCGATGGAACTTTTAAAAGCAATTGCAAAAATTAAACAAACGGTACCACTATTTAACATAGTAAAAACCGTATACGAAAAGCAAATATGGTTTTTATTTCCAGGCTACCGAGCCGGATGCGGTCCGCACCCGGAAACGAGTTTAAGGGTTTTTACATGTATATAAAACAGTAAAAGCACCGAGGTTTTTACAAACATAACGGCAGTATAACTAATAAATAATAAATAATAATATATTAAAATTGTAAAATTTCTTTTTTAACTGTTCGAGGCGTTTTAAAATTAAAGTTTGAAATTAGTAAACGTTTTTAAAAAAGTTAAAGTTTTTAATTTAACATTTAGTTTAATTAAAATAAAATTCGAATTAAAAAAGCAAAATTAGCTTTTAAAAGCTTTTATAAATATTTTCCTTAATTATAAACGTAACAAAATGCCGTTTTAAACCCCGAAAAAAATTCGATTTTAATTACGTAATTAACGTAATAATTTTATAATTTTTCGATTTATTAACCGTACGCTTTTTTAACAAACCGAAATACTTAACGTTAAATGGTTAAAAAACGTAAAACAAATACGAAGGAATGCAAAACGTAATAATGTTATATTTTTAGTAATAAGCTTAAAGCCCGTTAATAGTAGCTTTTATAACGGTTTAACATTAATAAACGATAAGGCTTTTTAAAAACGAATTGCAATATGTTTATCGAAATGTTAAATTTATTTTAAATTTCGTTCGTTTATAATTTACTTATTATTAATCGTTACGATAATTAATCGCGTGGAAAGTCGGGTTTAAATACTAATTAAATAAATAATATTACTTTTAATAATAATAAATAAAAACATCGTTTATTTGCAAAAATTAACTTTTTAAATAACCATAATAATTTTAATAATCGATATTTAATTAAATAAAAATCTTAATAAAAATTAAAAAATAAAAGATTAATTTAAAGCATTAAAAGCTGTAAGTAATAACGGATAATTATTAAACTGGTTTACGAATGTTTAACAAGTTACATACCACAAGGTAATTGTAAAAATATAAGGTTTTAATTAAAACGTGCTTGCGCTAATTACAGTAAACTAACAGGTTACGTTTAATTAGTACGAGCTTTGTTAAGCACTACAAGTAATGCTGGCAAAGCTTTAAGCTTAGTGGGTGGTACGGGTTAAATTGCAGGGAAAGGGCGCTAACAATCGCCTTTATTATATCCCTTCGACATTAACCCCGCGGGCCCCCGCTTAAAAGGGTTTTAATGCCGCACGCGATTTTCCGATAAATTTTTTATATAGGGAAATTAAAAAATCGACCCACGGTTACCGAAGCCATTTTTGCGTTAAGCTTTTAAATTTAACTTGGGAGTACTCCCGGAAAGCAGGATAACGGTAACGAAAATCCTACGTTAAGGTAGGGCTAATAAAGTTGCTTTCGACCCGGGAAAATGCGAACTTATGCACTTTTCCAGGTAAAAAAATCCTATAACCCCGGCGGTTAAAACCAAAGGCTTAACCATATAACAAGCTGCAAAAAGCTTTGGAAGCTTTTACAATTATACGATGGTTAAGCGTTTATTTCGATTAAAAGCTTAATTTCGAAACGCACGTTAACAATAGGGTTGCTAAAGCTTTAAACGTTACCAGCCACTTCTGAAAGCTTACCTATCGGTAGGGGGAATACCGCGTAATCGGTATATAAAGCCGTTATAACGGTTATTATCCCGCCAGCATTATACAGGGTTAAAGTTTAATATAAAAACAAAACTAAACCCATTTATATAAACCCGCATAATAGCAATACATCCGCTAAAACCACTTAATTAAACGGGTTAACAAAGCTTTAATTGCGTTTTTTTAAAAAATGGTATTAGTTTAAAAAACCATACTGATAAAGCTTTGCATTACGAATCCGGCGTTCCAAATGCCGAAGCGCTTTTAAAACAAATCCGCTTTCGTTTTACAGCTCGCATTAGCACGGTTTTAAAAAACCACTTTTTAACCGCAGCGATTAAACCGATTTTTAACGCCCGGGGCTTAAAACGGGCTTGTTAAGCAAGCTTACAACCTATTTATAAAGGATAGCCGAACTTTTTCCAGCTTGCACCCGTCCGGCTTACCTTTTTTATAAATATATAAAGCTTACAATAGTTATATAAAAAACGTATAACCGCTAAAGCATTTATAACGTGGCTACGCACTTTTTTTCCCACGAACGTTATAATATATAATAACGGGTTTAAAGTGAAAAACGGGGCAGTTGGTACGGCTGGGTAATTTATTATAACGGTTAACGAAAAAGCTTTAAGCACGGCAAGCTAGCACACTTTGCCGAAATATTTAATAGCGAAACGGAAAAAGCCCGAGTGGGCTTCGCTACGCTATTTAAAGCTTTTGTAATTGCATTTATCATTTATGTTTTAATAACATTTCGACAGTTAACGGCTTTTTAAGCACGGCTTTTAACAGCTTATAAAAGCTTTTAAAAATGGTTATCGCTTTATAAATAAACACCGGGTACACGTGCGTTAATTCCCGGCTATACGGGAATCTTTAAAAACGAAAAAGCCGATGCTAAAGCAAAATTAAGCACGGCTTTCCTAATACCTTAAAACGTTAAATTAACAATGGCCGGTGTTAAAGCTTTAACCTGGAAAATAGCCCGGGACGTTTGGAACGTTTAATTTAAAAGTAACTTTTTAAAACGATATAAAGCTATAGTTAAGCTTTTCGCTAATATTATAACATACATTTAACGTTTTACAATTATACCGAAAAGTAATGCAACGGCTAATAACCGCACGTACAAACTACGGAAATTTCGATTAGTACTACAGAAAATTTAAATACGAGGACGATAACCCGTACCGTTATAAAATAAAATAAATCCTTTTTTTATTTTATATTTTGCAAACTGGTTAAAGCAAAAAAAACAAATAGCTTATAACGAACCCCGCCCCGGCTTTTAACAAACCTAAATATTAAAAACGGCTATTATAAAAGCCCTTTCTTTTGCGTCGTTCGTTAAAGCTATTAACTATTACATTATCGCCGAACGATAATACTAAAGCTTATAAACCCAAACATTTCCTATTTTTTAAATTTTTTACATTTATTCCTTTTCCTATAGCATTTACACTTTTTTTTATACTACCCGTATTAATAATAAGCCCGTTGGTTTTTCGTAACCCCGGCCGGGCCTAAAGTGGTCCTAAGGACCCTCCCGCCCTAACCTAGCTGTACCCTTTTTCCCGGCACACCCGCCGGCCGAACGCATTACTACCACCCGTTGCGCTTATAACACCCCGGCGTATTTACTCCCTACCGCCAATCGCCCGCTCACTAACAAGGAGCGCCGGAATACGGCCCGACCTCCGTGTGCCTTCGGGTTTAATTTGTTAGCCGCCGTATTAGTAGCACTTTAGCCTGGTGTATATAGCTTAGGTAGCGCTAGCACGTCGTATGCCCCAGGGAGGCAGGGACTGGTAGATCCCGATTTACCGACGTTAAATATACTCCTCCTCCTCCCTTATCGTCACCTAGCTCAGGGTTTCCAATCTCTGCTCCGCAGCCACCATGCTCTCCAGCACCTTATTACTTATAAAATCCCTCTCTCGCACCTTGGACAGTACACAGGCACAACTGCGCTCATACATTTACTAGTTTTAAATATGCGTCCCAAGTGCGCCCCAAATCGCGCCACACGAGAGGGGTAAACTTGTGCGATGTGTCCTCCCGGTCTGGTCTTCCCGCCGCAGCAGCCGGCGCACGACGGGGCTTGATGCTAAAGTAGGTTGCGATCCACAGCGCAGAGCAGGACTCGGGCGGCAACTGGCCGCCCGTGTGCCCGTGTGCCCGTGGGAGCACGCTTGCCGCCAGAGGACCTGCAGGGCTACCCGTTCCGTTTTACTGGTGAGCAAGGTTACGGCAGCGTCGACGCCCAGACGGTCCCCGGCCTCCCGCGCGTGCCGTTCCCAGTTGGTGAGCGCGTACGGCAGCAGCGGGTACTTTTCCGCCAGCTTCTTAAACTCCGGCATGCTTTTCGGGACAGCGGCACTGCCCAGATTGGACCTTTTGAAACATTAGAGGCATATGTGCGCGATCCTGGCGTGCGCCTCCGCCGGCGATACGGGAATTGCTCCGTGAGATGCTGTGTTATGCTTCGTTGCGAGACGTGGATGTTGTCGTCGTCGTCAGATCGCCGTTGTGTCTGGCGTCATCGTTGTCATCATGCTCATCTGTCACTGGGGAGAAGTCCGAGAAGTATGCAAGGAATCTTGGTGTAATCATTGCGCAAATTCAACAGGACATTGTGGCACCCTCCAGGCATTCCGTATACAGTAAGGGGTTACCGTTGCTGCGAGGAAGGGACAGAGACAGGGCGACTGAGTCGCGGCGCGTGCGTCGGACTGCGGCCTGGAGGTGCAAGGCAACAGACGCTTCGCGTGTGATCGCAGCGTCAACTGCCGGCGCCTCGAAGAGCGCTTTGGATTGGGTAGATATATTCCCTGCCACGCCCACACCCGCCTTGCTCGCAGAGGCAATCATGAGCCTGAAGGTCTTCCCTGTAAGCCTCACGCCGGAGTCCGGCGGGCGTGCACGCAGTAGCCCCTGACACAGCCGCGAGGGCCACTCCAGTCATCGATCTGTTGACTCGTCTGTCCTCCTCGCTCTTGCTCATCCGCTCTGGCGGTATCGTTGAATCCCGGAACGGCCTTGCATATCGACCCTGAAGCGGACACATTAAGAAGTGAACTCCATGGGCAAATTTCGTGTTTTAAAACCACCCGGAGAAAGGGCCAAGGAGGCGCTGGCGTAAATGAAGGGATACGATTAGGACCGCATTTTCACTTAGATATACGCTCAAGATTCTATCTCGAGAGGAAGGGGATGTGGGACGAATTGAGGCATGGAAACCGTATGCACGAGGCAATAAAAGAGGGCAAGAAAACAAAAGGCCGAGTAGCCTTCCAGGACGGCCATTGTCGACGCGATTATGGCTGAACCGTATGTGGCCTTTACACGTCTAATTAGCGGGCGCCGAATTCAGGGGCATTGCCAACCACTATCGCCGCCATCCAGACGGTGCATGGTGTCGTCGGGTACCGGAAAACTTCGGGCCGCCGGCATCGGCTGGGGAAACTGGGGAAACTGCGGCTGTGGCGGTAGCTGGGGTTCGTCCCGGCACCAAAGGGAGGTGTCCCGGGCATATCGCCCATTGGGGAGAGGGGTCATCACGGGTATTTCCACCAGGGCGAGGCTGAGGGGACGGCAGCATGCGGTGGGTTGCGCCACCCACAACAGATTTCCTCGAGTTGGGGAGGAGACAGAGGAATGGTAGGTCGAAGATGTCGTCGGTATGCAGGAAAAGGACAGAGGACGATCGATCTTTCAATATCAAATGGGCAGGCTGGCCGGCAGAATACCACACCTGGGGACCGGAGACAGGCCAGTTACGGCGGATGCTCTTAGCACTAGGTGGGCTTGGTTTTTCGTTGCGGTTGGGGCTTACATGTTCTGTCTGCGAAGGCGGACGTGCTGAAGGTGACGGCGTGGATGATGGAGGCGACGATGCCGCTTGATGGATCAAGCTCGTCGTTTGCGCGAAACTGGACCCTCTGAGGATATCGTCAACTGCATAAGGCAAAGGGGAAATGGGACTCGCAAGCTGCCCAGGGCAAAAGTCAGCAGCAGCGCTATCCGCTTGGCGATGGGCGGCTTCAGCTCTCAGACGGTGCGCAGCGGCATGGCGATGATGACAGCGCCGAGGATGATGCCAGGGATGGCCTGGCTGTGGAAGAAGGCCTGGACGTCGATGCACTCGCCTCCCGGAATCGAGCGGTCCCACCAGTAGGCGATGGGGCGGCACTGGAAGCAGGCCGTGAGCACGAAGGAGAGCGACGTGGCGGCGAGCAAGGCGAGGACGACGTGGGCGAGCATGCGGCCGGTCCAGTTGAGCACACGCAGGTACAGGAACACGATGGCCATCTTAGGCGGCGACATGGAGATGAAGTAGATGATCTCGAGGGCCAGGATGCACTTTGCCCAGCCCTGGAGCTTGGACGGGTCGTGCTCCTCGAGGAACTCGGTGTGCCGGCCCACGCCGCCGGCGCGGACCATGACTGGTTAGAGCGTCGAGCCTCGTCAGCCGACAGAACAATAAAACAAGTAATATGGGGAGGAAGAGAGAAAGGGGCCCGCTTACTCAGTCCCATGGCGCACATGGCCAGGTCACGATATACGCGGCGACCAGGAAGACATCGTCGAGGCCAAAGTTATGGACGGACGTGAATTGCTTGCCGTGGAACCGGAGCGACAGGAAGATGGAGGTGAGGACGGCGAAAGAGATGGAGATGCCGTCGAGCACGGGGCCCTCGTTCTCGGCAAGGGCGGCTTCTTGTGCCGCGGCGCCGCCGCCGCGGCGGTTACGACGGCGGCCTCTCCCGCCAGCTCCAGCAAAGAGGGAACCAGCCTGTTTCGCAGAGAACGTTGACGGGAAGAAGCGGGGAGGAGCTGCAGACGGCTCCCATCCTAACGCGCGCGCCGCAAAGGAAAAGGGGTCCGGCCGGGGAGAGTCGAGACATTTCTTCTGTCACTGAACGCGAAAGCGGCCAAGGCCCAACCATACGGGGCCTGCGCCAGGCCAGCGCCAGGCCAAGGAAGACGACTTGGCGACAAAGCTTGGAGTGGGCCTGCGGCTGATTGGGTCCCTCCCCTTTTTTCCTCCGCCTCTTCGGGCGACTGAGAATGGTGGAACGGTGCCATTTCTGGGTGGATTGGCAGAGGTTTCGGAAATATCGCGAGTACACCCCTCAAGGATCAGCGTGTTAGGCTGTGGATCTTTCCTATTTAGCGGGGATATAACGCTTCGAGATATATCCAGAGAAAGCCAAGGTAGAGATACATTGATTTTGGTTTAATCTTCTACGAGGAAAGATGTCTCTAGGTACGAGGATTAAATGGGAGGGATCCACCGCACTAACAATGCTGATCCTTGAGGGGTGTAGAGACCCCTCGTCCTGCCCCTGCATCTGAGCCCCATGGCAGTCAAGGCAAACCAGTGAATCAGCATTGGCCGATGTCAGGCGTCCGAATGGGATTTTTGCAGGGTCGCCATGTAAGCCACGGCAAAAGAGGTCAACAAGGAAGCAGCAAGCCCCGGCTATGAGCAGCCGGAGAGCGAGAGAGAGTCAGGCTCAGGAAGGGGGAACAGGGACTGCTTTTCGGCGATGCCTCTCAATGCAGCGGACCAACCGATTTGTTGGAGGAGTGCCGTGTTGCGGCCACATCGGCCCTTTTTTTTCTCGAGGCAAGGTGGGGTGGGGAGGGGAGGGAGGCTCGTGCACCAAAAAAGAAATGGCAGACTTCTAATAAAATTTTACCTTTACACCACAACTATTACCACTTGTCGTCTGCCATTTGTTTTGTGGTGTGGGGGAGGCTACCACCATATGTGCCTAGCAACAGAGATCAGACTGCTCGAGGAGGCCTACCAGGACAAGCAAGGGGGCTGGTGCGTTGTCGCGATCGTAAAGCTTCGGGTGAAAAATGTCCTGCATCGAAGCCATCGAAGCCCTGCTGCTGAGCGCATGTGGCGTATGTTCCCCAGCTCTCCATGAACATCGGCCCATAAAGGGTGCCAAGAGAGAGCACGGGGCACATGCACGTTTGGCGCCCACGATCGGCCGGCATGTTCCCAGTCATTGTCGCTCTGAACCCCTATTTTGTGCGAGAGCCACAGGCATAAGGCTCCGGGGCGCAAGACAGAGAACTGTCGAGTCTTTCTGAGCAGCTCTGCTGTGCCAATTTCCACGCGATCCCCGCTTGCACAAATGAGAGGAGTCACGTGATAGTCACAGGAAGCAGCCCCCCCTTATTTCGGCAATCGGGTGGGTCCAGCCCAGCTGGCAATGCGACGTGGCTGGTTGGCACGGTCGCGAGACACGACTCAAGAGCTACACGTGGGAATACGAAATCAGGATTCCGAGCGCTTGGTTACAAAAAATCAGGCGCCTTGTTCGCCAGCTCATTCCGCTTCGAACAGATATATGAGCGCCAGAAGGAGAGAATGGCAGGGGCGGAGGCTCGTCGCTAGCGTAGCGCAATCAATATGGGCATTGAGTTTTTTTTTTTTTTTGCGGGCGCCTTGTCGGGTCTCGGCTCGCAGTCTAGCCCGTCTGGGCATGTGCTTCCCAGACCCTGTGTGTGTTTGCCTTGCAGGGTCGCTCAAGTCGTTGACGATTTGCTTGCATCTCCCCCCCTCCCCCCCCCCTCCCCCCCCCCCCCCCCGCCCCCTGGGTCTTCATTTTTCCCCAGATCTGGGCTAGAGTACCGGGTCCTCAGCTCTTTCTGTCAAGTAGCCTGGTGTGGGTGCGTGCCATTGACAGAGGCAGGCACATACCCCAGCAAAGGTTCGAATCAAGCCCAACGCCGGCTGTCGCTTCCACAGTTCCGGGTGGCCTAATCCGCGCTGCGCAAGCAAGAGCAGGGCAGATGCTGGAGCCAATGCACGCACACGCACACACGCACTGGCGGCGCGCGCACCACAAGCCCGGAACATGAGCCCTCTCCACGTTTCCGACAAGTACTGGCGACTGCCGCGCGCTGCACGGCGTCGCTAGCTAAACGACGGCGGTCTGGCCTTGGTCGTCTCGAAGGTGGCTATTGAATCGCGCTGAAGGGCAGACCACTCGCCCGGACTATTGGATAAGCTCATGTCATTGTGGAAATGATCGAGTAGCGCCTTTCTTCAGGCGGCGCGAGTCAAGAGGAATCGCCAACACTGGCGAGCGCCAACGCTGCCCAGACTGCCTCGGCCTGTCACACTAAGGGGTGAAAAGGGAGCTTACCCCGGACGGGGCCGCGCGCGCGGACTCTAAGCCCCAGCCAGGATTGTGCTGATCTCCCCAGCGTGCAGTCGCAAAGAAATATCCCATCTGAGTTTCTCCTCGACTGGGCTTTCGCTGTTCTCGCTTGCTCTCGCAAACCCCCGCTGCCACCTTGCCCCCAGAACGGGGACCGGCCTCAGTCGCCATGGCCGACGCCGCTCCCCCAGCCCATATTCGCACCGAGACCAACGGGCCCATGGTCACGGCCCTCGGCATCTGCTTTCTCATAATCAACGTGGTCTTTATTTCGCTGCGCTTCATCACTCGAGGCCTGATCGTCAAGGCCATAGGCAAAGATGATTTGGCCACTTTGGTGTCCGCTGTTAGTTTAACGGCCTTTTCCCTTTCTAATTCTCTCTCTTGGCGCCCAAAGTTTCATCACGGGTTTCAATGTTGACGGAAGAGTGGCAATTTTCCACAGATCTTGGCTATCGCCTATTCCATCGCGATGTGCTTCGAGGTCAAATACGGCATGGGACGGCATGTCGAGAATGTCACACCAGAGGAGACGATAGAGCAGCTGAAGGTGCGTCGCCGAGCTCCCCGGAGCTCGATCCAAACCGCCCACGACGCGCCCACAGAGCTGACGAGCTGACGAGCTGACGGTGTTGCTGGCCGCCAGGCCCTCATGGTCGCCATCTGTTGCTACAACCAGGGCATGAATTGGGTCAAACTGGGATTTTTGTTCCAATACCGGCGCATTTTTTCCCAAAACCGATATGTCCAGACCGTCTGTTTCTGGTTCATCGTTTTTGTACTCCTCTGGGCGGTCGTCCAGATGAACTTCCTCTTTTTCATGTGCTTCCCTACAGCGCCATCAACCCGAGCATGGTCGGCCGATGCCTCGACACCCTCCCGATCTGGTACCTCAGCGCCGCGGTGAGCATGGCTACCGACTTCGCAATTTTCTGCATCCCCTTGCCGCGACCTGGAAGCTCCAGCTCCGAATGCGGCAGAAATTTATGGTGTTGGGCATTTTCAGCTTGGGCTTCTTGTAAGTCGCGAAAATCACCACATCCTGTCGCTGCTGACCTATGCTGTCCCTCCCCTCACCGCTGCTGGTGGCGCCGCTACGCACTATGCGCGGACAACGCCACGTTGAAGAGCTCCTTTGTGCTGACCGCCCTTTTCCTCCCCTCCCTCCAGCGTCTGCATCATCTCCGTCTACCGGATCTTCACGCTCTACCCTGGCGTCGTCAGCACGGACCCAACCTGGGACAACATTGGGGTGGCCATCTGGTCCATCGTCGAGCTCACCGTCGCCATCGTGGCCTCGTGCCTGGCTACGCTCCGGCCCCTGCTCGCGCGCCTCCTGCCCGGCATGGGGCTCTCGAGCGCCCGCCACGACTACAACCGGAGTCGCAGCGCCTACCTGCGCCAGGGCTCCTCCACCACCGGCGGCGGCGGCTTGCACGGGACCAACCCGAAGAATTCCGCCGCCGTCGTCTCCAGCGCCGTCGGCGGCCGCGGCGGCAACCGGGCCGACAGCTTTGACAGCGAGGAGCTGACACTGCGTGACATCGGGGCCGGCAGCATCAAGACCGGCGTCGACGCCGAGGAGATGGGCCTCGGGGCGGGCCGCGGTGTCCGAATGCCGAGCGGAACCTACGCCAACGCGTCCTCGGACCGCCAGTCTGCCAACCCTTTCGCGTCGGACAAACAGCACAACGCGGGCGGGATCATGATGACAACAAAGATAACGGTCAATTCAGGGGCTCGGTAGGGAGGGATACCAATCAGGGACGGCTGAATATTTTTTCCTTGCTTTTGCGCATGCTGTTCTTTTACTTCGGCGTATTTCGGGTCGGGTATGCACGGCTCCGTGTCGGGCCTTGGATAGATAAAATACGCATGGCCAGCTCTAGTGAATAGACCGCCACCAACAAAGCTGCATTGCAACACCGGACGGCTTTCCCCTAGGAAGCCAACCATCCCCTATAAACTGACTCGGGAATTTGACTGTTTCGTAAGCCTGCCCGCTCACACCATCATATCAGTCTCTTACCGCAACGAGCCTACGATGGAACTCCCGATGATGAACCGTGGGACGGAATGGGCTCTGGCCGACCAACTGGCAACTGTGGATGATACCCCTGGTTCGGCGAGGATGGTCGCGTCGGCAGTCACTTTTGCCAGTCGACCCCGCCGTGCGGCCTGCGCTTCCGGGGCTGTGGATGCGGGCAAGCGGATTCTGAGCATTCCTCAGAGCGATCATATCCCCCCCCCCTTTGTCAAGATATCCAGAGTCACCCGGTTCATTGCTTCCAACCCAAGTTACCTTACCCTAGGAACAGGTTACCCGAGACTCACCCGTTTCATGCCCGGGCGCAAGGCGACGTATTTGTAGAACTCGCGAACAGGCAGACCTCCCTGCGAAATGAAGCGCTATTGGAAGACGTGGCACTCATGGTTGACGACACTGAGGCAGGCCACGGTCGTCACCGTCATAGTGCTGTCTTCCCCGACAGACCCGAAACGTCTGTCGCGTCCCAAACGCGCCCCTTGGCCGCTGGGACGAACATTGGGTGCGGGCTTCTTTGCCGCAGGTTCGGTATCGACGGTAGCTCTGATGTCCAGTTGCGGTTAACAACTGCTCGACCATCTGGTTGGGCAGTGACTAGCTAAACGACGTGGTTAGCTGGTGTCTTGGGTGACCGCAGCCGGCAAGTGCTGCCGGAGGCATACCGCAGTCCTGTATTTAAACCGTGCCGCCATTATAATTTAAGCAATAAAAACGGGCCAGCGTGATCAAACCTAAGTCGTTTGCGTTTTAGCTACATGATTTAGTGGTCGACCTTACGGAGGCTATTCGTTTCCTTTTCCCCCCCGCCGAGTAAGCTTAATATATCGAACTATAAGCAGTAATGGTGGGCGATAAGCGCGATGCGTCGCCGTCGCTACCGCTTGACTTCTAGCCCCATCGTTCCCGCTCTCGCGGTAAAAAATTATATGTGGTTCCAGCCGCTTAAAACGGCGAGCTTTAGGTTAAACAGGCCCCGTTTAATAGATAGCAAATAGTTGCACTAGGTAAAACTGCTCGTAATAAAATGCGTTTGTGCGAATTAAAATGCGTTTTTGCCCTTATTTGCTGTGTGTAATTTGCAGCCAATTTTAACTGGATATTAGGTAATAATATTATGTGAACACGAATTTGTAAACGCCAACGGCTTACGGCTAATAATGGTGGCGAATTTGTATTATATTTGGTTTAAAGCATTTTGTTTCCAATTTTAAAAAAATGCCGACGACAAATTTATTTATATACCTTTTTAAATTTAAACAAGCTTTAACGGTTGCCATTTTTGCGCTTTTTTTTTACCGTTTAGCGTCCCGCATCGTTTTTACTTAACTGTAATTTAGAAAATTAAACAAACTCCCCTCGTTATTTTAATTTTAGCGCTTTTTTAAACATTTAAATTAAAAAGGTGTTACAATTAAGGGTTTGCTTTTAAAGTAAAACACTTAAGGATAAGGCTGTACAGTAACTGTAATAGCTTTTTAAAAAGAATTAAAAACACTAAATGCATTAATTTAATTGCTTGCTTTAAAAAATACCTAAAAGCTAATTTAAATTAACTAATGTTAAAGTTTTAATTAAAGCTACTTTATATAAAAGGAAATTCTCCCCTTATATTTTAAAAGCTTTTGTAATGCTATATTTGCTATATTTTATAGCGGATATATTACTTGTAAGTTTTAAAGCTATATTTACTATATTTTATCGGATAACGTAGTCCATTAGCGAATCGCGCATATTACCGAATCGCGCATTTTCCATCGCGATACGCGTTTCCCACTTTCAATTTTAATTTTTTAATAACCACAAATAGCATCGACATCGAAAAAAGCTAGGATTGTTTTTGCTATACAAGTAATCCAATTTACACGTAAATTAAGTTTGCGTTCGGCAGTTAAAATTTACGATATTTCTAAATCCACTATGCGCGACCGACGCGCCGGCCGACCTGCTTAACGCGACAGCATGCCCAAATTACGGAAATTAACGGAATCCGAAAAGGAAGCGCTTATTAAATACATACTTAAGCTAAACTTTCGCGCATTTCCTCCCCGGCCTTTTGGTATTAAAAATATGGCCAACCGATTGCTCGCCGAACGCGACGCGGGCACCGTCGGCAAATGCTGGGTCGAAAAGTTCGTTAAACGCCGCGCAAAGCTCGGCACGCGCTGGATTCGAAAGTACGACTATTAAAAGGCCAAATGCGAAAATCCCAAGCTCGTATTTGCGTGGTTTAACTTTGTACGAAACATTATAGCCAAATATGGCATCCTAAATAACGACATTTACAATTTCGACAAAACCGGCTTTTTATAGGCATAATCGCCGCCGTTATGGTTATTACAACGTTAAAAGGCCGTGGTAAAGCAAAGCTAGTCTAGCTTAGCAACCGGGAATAGGCCACAGTTATTTAAAAGGTTAACTATTACGGTTAGGCGGTTTTTCCTTTTATTATCGTTAAAAAGCAGTATTACCTGGCTAATTGGTACTCGGAAACCGACTTTTTACGCAATTGGGTTATCGCAATAAGCGTTAACGGGTAAACTACGAACGAACTCGGTTTAAAATGAATTCGGCATTTCGATAAACACATTGCAGCTCGTTTTACGAGGTTTTATCGTTTGTTAATGCTAAACGGCCACGAAAGCCACCATTCGACGGATTTCGAGCTTTATTGCTAAAAACATAATATCGTTACGCTTTATATGCTTTCGCATTCGTTTTACTTTTTTTAGCCGTTTAACGTTAAATGTTTTAACCCGTTAAAAAAAGCGTACGGTCGATAAATCGAAAACTTAATAAGGTTGCACGTTAACCACGTAATTAAAGTCGAGTTTTTTTCGGCGTTTAAAACGGCATTTTTCGATTTTATAACCGAGAAAAACATTTAAAAAGGTTTCCGAAAAGCTGGCTTTGCTTTTTTTAATCCGGATTTAATTTTGGAAAAGTTAAATGTAAAGCTACGAACTTTAACTCCTTTAAAAAAGCTTTTAAGCAACGCTGAACTTTAAACTTTTAAAACGCTTTAAACAGTTAGGGACGTAACTTCGCAATCCGAACACATTAAAACTCGGATTTCCAATTACCGGAGCAGCTTTTCGACACTTATGCTAGCGGTTGTAAACCAGCTAACGAAAAGGGCTAAAGCAATTATGCATCGGGTTAACCTTTTAAAAGAAAAGTGCTTTAAGCTACGAAAGGCGAACGAAGTACTAAGTAAACGCCGAAAGGCTAAAAAAACACGTGTTAAGCTAAAAGGGTTACTTATTATAAACGAGGTACGAAATGTTTTAAACCAGCAGAAGCTAAATAAATAGCTATAGCAAAAAATACGCGATTATAAGGGTTAAAAAAGGAAGGCGACGATAACTCGTCGGCGATATAGCACTTGCGGTAAAACCGGACATAATGCGCGCATTTGTTAGGAAGAAATAAAAATGTCCGATGTATATAATTTCGAGTAGTTTAAATGGATTCCTGGCGTTATTGGGTTGGCATGCGCGTCGATTAACCGGAGGTCGGGTATGGGTGCGCGATTCGGTAATATGCGCGATTTACTAATGGATTACGTTATATTACTTTTAAGTCCTAGTGTTATATTTGTTATATTTTATAACAAACATATTACTTTTAAATCCTAATGCTGTATTTGTTATATTTTATAATAAATAACGTGGTTTATTAGTAAATAACGCACTTTTACCAAGTAACGCACTTTAAATTTTATACTAAATGCCGTTTTTAACCTTTTAGTTAAATCGATTAAGTTAAAGTAAAATTCCGTAAAAATTTAATACGTTATATTTAACTATATAACCAATTTTATAATAAATTAGTAATATTTGTATTATTACTTTTTAAAGTTAGTTTGCATATTTGCATAATGCAAATACATAGCGTTACAAACTAACCTTAAAAAAGTAATAATACAAATATTACTAATTTATTAAAATTGGTTATATAGTTAAATATAACGTATTAAATTTTTACGGAATTTTACTTTAACTTAATCGATTTAACTAAAAGGTTAAAAACGGCATTTAATATAGGATTGGAATGCGTTACTTGGTAAAAGTGCGTTACTTACTAGTAAACCACGTTATATCATTTTTAAATTACGTAATTTTATTACGTAACTTTTTCCAAAGCCAAATGCCGGATTATAACGCGGGATTAAGGCAGCCCTTTTTTAATGCCCGTAATTATAATATTAAGTTTCCCCTTTTAAGCTAAACCTTTTTAGCCACACTTGTCGCCTTGCTTTTTGTTAATAATAAATATTTTCCTTTTTTACCATTCCTTATCCCTTTATTAATTAACAAAATATCCGATCGGGTATAAAAACGAAAACCTTTTATTGCGCGTTTAACGATTCGTCGCGAAAACCTTTTTTTTTTTATTAAACTTTCCTTTTACCATGCTTTTTTATTCCTTTTATAAAACCCTCGGCCGTTTTTCTTGTAAGGTTTTTTTAAGCGACTTTTTTCGATGCGTGAAATGCGTTCGTTAAAAGCGGTTTAAATATAACGTTTTGGTTTTTTTTAAAACAATTTCGTGCTGTTAACTAGCAATATTTTAAATTAAAAGCTGATTTAAAAACTGTTAACGAAAATGTTTTGCGTGTTAAAACAAAAGCTGCTCGTTTTTAAAAACAGCGGAAATTATAATGAAAAAAATGCGTGCGATACGTCGTGTATTAATAATATTGAAAAATTAAAACGCGTAAAACGGGAGGAAACCGTTTAAAAGGCTTTTTAAATCACTTCGTTATTTAAACCCTTTGCTGCTTTTGCCGACATTTTTAATTAGCAAGCTTTTAAAATTAATTTAAACTTAAACCTGTTTGCTTTATTTAATTTTAGTAAAAATCGTTCCTTTTAACCGTTTTAAAAAGCTCGTAATACATTAGGTACTGTTTTAATTACCTTTATTAAAATTGCAAGTTCGAATTTTATTAAAATTATATTTACTTTTAGCTAATAACGCGAGCTGGTAGTTATAAGTAAATAATATTTTTTATTAACTCGGCTAGTAAGCTCGCCTTTCTTATTTAAATTAAATAAGCGTGTTTTTTACCAATTGTTTTTTTTAAATTTGTAATATAATAAGCATTGCTTTTGCAATTTTGCGAAGGTTGTAAGTTTAAATCCTACCAGGTACATGCTTAGCTATTAACTTTTCGAAATCGAGGAACTCGTGGTTAAACCGTTTTTTTACTAACCTTTTTATAAGCGCTTTTGCCGTATTCCGTTAAAACTTTTTAGCAATTTTTAAAATCGGTTTTTTTATTTACAAATTTTTTTATAACCGTACCCTTTTTATTTAACCAGGTATTACTTTAGTTTTATACCTAATTTTTTCGTTAAAAATCTTTTTAACTTTATACTTGTATATTAAATTAATTTCGATTAACTCGTTTATTTTAAATCCTAGTTATTCGTAGCATTAGTGCCGGTACCGGCTTTTAAAGTAAAAAAGCTTTTATGTTTAATATATATCCAAAAGCTATTTGTTTTTTAAGTATAAAAAAAAGCTCGTCGTGCGAGCCTCGCTTAGTATATATATCCCGTGCCGAAGGCCGCGGCGTGCAATTGTACGAGGCAACTTTTAGTATCGGGATTTAACTTGCGATTTGCACAACCTTCGTAAATAACGGCATAACTGGTAATTTCCGCGTTAAAGCCTCCGTGCCGGGAAAACGTTATTCCCGTTACGAAGCCCCGAATCGTGGATTTACCGTATTCGTTAATAGCTTTATGCGATTTTTAGCTGCCGTTTTAACACTGGCAGTTTTTTTTTTCTGGTTGTATTTCCCTTTTTTTAAATATTAGTTCGCATAAGCTAAATTATCTTTTAATAAAGTAATTTAAAATAAGTGTGCGAATTGTGCAAAATAAAAAAAATGGGTGTTAAAAAACATATCGGGTAAAGTAAATTAAACTTCGGGTTTTAATATAAACGTAAAAAATTATCTTTTTAGGTAATTTAACGTTAATATATATATATATATATATATATAATATATATATATATATATATTATGCATCGCACGAAAGCGGCGTAAAAATAAAGAAATAAAAATAACGTAAAGTTAGTAATAGTGGTTAGTTTATATAAAAAGGACGAAATTGTTAAATTATAAATAGCTTCGTGTAAAGGTGGTTATAAAAGGTGGTTTTTCCTTTTTGCTTTTATACGGTCGTACGGAAAAACCCACCTTTGCAGGCATTAAAACGCTTTTTTTTCCTTTTGCTTTTTTCCTTTTTGCATAATACCGCACCTTTCGTTATAATTTTAACTTCGCCCGTTTTTTCCAATTACGCGACTTTTAACTTTTCTTTTTTTTTCGCGTTTAGTTAAAGTTAGTTATCGCGTTGTTCGTTAACGTTTCGCGCGCGCACGTTCGCTTTTTTTCTTTTCCACGTTTTCGGCTGTTTTTCCAAATCGTACGATATTTTTCGTGCCCGCCGTTTAACGTAACGTTTTAGCGTTTATCGTTTAAACTTTTTTAAATGCGATTAGCATTTGTACTAATAATAAAAGTACGATTTGGTTGCGTTTTTCCACCGGCTCGTTTAGCAATCGTTAATTTATAGCAATTTTCGCTATTAATATACGTATTACTTTTTTAGCTTTTTTTCGTATAAAGCTAGTTTTGTTTTTTATTTAGCTCGAAAATGTTCTCGCCGCTTTCCCGTTATACGATATTAAAGTTTAAATAAATATTACTAACCTAAGTATAACGCTTAATAAGCGTGCTATGCTTTTAATAAATAAAATCGTACGGCGCAAGTTGTATTTCCGCGCGGTTTTAATCCATTCGCGCGGAAGTTTAATTCGCCGTTGCTTTTAAAAGTGCGGCAATTTTAGCGCAATTTCGCGCTTTTTTCGCTGCGTATAAATTTGTGGTTTTTAAAGCGAAACTTGCTCGAATTGTATTTAATAATCACACGGTTAAAATTGTAAATACGTTTATATTATATTAGCGTTTTTAAGCTTATTTATTAAAACTTTAAACCGGGGTAATAAGGTTAAAAATGGTAATAACGGTAATAGTGCAGCTAATTTTAAAAGTTATATAATGCTATTATCGAAACAATTGTTTTATTTTAACTTTGCTAATTTTGGTTTAAATCGTAAAGTTATTTTAGTTAAAAATTAATTGTACGAAATAGCTTTTTTTTGTTTAAAAAAGGGGTATGTTATTTTGTACGGTGCTTTTTGCTAAATTTTTACTTTTTTTTTATTTTTTTTTAAAAAACGGGGATTGGTAATAATTAGGGTTTCGTACAAAGCTAAATAATAATAAAAAAGATTTTCCTTTTTACTTTTTTCCTTTTTTATTACGTTTAATATATGCTTTAACTTTAATAGTTACACGATTTGTTAAAATTAAAGTTAATAAAGTGTCGTTCGAATCCTTTTTCGTTAAAACGCTAATTAAGTTATTTCGTTCGTTAATGTAACGGATTTTAAAAATGTTTTAATTTTCGTACAATTCCCGAAATAATATAATATTAATTATTAATTTTTTATCGTGCTTTTTAATTTAATTAAGCATTTGTATAATAATTTTAAATTTATATAAACGATAGTTAAAATTTATAACGTGGTTTATTAATAAATAAGCCACATTAGTTAATAGGCCATAACACCTCGACCTTTAATTAATCGACGCGCATGCTAACTTAACAACGCTAAAAATCCATTTAAACTATTCGGAATTGTATACATCGGACGTTTTTACTTCCTCCTAGCAAATGCGCGCATTATGTCCGGTTTTGCCGCAAATGCCACATCGCCGACGAATTATCGTCGCTTTCCTTTTTTAACCCCTATAATCGCGCATTTTTTACTATAGCTATTTATTTAGCTCTTCCTGGTTTAAAGCATTTCGTACTTTTTCGACAGTATATAACCCTTTTTATCGAACACGTGTTTTTTTGGCCTTCCGGCGTTTGCTTAGCGCTTTATTCGCCTTTCGTAACCTGGAGCACTTTTCCTTTAAAAGGTTAACCCGATGCATAATTGCTTTAGCCCTTTTCGTTAATTAGTTTATAGCCGATAATATAAATAACGGAAAGCTGCTCCGGTAATTGGAAATCCGAGCTTTAATATGTTTGGATTGCGAAATTGCATCCCTAGTTATTTAAAGCGTTTTAAAAGTTTAAGGTTTAGCATCGTTTAAAAGCTTTTTCGAAAAAGTTGGAATTCGTAACCTTACATCCAGCTTTTCCAAAACCGAATCCGGATCGAATGGAGCAAAGCTAGCCTTTTAAAAGCTTTCCCGAATGTTTTTTTCGGTTATAAAGGCAAAAAATGCCGTTTTAAACGCCGAAAAAAACTCGACTTTAGTTACGTGGTTAACGTATAACTTTATTAAGTTTTCGATTTATTAACCGTACGCTTTTTTTAACGGGTTAAAACACTTAACGTTAAGCGGTTAAAAAAAGTAAAACGAATACGAAAGTATGCAAAGCGTAATAATGTTATATTTTTGGCAATAAAGCTCGAAATCCGTCGAATAGTGGCTTTCGTAGCCGTTTAGCATTAACAAACGATAAGGGCTATTTGCGCGCGATGCTATATGTTTATTAAAATGCTAGATTTATTTTAAACCGAGCTCGTTCGTAATCCACCCGTTAAAACTCGTTACAATAACCCAATCGCGTGGAAAGTCGGTTTTCGAATACTAATTAGCCAAATAATACTGCCTTTTAACGATAATAAAAAAGGGGATTACTTAACCGCAATTGTTAACCTTTTAAATAATTATAACCCATTCCCGGTTACTAAGCTAAACCAGCTTTGCTTTACTACGGCTTTCCGATGTTATAATAACTATAATGGCGGCGATTATACCTATAAGGAAGCCGGTTTCGTCGAAGTTGTAAATATCGTTATTTAGGATGCCATATTTAACTATAGTATTTCGTATAAAGTTAAATTAAGTAAAAACGAGCTTAGGATTTTCGCATTTAGCTTTTTGGTAATCGTACTTTCGAATTTAACGCGTGCCGAGCTCCGGGCGGCGTTTAACGAACCTTTCGACCTAGCGCTTACCGACGGTACCCGCGTCGCGTTCGGCGAGCAATCGGTTGGCCATATTTTTAACACTAAAATACCGAGGAGGGAATGCGCGAAAATCCAGTTCGAGTATATATTTAACAAGCGCTTTCTTTTCGGATTTCGTTAATTTCCGTAATCCGGGCATAATGTCGCGTCGAGCAGGTAAGCCCCGCTTTCGACGCGTTAAAGTTATTTTCGCGACCGAGTAAATTTTTGCAGCTTTCCGTATGCTTAGTTTTAGGTTAAATTGTAAAGCCCGAAAGGTAAGCATTACTCGGCTTTCGTCGTTTTCTATTAACATTGTTATGGGCGGAGGAATTAGTCGCGAAAGAAAAAGTGTCGCGTGGTCGCGTGTCGTGGCCTATTAACTAATGTGGCCTACTTACTAATAAACCACGTTATAACGTTTAAAATAAATGTAATTTGTTTTAATATCGTGTTAAAAGCGAATCCATTGTTAAAACCGATTATTATTTTATACAACTCGCTAGTTAAAACGCTACGTATAACTCGTTTGCATTTAGTTAAAAACTAATGCAAAATGTTTGCTTATAACGAGAAAGTTATTATCGTACGATTCGTTTTTTTATTAAGATAATTAAATACCCGAATTGCGATATTAGGTTTTTGTTATTAGCGAATAATTCGTTCGTAAAAACAAACAATTTCGTACGGTTTAAATTTAAAAATAAATAGGTAAATCCTCGTTATGCGTTATTTATTTGCCATTATAACCGCTTGTTTAAATTAGTAATGTCGTTTTTATTTAACGAGTTTACTTAAGCGGTAATTAACAAGTTATACGTTGCTTTTAATTAACAAATGGTTGTTATATATGCGCTTTGTGCGCGTTAAACGACATATTGCTAAACTGCATTTTTAGCTTTTAAATTAATAAATTGGAATTATACTAATTGTTTTTTACATAATGGTAATTTTTTTTGTTAAAGTTCGACTTTGCATTTATTAAACTTTAAATAGTTATCGTGCGTAAAAAAGGATTTCGGCTTAATTTACAACTTAATTTCGTGCAACTTTTTTTTTAAGTTAAAAAAAGGCCGGTATTGCAAAACTACGCGTATCGTCGGTTTACATGCTTATTATTTTCGAATTTATTTAGTTTTATTATGGTAAATAAAAAGCAAAAGTCGTACGATAATATTGTTATTTTTAAAGCCTCGCGGTAATGCGTATGGTACGTTTTTCACTAATAAGTTTCGGGTTTTACCATTCCGTATAATGGTTTTCGAATTTATAAAAGGGAATTTTCGAAGTACTTCCCGCGGATTTTTTTAAATAATCGTGCGATAATTATCCAAGTTAATTTATTTTTTAATTAAATATAAATTTAAGTAATATTTTTAATTTCGCTTAATGTTTTATACATTAGGATTAAAGTTAATCTTAAGGCGAAAATAAACGTTAATTATTTTTTGGATTTTTAAGGTTTAAATAAACAGCTTTTTTTCGTAATCGTTATACTTTTACATAACTATTTTCGACTTTTCGTACAGGTAGTTTATCGTTTTGCCTTTTATTTCCCGTGCGAGCTTTATATTTTAAATTTAAATAAATTAGCATAAGGTTAAATCGTATTAAATAATGTAAATTATGCTTCGTGCGATTAAATTGTCGATTTCCGTCGCGTTTACTTCCTTAAAAGGTTTTTTTGGTATAGTAATTTTGCTATCCGCATAAAGCAGTAATGCTAACTTTTAATTTTTTTTTTTAACTGTTAAAAATGCTTTTGGTTAAACGTTTTTACGCGGGCGTTTTTGCTTTTTTTTAACGAAGCGGTTAAAATTAGGATAACGATAATTTCTTATTGTTTTCCAAATTCGTGCGATAAAAGTTACTAGTTTTTTTGCTTTTTTCCCGTTAAAACGTAGTTATACGGCTTAACTTAAGTTAACCGGAAAGTTTTAAATCCGCTTTTAATTGCAACGGTAATATTAGCGTGGTTCGTTGTTTAAAATGCGTACAATTTTATCCACCCTTTTTTTTCTTTTTAAATTAAAACCTCGCTTTTAAACGGCAATTTTAACAATTCCTGCGTGCAAAGCCCGTTACGTGTGTAAAATGCTTTATTTACGCTAACCTTCGCACGAATGCTTCGAAGCATTTTTATTACTTTTCGAACTGCTTTTGCCCGTTATGCGATATTTAACGATAATAATAAGTTTTAATTAATGCGTAAATACGCATTAAAAATTAAAAAAGTTAAAACAAATTCGTTAAATTTAACTTTATCGTTTAACGCTTTTACCGCTATTTAAAAAAGTGTTTTATCGTTCGTATAATATTTAAATTCGTTTTTAAAAATATCGTACGCTCGTTTAAATAGTATAAAGGCTTGTTTAATTTTACCTAATGCTTAATATGCTTTTATTAGCATTTTTAATACGATATTTTTATAATTTTAGCTTACTTGCAAAATTTTTAAAAAAAAAGTTAATACCGGGTTATGCAAAATATAATCCAATAGCTTTTAATACACGTATATCCAGCATCGACAAAATGCGTTCCATATTTCCTTAGTTTATATATATCGTATAAAATAGCTGTTTAAAAAAAATTGCTATATCGATAACGTGCAATGCGTTTTTTCCTTTTAAAAATATAATATCCACTATTATTTCGTAATTAAACTCGTAATTATTTTTAATGCTAAATTTAAATCGTTAAAAGGTAAAGTTATATATTTAATAATATTATTACATTTAGCTAATTCTTTTTAGCATTTCTTTTCGTATATTTTCGTATTTTGTTTTTTTTAGTAAACGATGGAAAAGTTTCGTACGAAACTGTTTAAATTTTTAATAAAACCTTTTTAGCTTTGGTTTTATAAAAAACGCGGTTAATTTCGTACGATTAATATTAAAAAATAAATATTTTTATTTCCGTATAATTAAAACGGTTATTTCGTTTAATCGTATAATAATGTTTTCCACGTTATTAAAATAGCATTTTAACTTATCGGCATTATGCAAGCAAAAAAAACGGTGTTTAAAATTTTAAAATATAATACGTAACCGTTTTTAATTGGTTTTTTATCCGCATTGTACCGATTAACATTTTAATTTGGTTGCTTTTAAAACGAACTTCGGTTAAACCTAATATTTAATCGATTTTTAAACGAGGGTTTTGTTTTAAATATGCTTTTATTTAGCACTTTTCGATTATAAAAACACGTGCGGCGTTAATATTTAAAAGTTTTTTTTAATACGTTATATTATAATAATTATATAATATAAACTAGTCGGATATTTCGCAAGCGTTTATTTAATAAATATTTTTGCTAATCGTGCGATTAAAGTACGTATAATTTTACAGCTTTAATACGCGGTATCCTAATATCCTTTTCGTAATAATGTAAATCCTCGTGCGGGGTTTGTTAAAACTAATTAGTATTTTACAAAAAATGGTTTTACTATTATTGTAATTTGCAAAATATTATTACGTAATAATTTAGTTTTCGCAATGGTTAAATGGGACCGCATTTAATCGCATTTACGCGATTAATACATTTTTATATGCGTTGCAACATAATTAAGTGTAATTTACATATCGTTTAAATATTACCCTTTATTATCGCGTTAATATTTTACGCGAAATTATTATTTATTTAACGCAATCGCGATACGCGTATTTAATTTAACGTGGATTTTCCCGTTATATTCGCGTTTTTATTATATCGACGGTATTTTTCTCCTTTTATAAAAAAGGATGTATTTTTTGCTTTAAATTATAGGATTTTTTTTTTAAATGTATTTACGATACCGTTATCGGCGAGCTTTTCGGTATTGTTGTTTTTACTTTAATCGCTTTTTATACAGCACAATCCGCTTACAACCCGTCGTTTTCGATATCGCCGTTAGTATTATTAGGTGCTACTTGCATTTTATTTGTTTTAATTTTTTAACCCGTATATAGCCTTTTCGCCCACTTTTTTATTCGCTAGTTTACAAAAGTAGCAACCTTTTTAACATTTACGGCATTCGTTAAATCATTTGGCGTTTTTTTTACCGTTAATACGATCGTTTTTAAAACTCGAAAAGGTTATAAGCGGCATTTCGGCCGCCGCCGAAGCTTTTACCGCTTTACGACATAAGTTAAAATAGCTACCGACGTTAAAAAAGCATATTCGGAGGAATTTTGTAAAAAACGATTCGACTTTTACGGTTTTGCAAATTTATGCGGGATTTAATAATAGTAGCTTTATGCTTTTAACTATTAAATTATATCGTGGTTTTAATAAAAGTGCGAACGCTTTTTGTTATCCTTCGTAAAACTAAAGCAAAAATGCAAATTTATTTTTTTCGGTTATGCAATATGCGCAATTTAACGTATATTATTCCTTTTTCCAGCCAAAAGAATTATTAAAACATATTAACCATTAATATTAATATAAAACCTTTGCTTTTGTAAAAAGCACGGATAGTAAGTTTAGTTTTATTAAAAATATGTGTTAATCCACGTAATTAGCGCGTGCATTAAAAGAAACCCCACGTTTCGTAAAGCAGCAAGTTTATGGACCGTGCGCTCCTACGAGCTTACAAAAGGGGATTTTAAAATCCCTTTCCTGTAATTAAATTCCTTTTTAAAACATGCATTACTACAAATACCAATACCAGATTTATAAATTTTTGTTATTCCTTTTAAAAGATTTCCGTGCTTATAAAAGTACCACTCCTACTAACATTAATTAGTATTACTTAAAAAGGCAACACAAATAGCAAGGTAAAGGATTTAAACGTTTAATACCTTTTTCGAATAAGCGATTGGGTTAACGTGAAAGTTTAAAAGCAAAAAAATCGAATTTTACTATTCGGTAACGCGTTATACGGGAGTTAATCACGTATTAAAAGCACCTTTTTATTGCAAGCGATTAAACTTTTATTTATAAAATTTAAACAAACGTAAAAAAGGCGTTACGTAATCCTTTTAAGCATTTTCCTGCGTTAAGCGATTGGACTTTTAAATCGATTACTTAAACGATATTGCTCGTTACCCTTACCGATAACATATCCGACATTTCGAAATAACAAACGGCAAAAAAGCTTAGCAATAAGCAAAAAATAATTACAAAAAGCGCATTAATAACATTCGACTTCCCCAAATCCTTCGCAAAGAATATCGATATGCCTTTTTTATTAAATCCATTATACAATTTCGAAGAATTACTAAACTAAGCTTTTATCGCTCGCCGGAACGCATAAATGTTTAAAATATTGCTTTCCTACGGTAACATATATAGCGATAATTTTTTAAGCGACGTATTCGAAAATTACGCGGGGTAAAAAGCAAAGCATTTTAACGACCTCGATTTACGAATTACCCGCGTTTTTAAAAAACATTTGGAAAATTATAAAATCCCCGTACCCGGTTTACTAAAAGGAAAGCTTAGCGAAAAGCTTATACAAATTATGCGATAAGAGTTAATTTTTAAATTAAAAACTTTTGCAACCCGATTACAATCGCCTTTTTCCTAAAATCGCACGAGCCCCAAAACAAACGATCGCCGGATTAACATTACAAATGCCCGCGGAATAACACGTTACGCCACTTTTTTAGCGGAGCCCGCGGTTAAGCGATAAATTGGTAAAAATGAAATTTAAAAATTATTAAACCGGTAGTTTAAAAATCCAGCCCGTTTTCGAAAAGATTTTCCAACCTCCTTTATAAATACGAACTTTCCGCCTCCCAGGCCTTTTTCCCTTTTAATCGGAAATTACCGAACCCGAAATCGCAATAATCTTTTAAATAACCATTTTACAATCCTACAATCTTTTTAACCCCTTTTTACCGGAAATTACCGTATTAAGTATCGTAATAACCTTTTAAACAACCTTTTTTTAGCCTCGCGGTTAGCTTTTATTAATTAATCCTTAGCTTTATCGATTTTTTAACCCAATCCTACTTTAAAATTGCACTTTAAGCAATATTTGCAATAAAAGGATCGCGGAAAAAGCATTCCGCCGATCGAGGAGCATAAATTGCAGCAATATTGCGCTTTTAATATAAAACCCCGGCGTTTGCGAAGTTTTTATATAAATAACTCCTCCTAAAGGAGGTGCTTAACGCCGCTATCGATAGGAGCTTAATAAAAGCATTCCAAAACGCGTGGGATAAAAAGTACAGCTATTCCGGTAATTTATACGATAATTTAAACGATAAAATCTTGTTTTTCGCAACCACATGCGAAACTTTCGAAATACCCCTTTTATAACTCCATGCGATTTTTCCTTAGGCATTTTAAAGCAAAGCAAAGCAGTAATACACCCGGTATATCGGGTATAGCCTTACTTTTCGAAAGATTTATATAATTTTTAAAGCGTATTTCGATATTAAGGTTAACCAATTACTGTATTATATAAATTAAAGCTCGATTACCTTTTAAATAGTCCGTTTAAAAATCGCTAACGCAGATAAATCTAATATGGAAATTTTGCAAACCTTTTTAAATAAACTGCAAAATTGCCAACGCGTTTTTAGACCTTTTTACCAAAACGAAAACCAATTAATTGCAAGCATTTTAAAAGCAATCCAAAGCGTGCCGAAGTTTAAAACCGTTTTTATAAACCCCGATAAAACTTTTAAAAGCCTATTTTCCCAGTTTAAAAACATAATGCGAGTGGAAGAAAAACGCATAACCCCCCGGCATTTATTTTATAAAACGGAAGTTTAAAAATTACAAAATCGCAAAAAGGATAATAAAAGTTAAAACCGAGCATATAAACCCAAATCTTTCCGACTAAGCCCCCGTTTACGCCCATATATACGCGGTTGCTGGATTTGCAAAAAGCCGGATTGCAAATCGATACGCACTTTTTTAAAAAATAATAACGATTTAAAAAGCAATAAAAAGCATAAAAAAAAGCAGAAAACAAACTACGCAAAAGGTACACCTAATTCCTCGCATTAGTAAAGCCCGAAAGCATTAACGAAAAGGAATAACCATTTTTTAATTTTAACAATTAAAAACAAATAAAAAGGAGGATTATAAAAGTAGCTATTTTATAACTTCCGTTACGGCCGCGTATTTAATTGAAAAGGCTTTTACTTACCGCATTTATAAGCGCTAAAATTCGGGATTTGGCAAGCTTTATTCCCATATTTTTGCGGATTAGGTATTAGTTTAATATAAAATCCGAAGCATTAAGTAATAGCAAAAGATTTTTTCGGATATAAGTATAGCAATAACTTTTACGGCCGGAAAGGATCAAATTTACGCATTCCAACGCTATAAGCTAAATCTCATCGTTAATATAAACGGGCATAAAAAACGCGTAATTTTCGGATTAAAAAAAGCTGTTTTTAATATCGGAAAAATTATTATTTCGACCCCGATCGGCTAAATTACGTTTTTCGTAGTTCCAGTTTTAACCCTTTTCCTGCTATGCTTTGCAAATATGGATGCATTGCACGTTTACTTAAATAATACGCGCAACGAGCTTATAAAAAACGACGGTACGCGCGTCCCGATTATAAAAAAGCACGGCCACTTTTGGTTTTTTTTTAACGATATTACCCATATATTATAACGGCAATTAGCTTTATAACGGAAATAAAAATCGCGGAAGCAGTTTTCTTTATAAAAGCTAAGCTAAAGCGCGTGTATAAACGCTTTGGACACCTATTTATCGATAAGCTTTGGAACGTTTTAAAACGTGCAAAACACGAAACTAATCGCGACGCTTTCGCAATAATTAACCGAATGTGCCATTTTTATTAAAAAAAGGGTTTTGCACCATAACGCTTTCGATTTAAACTTTAGGATAATATCGTTTTAACTACGAAATAATTATAAACGTGTTTTACGTTAATTATAAGCCAATTTTTTACGTAATTAATGCGAATATAGCTTTTAATACTATAGCGCTTTTTAAAAACATATCGGTAAAAAAAACGTGGGAAGCTTTTAAATGGTGCTGGATTAACGTTTTATTTAAGGCCTTTTAACGTGATTTTTTACGATGCCGGTATTAATTTCGCCGCGAGCGAATTTTAAACGAAAGCAAAACTTTTTGGGATTATTTATAAGCAGGTTTTAATCGAAACGCATTAGTTAATCGGTAAAATTGAAAAATATCACGCCTTTTTACGCCGGGCTTTTAATATTATCCAATAAAAATGCCTAATTATGCATTTCGAATTAGTGCTTTAGGGAATAGTAAAAACCGTAAACGACACGGCCGGCCCCGACGGATTTATCTTTACATTGCTCGTTTTTAAAGCAATGCTTTAAATTAATAACGAATCGTTACCTTTATAAACCTAGGTATAAAAAGCCGTTGCAATTAAAAAAGTTATAATAAAAATCCGGATTTTACACGATAAGCGACGTATGTAAAAAGCATTAGTTATACGTAACGGACCGAATATAAAACGGGTACTTCCGAGCTTTTTAGCTTTAAAAAGCGAGGTTTTAGTATTCCGGGAAAAGGACGGATGGTAAGGCTTTTACAAGGTTTTATTTACAATAAACACGTTAGTTACGGTGGAAACGATTAACGGTAACGCGATTTTTAAAAGCACGGTGGTTAAACCCTATTATAAAGCAAAAAAACCTATCGTGTAAAAATCCGAAAAGCAACCAGCACCTTTCGAGTATTTTAAGCCCGAACAGTTAAAACGCCGAAAAAACCCCCGAAAAGAAAGCCGTAAAACAGCAAAATAAAAAGCTTTAGGATTAAACAGCCATTTTATTTAAAGTTACGGTATTACCCAAAGTTCCTAATAAACGAAATCGCTTTTATAAAAACGCATAATTAACAATTGCAATAAAACGAAGCTTTTAGCAAATGCATACGACGTTTTTAAACGTTAAAAAGCACTAATTTTACCAATTAGCGATCCGATTTAAGCAAAAAGGCAAAATCACAGCTTCCGGTTTACCATTTAAACAGTTTACGTAATAAAAACTAAACGAGCTTATTAACGCTAAAATGATTAAACCGATTATAAAAAGGATTTCTAATAATGCTACGATTTTTGGATTACGAATTATAAACGAGGTAAAAAGGCAAATTTCGAAGCTTTTTAAAAGTTAAAATTCGTAATTATAAGGTATAATAACGAAAAAAAGCATAACATTTTTACACAATTTCCCACGATTATAAAATGCAATTAACGATTAATTTTAGCGATTATACTATCGCTTACCTTTATAAGGTTTAATTTAATAATCCGAAATATTAGCCAAACGTATATACAATCGGATTTAAAATTGCAAAAAAACGTTTTCCTGCGCTTATTTAAAAAGTTATCGGCATGGTTTAAACCAGGCACGCTATTTAAAATGATTAAACCTTTTTACGAAATTGCGGAATTAGGTTTACATTAGTTCGTTATTTACCAAAAACATTATAAAAAGCGTTTAAACTGCTAAACGTTAAGTTATAATTTTTATTTGCTTATTTTAAAAAGCGGATAAAGCTTTAAAATCGTAAGCATGTAAATAAACGACACTTTAAATTTTAAAAATCCGGACTTTTTAATAAAAGAAAAATTGGCGATTTAAAAAGTAGGCTTTCGTGCAAAACCAAAATCGATTTTTAAACCGGGAAACGAAGCCGATTTTAACAAATGCAAAATCCTAATAGGAAATTATAAGCTCGAAATTCGATAAAAGAAATAAAGTAAAAAGCTCGAGCTAATAAAAACCGATTTAAAAAGCTTAAGCTATAAATATGTCGTTTAAAAAGCTTAAAACGCATATATTAATTCCATATGCTAACCGGAAGCCGCATTCGACTATTCCGTAGCGGCGTAAGCTAAAAACCCGGGATAAAGGACGTGGTTAAGCTAAATAAAAGGATTAAATAGCAAATCGATAACGCTAAAAAAAAACTAAAGTACGTTTATTAGATTTGTAAAAAACCAACTTTTACGTTTTCGTAAACGGATTATTCGCGAATAATTTAAATTTAAATTTACAAATCGGGTTCGTAATTGTATTAGGCAAAAAAAATCCGATAATTAAAAAATTAACTTTTAATTAATCGGGAACATTTTACATTAAACGTTAGTTAAATGCAAAAGGGTTATAAAAAGCGTTTTCGCAAGTGAGATTTACGAAATGGTTAACGGGTTCGATGCAGCTTACGTTTTCCATTTAACGCTCGCAACGATTTTTAAAAAGCTAAATTAAAAAAGCTTTGAAATTAATAATTTGCATCGATAGCTTTTCGCTATATTAATGCCTCGTATAATTGGGCATAATAGCGGAAAAAAGGCTTATAATCGATATTATAGCATTTAAAAAATCCTACGAAAAACGCGAAATCGACGAAATCCGCTGGATCGCAAAATTAAATAATCCGGCAAACGCGATAACTAAAAATTAACTAAATAAAGCTTTGGAAAATTTGGTTATAAGCAATATAATAACGGTACAAATCGAAAGTTAAATAAAATACGAAAAATAATAAAAAAAAGCGAAGGAAAGCAGTTAAAATCGATTTATTATAATTTAAAAATGGCCAATAATGTGATTAAAAAAAACGAAATTACTAAAACGCCAAAACACCGAAAAACAATTTTACGAACGACCATCCTAAGTTTTAGGAAAAACCTTTACTATTACCGGATATATTACCAGCTTATTTATTAACATTACTAGCATCCTTATCCTTTTTTCCCTTTTCGACCATCTTTTCGTCCTTATCCTCGTTATCGTTAGGAGTACCAAATAAACTATCCTTTGCTTTTAAAAACGCCGTATCGAATATACGTTAAACGGCAGCGCGGCCCGCCGCTTTCCGCTTAGCAGCATTTATTTTAATAAAATTAGCGTTAACCTTACCGGCTTATTCCTCCTTTTTAAAAAGGATTATGCATTTAATAGTAAAGCGCCATTTCGCGAAATCCTAAAAACAGCGAAAGCATGGTTAATAAAGCATTGGAGTAGTTAAATAACGGATTAGCCATTATACTTTGTTAATAATAGTTTCGCGGAAGTATTTAATTATAAACTTTTTGGCTAAAGCCATTGCGATTTTAAAATTACCGGTTGTTAGCGCAAAAGATTAGCAAATTAAGGTTTGAGAAATTACTTACACCGGTTGGCACGAATAACCAAAAGCATAAAACCAGCAACGGTTGCCGGCCGGCTTGGTGTTAAAGCACCTAATCTTATTAAACTTGCCGGCCAAAAGAGAGTTAAGGCAATTTAAGCATAGGAACGATCTTTGTTTACCTTTTGCAAAGCGCGGGCGAGCAAGAGTTTTGCCTTTTCCTTTTTTAACACGAGTCTTTTTAACGCTATTGTTTAAAACCGTTTTAATGCCAATTTAACCTTTAGCGACGGATTTTCCTTTGTTAAATCCAGAAAAGCGAAAAAACGCCATCGCGGTGATCGAACGATTAGCAGAATGGGAAAGCGGAAATCGGCAGGCAGGCAGTCGGTTAAAGCGTTGGGAGTATAAAAAGCCAATCCAAAATCACAATAATTAAGGCAACCTACGGCCTTTTATATATCCTAAGCCAAGCCTTGTAAGTTATACTCGCGATTCGTTCCTTCCTATTTTTACAAATTAACAAGCGCACGGCTTAATAGATTTTTATTAAGCCTGTTTACCGCTATTGCGCGCATTTAAGTTGGCGTTACCTAATTTTACGAGCGCCTAACCAGGCATTGCCCCACTTCCTATTATTCCTATTTACAGTTTTTACCGAGTTTAAGCATAGCCTTTCCTTTTATTCTTTTTCCTTTTGTTTTTAAAGCAAATTGCCAAATCCGGATTCCATTGTTATTAGTATTGTTAAATCCCCGGATTTGAAAACGAGCATTTGACCGATGTACGCGTTTAAAGAAAAAATTGCCAGTATTAATCCACGTAATTAACGCGTGCATTAAGGGAAACCCCACGTTTCGTAAAGCAGTAGGTTTATGAACCGTGCGCTTTTACGAACCTATAAAAAGGGATTTTAAAATCCCCTTTTTGTAACTAAATTCCTTCCTAAAACATGCATTACTACAAACACCAGTACCAGATTTATGGATTTTTATTATTCCTTTTAGGAGATTTCCGTGCTTACAAAAGTACCACTTTTACTAACAATATGGATATTTTTTTTCCAATTTTATTTTGGTTTGCCGATTACGAGGACGTTTTTTTTAATACCGATATTCGTTTACGTTTTTTCCGGTTTATTAAAGCGAAATATTAATTACGTATTTTGTTAAATTAAGTTTAGCATTTTACTATTCGCAATGTTTTGCAATTTTGGCTTGTTTTTGTTTAAATTCCTTTATTTTACAAGGTTATTTATTATAATAGCGGTGCGAATGGGTTATGCAAACGTAAGTTAAAAGTTTAACGGGCGGATGTTATTTTTGTTATTTTATTTTATATGCTTTGTGTTACTTTAAAACGATAGCGTTTTAGCGCTGCTTTTAACACGCTTATAAATGTCGATATAAATTCGCGTTTTTTTAAAACCGAATCGTTAAAAGTTAATTGCGGCCGTTTTTATTTGCATTAAAAGCATTTACTATTATATTAAAAGTAAATTAACAGCTTTTACCAGCTTTTAAAATTACAAATATTAGTTTTACTTTGTATTAAAAGCAATTTGCTAATTAAATTAAAAAAAGCTATTGTTTTCCTTATGTAATTGTTTTACAAACGCTTTTAACGTTTTTACTTTTAAATTTAATGTGCTAATGGCTTCGCTTTTACAAATAATAGTTTATGCATTTATAAACATATAATTTCCATTTAACTACGTGGCGTTTACCTTATTATATTACGTAAATCCTCGTTTGCTAAATAAATGCAAAGCAATTTTTAACTTTCGAAATGCACTTTTTTAAAGTACTTATCGGTTACCGAAAAATTGCTTTAGCATTTTAGCATTTGCTTATAATGCTTAAGCATATTTTTATCGCTTAATAGCACGTTATTAATACTAAGTATTTTTTAATGCTATTAAATAACGAGGTATTTTAATAGCTATTTATATATTATATTAAGTTTAAACTTTTAACTTATACAGTTTTAAATAGTTTTATTACACCGTATAAGCATAGTAATTTAAATTGTTTTATCGATAAAAAATAAAGTTAACCACGTATATAAAAGGTTTAGCGAAAATCTTTTTAAAAGCCTTTTTAAAATAAAAGGTTTAAACCGTGGACCGGATTTAACAAAATATTATAAAAAATGGCTAAAAACTAAGTTTTTACCTTTTAAAAGGTCCCAAAGCGAGGAACGAGCGAAAAGGGGGGTTATAACGTTATACCTTGTTTTTTTCGCAAATTTTTTTTTCATTTATTCGGTAATTTCCACAAAGAGGTCCCACATACCGTTTAATGCTAAACTAATATACTTTAAAATTAACATGCGAAATGTGTTATCGGCGTAAGCTTTTACACTTAAATAGTGTAAAATTAATTCGTGGGGGGCTTTTTCGCGAAATCGGGAAAAAAAATCCGTACGGTCGGATGTTTTTACAACCGCCGACCAAAAGTTTGCTTTAAGGTTTTTACGCAGCCTTTTTAGCTTAATTATTATGCCGCTAACGTGTTTTAACTAGCCTTTTTATTTATGGAAGTATTTTTAAACAACTAACAATTACTTAATCCGTTCGATATTCGAGTAAAACCTCCCGATGTCGAAATGTTTAAGGTTTTTAATATTTTTCTTTTTCTTTTAATTGCCGATAACGTGGTAATATGGGGTTCCGTTTTTATAATGTTTTCGAACGGCGTAATAGTTAAAAAAGCTAAACTTTTTAATGTTTTAGTTAAGTTTTTTTTTAGCGAAAGCGTACACTTTAAGTACGTTAAAAAGACGAACTTTAATGCAAGTTAAAATGGTATATTGCCGACGTAAAAGTCGACGACTTGCAAATCGTTTAATTGTTAATTTATTAATAGTGGTATTTCGTTTTGCATAAGCGAGTTAATCGGTTAATTTATTAATAGTAAAGATAATAAAGAAAATGTTAGTTGTTCGGCGAATTAAACGTCGTGTTAGTCGAATATAGCGTTTTTAACGAACAATAATTGTGAAAGTGGGAAAAACAAAAAGGGAAAGGACGAAGCCCCGAAAATTTGGAAAAAGAAATTTATAGTTGTTAGTTGCTTTGCTGCCTAAAACATTATTGGAAAATCAAAACGTGGTGTTTTATCCTTTTTACACTTTTTCCACACCGCGCGGATACCAAAGCTAATTTAATATTACAAGTATTATATTAAAAGGCTTTTAATATCGGTTTTGTTTTTTAAGTTATTATTATTATACAAAGGTTAAAAGCTTTCGTATTTTTAAAAGAATGTATTAAAATTTATTTCTTTTGTGCTTAGGTTTTTACACGTTTAAAAAACCTTTACTTCGCGTTATTTCGTTTTTTTTTGCGGGTGGTTAATTAACTAGTAGCCTTTTTTGCATATATAGCATCGTTTGGTCGTGCGAAGTTAAAAGTTGCTTATGCAAAGCTGGAAGTTAGCTTTAAGTTTAAAACCGGTTTAACCCGTGTTTTAAAACGGGGGGTTGCTTATACGAAGCTTTTAATTGTTATAATAGCGTTTATTCGTATAATTAGCGTTATGCAAAGCGTTTTTTAATAGGTATTAGTTTTTACTCGTGCGATTTATAGCTATTTGGAAAAATGCTCGCAAATTAGCGAATAATGCTTTACACATTTCCTAATAAGTAAAAACGGAGTTTTCCAAATTTAAAACGCTACGGTAAGCTTGTATAACCGTTATATGTAAAACGATTTCGTTTTAAAAGCTTTCGCTTAATGCTTTTTATACAAGCTGGAATTTATTAAGCATAATTTTTAGCATTTCGCGTAATGTTTTATTAAAATACGTTTATTTTATTTGTACGAAAGTGGTTATTATTTAATCCGTTTAATATTATATATAATTTAGTTTCGAATTAAAATGTGTGTTTAAAAAGTTATATGTTTCGTTTTACGTTTTATTTAATTCGATATAATTAACGTGGTTTACAAACGAGTCGCGCATATAAGCGAGTCGCGCACTTACACCCGACTTCCGGTTAATCGACGCGCATGCCAACCTAATAACGCCAGGAATCCATTTAAACTACTCGGAACTGTATACATCGAACATTTTTACTTTTTCCTAATAAATGCGTGTATTATATCCGGTTTTACCGCAAGTGCCACATCGCCGATAAATCGTTATCGCTTTTTTTTATTAACCCTTATAATCGCGCATTTTTTGCTGTAATTGCCCATTTAGCTCTTTTTAATTTAGGACATTACGTATTTCTTCGACAGTATGTAACCCTTTTTATCGAACACGTGTTTTTTTAGCCTTCCGGCGTTTGTTTAATGCTTCGTTCGCTTTGCGTAACGAAGCAACTTCGGCTTTAAAAAGGGCTATTTAATGCATAATCGAACTCGTTCCTTACGCAAGCTGGTTTACAACCGCTAATATAAGTAACGAAAAGCTGCTCCGGTAATTGGAAATCCGAGTTTTAATATATTCGGATTGCGAAATTGCTTCCTTAGCTATCCGCGGCGTTTTGGAGGTTTAAAGTTCGGCGTCGTTTAAAAGCTTTTTCGGGGGAGTTAAAGTTCGTAGCTTTACATCCAGCTTTTCCAAAACCGAACCCGGATTAAAAAAAGCAAAGTTAGCTTTTCGGAAGTTTTTTTAAATGTTTTTTTCAATTATGGAATTAAAAAATGCCGTTTTAAACGCCGAAAGGAACTCGACTTTAGTTACGTGGTTAACGTATAACCTTATTAAGTTTTCGATTTGTTAACCGTACGCCTTTTTTAACGGGCTAAAACATTTAACATTAAGCGGCTAAAAGAAGTAAAACGAATGCGAAGGCATGCAAAGCGTAATAATGTTATATTTTTAGTAATAAAGCTTAAAATCCGTCGAGTAATAGCTTTTATGCCCGTTTAATACTAATAAACGATGGGACCTTTTTTTGCGAGCTGTAATGTGTTTATCGAAATGCCGAATCCATTTTAAGCCGAGCTCGTTCGTAATCCACCCGTTGGAATTTATTAAAATAACCTAATCGCGTGGAAAATCGGTTTTCGAATACCAATTAGCCAAATGGTATTGCTTTTTAACGATAATAAAAGGGGGGATCGCTTAACCGTAACAGTTAACCTTTTAAATAATTATAACCTATTCCCGGTTGCTAAACTGGATTAGCTTTGCTTTATTACGACCTTCCGATATTGTAATAACCATAACGGCGGCGATTATGCTTATAAGGAAACCGGTTTCGTTAAAGTTATAAATGTCGTTATTTAAAATGCTATATTTAACTATAATGTTCCGTATAAAGTCGAACCACGTAAAAACGAGTTTAGGATTTTCGCATTTAGCTTTTTAATAATCGTACTTTCGAATTTAACGCGTGCCGAGCTTTGCGCGGCGCTTAACGAAGTTCGCGACCTAGTTTTTGCCGACGACGCCCGCGTCGCGTTTAGCGAGCAATCGGTTGGCTATATTTTTAACATTAAAAGGCCGGGGAGGGAATGTTTGCGAATTTAGCTTAAATATGTATTTAATAAACGCTTTTTTTTCGGATTCCGTTAATTTTCGTAATTTGGGCATATTATCGCGTCGAGCAAATCGGCCGACGCGTCGGTCGCGCAATGTAAATTTAGGAATATCGTAAATTTTAACCGCCGAACGCAAATTTAGTTCCCGATTAAATTAAATTGCTTACATAGCGAAAATAATCCTAGCTTTTTTCGATGTCGATTTTATTTGTGGTTATTAAAAAATTAAAGTTGGAAGTGGGAAACGCGTATCGCATTAGAAAATGCGCGATTTGCTTATGTACGCGATTCGCTTATAAACCACGTTAGCTTTTTATTACTTATTAAGTTAATTATAACTATTATTTTATAATTTTTTCGAATTTTTTAAATTTTTAAAATGGTTTTTTTTCAAATTTTAACTATTATTTAAAACCTGGTAAAATTTTAAAATTTAATTATATTTTAAAATTTCGGAATTAATATTATAACTTTTTATAAACCATTTTATTTAGCAACTTTTTTACGTGTTTTTTAACCTTTTATAAAATTTTATTTAAAACTTAGCGTTATTGCGTTTAGTATAAAGCTTTTTAACGGTGGTAAGATTTTTTTACTTTTATAACGGGGTGGAATAAATTTAAAATAATTGCAACCTTTTCGCTAGTTATTTTTAAAAGTGTTATTCCTTTTTTAAAGTTTAATTATCGCTATTTCTTATTAAAATCCTTTTAATAATAATGTTTTATTACGTTTCGCGATTTTTTTCCCGAATTTATACGTTAGTAAAAGCTTAACGTATTATAACGGCGATTTTAAATTAAGTGTACCATTTTAACCCGTTTTTATTAAATTTATATGTTTTGTATAAATCGTTATAACAAGCCATCCAGTTAAAACCTAGCCCGAAGTATAAACTTTTAAATTTAACTTTTTATTAATAAGCTGTTACCGTTTACTTGCTTTATTTTGCAAGTTAAAAGTAATATTTTTTAACGTGTTCGAATTATCCACATTTATAACATTTTTTGTTTATAATATTAAATTAGCTTTAATGTTCGCGCGGCGTGGAAAAAGCATAAAAAAAACAAAACCCCGCGTTTCGATTTTTTACTAGTGTTTTAAGCAGTAAGCAATAGGCAGCAACTTGTTTTCCCTTTTTTTAACGTTTTCGAGCGTCGTTCTTTCTGCTTTTTTCTCCCTTTTAATTATTACTACTATTCGTGCTACAAACAGTTTTCGATAACTAATAATATAACGCATAAATAAACTTACTATTATTCGGTCCACTTTCTCCACTTTTAATAAACCATTTAACTAACTCGCTTATGCAAAACGAAACATTAATATTATTAACGAGCTAATAATTAAACGATTTACAAATCGTTAACTTTTACGTCGGTAATATACCGTTTTAACTTGCATTTAAATCCGTTTTCCTAACGTAGCCAAAATATACGCTTTCGCTAAAAAAACTTAATTAAAACATCGAAAAGTTCGGCTTTTTTAACTATTACGCCGTTCGAAAGTATTACAAAAACGGCACCCTACATTACTACGTTATCGGCAATTAGGATAAAAAAAAATATTAAAAACCTTAAACATTTTAACATCGGGAGGTTTTACCCGAATATTAAGCGGATTAAACAATCGTTAACTGTTTAAAAATACCTTTATAAGCGGAAAAGCTAATTAAAAACACGTTAACGGCATAATAACTAAGTTAAAAAGGTTGCGCAAAAACCTTAAAGCAAACTTTTGGTTTGCGGTTGTAAAAACATTCGACCGTACGGATTTTTTTTCCCAATTCCGCGAAAAAGCCCCCGCGAATTAATTTTACATTATTTAAATGTAAAACTTTACGCCGATAACACGTTTCGCATACTTATTTTAAAATATATTTGTTTAATATTGGACGATATATAAAACCTTTTTATAAAAATTACCGAATAAATGCAAAAAAAAATTGCAAAAAAAACAAAATACAATATAAGCCTTTTTTCCGCTCGTTTTTCGCTACGAAACCTTTTAAAAAGTAAGGACCTAATTTTTAGCCATTTTTTATAGTATTTTGCTAAGTTCGGTTTACGGTTTAAACCTTTCACTTTAAAAAAGCCCCGGAAGGCCCCTCGCTAAACCTTTTATACACGTAGCTAATTTTATTTTTTATCGATAAAACGACCTAAATTACTATGTTTATACGGTGCAATTAGGTTGTTTAAAACAGTATAAGTTAAAAGCTTAAACTTATATAATTACATATATAGCTATTAAAATGCTTCGCTATTCGATAGCATTAAAAAATACTTAGTAATCGATAACGTGCTATTAAGCGATAAAAATATACTTAAGCATTATAAGCAAATGCTAAAATGCTAAAGCAATTTTTCAATAACCGATAAGTATTTTAAAAAAATGCATTTCGAAAGTTAAAAATTGCTTTGCATTTATTTGGCAAACGAAAACGCACGTAAGTATAATAGGGTAAATTCCACGTGGTTAAATAAAAATTATGTATTTATACAAATGCATAAACCATTATTTGTAAAAGCGAAGGTATATGGTACGTTAAATTTAAAAATGAAAGCATTAAAAGCATTTGTAAAACAATTAAACGAAAAAAACGACAATTTCCTTTAATTAATTAACTTGTTTTAACTATCGCTAATATAAAATAAAACTAATGCTTGCATTTTTAATACCGGCAACCGTAAAAAATAAAACACCGATTTGCGCCGAGAAAATTGCGATAACGGTCCGGGCAAATCCATAGCTTTCTTTAAATAAAAAACTATAATGGGATCCAAATTTATTACTATAGGATTAGGCTTATACTAACTTTCCGCAGTAAAAAACGAAATATAAAATAAAATAAAAAAATAAAAGTTCGATCGAAATTCCGATAATATACGCCGATAAAAACTATCCGACTTTATTTTATAATATTTAACCTTTTAAATTAAAAAAACCCAAATAAAAATAAGCCGGAATTAAAACGCACCGCGTATATAAAAATGCTAAATTTAGTTTAACATAATACGCGACCAGCGCTGCAAATCGATAAACCGAAAAAAAATTAAACGTATATCGAAAAAAGAAAAAATGTTTTATAACCAAAAAGGGCTTAACGAGCGCCATAAAGGTTATTAATTTTAAAAAGGTTTAATTTTTTAAATCCACTACCGCTTTTATAACTTATAACAAATGCGACGTTTCGCATATCGTTAAAAGGATTCCTATAATGCTATATATTAACGGGAATATTAGTAAAAAAGCGATAAGTAATAATACGCATATTGCAAAACCGCGAAACATAAATAAACATATTAAACTTAATGCTTTATATATTACCGTATTTACGTTAAAACTACAATCGATACTACGATAAAACTTAATGCCGGGTAAAAAAAACCAAAGTTAAGCGTGCTAGCACGCATTTTACACCGGATAAGCTATAAATTTCCGTTAATTAAATTGCTAATAATATAACGTTTAATATTAAAAACTTGTTTTACTGTTAACGCAAAACGGTTAAAACCGCAACCGTTGTAAAAATAACGCCGATAGCCTTTTTAAAAACCGGATACCATAATAGCGGTAGTAATAGTAAAAAGTAGGAATAGTGCACCGAATGTTAAAAAAAAATGGAAGTAATATTAAAAAAAGTGCGGCTGGTCGAAAAAGTGTCGAAGCGATAGTAAAGGATATAACGAACGGCGGTTATACTTAATAACGCCAGCAACGGTAACGAAAAAATCGAGCTAAAAAACGAACAGTATTATATAAAAAGCGATTAAAATAAAAGCGACGATATTAAATCGATCGCTTGTAACGAAATCGTAAATACATCGAAAAAAAAGTAATTTTACAACTCGTAGCAAATAAAGCACCTCTTTTTATAAGCGTTAAAAAAACGGTCGAAATAATAAAAACGCGAAAATAACGGGAAAATCCACGTTTAATAAAATGCGCGTATTGCAATCGAATAAATAAATAATAATTTCGCGTAAAACACTAATGCAATAATAAAAAAAATGTTTAAACGACCGACGTTAAAAAGCATTTTAAAAGGCTATGTAAAGCTGCAATATGCCGATTACATTTAATTATATTGCAACTTATATAAGGATATATGCATTGCGAAATTGCGATTAAATGCGGTTTTATTTAGCTATTGCGAAAATTAAATTATTATATAATAATGTTTTGCAAATTACAATAATAATAAAACCTTTTTTTGCAAAACACGAATTAACCCCGATAAACCCCGCATAAAAGCTTATATTATTACGAAAAGGATATTAGGATACCGCGTATTAAAACTGTAATTTTAAATTAGCTTTAGTGTTCACGCGGTGTAAAAAAGCATAAAAAAGGACAAAACACCGCGTCCTAATCTTCCAATAGTGTTTTAAGCAGCAAAGCAGCTAATAATTATGGATTTCTTTTTTTAAATTTTGGGGCGTTTTTTCCCCTTTTGTTTTTCCCACTTTTACAATTACTGTTCGTGGAAAACGCCATATTCGACTAATACGACGTTTAGTTCGCCGAATAACTAACATTTTCTCCACTATTTCCACTATTAATAGATTAACCAATTAACTCGCTTATGCAAAACGAAACATTACTATTAATAAGCTAACAGTTAAACGATTTGCAAGTTGTTAATCTTTGCGTTGGTAATATACCATTTCGACTTGCATTTAAGTTCGTCTTCCTAACGTACCCGAAGTGCACTTTCGAACCCGAAAAGCTAATTTAAAGGATAAAAAAGTTTAGCTTTTTCGATTATTACGCCGTTTAAAAGCATTATAAAAACGGCACCCTATATTACCACGTTATCGGAAATTGGAATAAAAAGAAAAACATTAAAAATCCTAAACATTTCGATATCGAAAGGTTCCACCCGAATATTAGGCGGATTAAGCAACCATTAGCTGTTTAAAAATACTTCCACAAGCGGAAAAGCCAGTTAAAGTACGTTAATAGCGCAATAATTAAACCAAAAAGGCTGCGCAAAGACTTTAAGGCAAACTTTTGGTTTGCAGCTGTAAAAACATCCGACTGTACGGATTTTTTTTCCCGATTTCGCGAAAAGGCCCCCCGCGAACTAATTTTGCATTATTTAAATGTAAAAGCCTACGCCGATAACACGTTCCGTATGCTAATTTTAAAATATGTTAGTTTAATGTTGGACGGTATGTGGGACCTTTTTATAAAAATTACCGAATGGATGTAAAAAAATTTGCGAAAAAAACAAGGTACGTTATAACCCCCCTTTCCGCTCGTTTTTCGCTGCGGGACCCCCCAAAAGGTAAAAACCTAGTTTTAGCTGGTTAGTGGTGTTTTGCTAGGTTCGGTCCACGGTTTAAACCCTTTACTTTAAAGGGGCCCCTAAAGGGCCCCTCGCCGAACCTTTTATACATATGGCTAATTTTATCGATAGGACGACTTAAGTTACTATGTTTATACGGTGTAATAAAATTGTTTAAAATAATATAGGTTAAAAGCTTGGGCTTATACAACTATATAAGCGGGTATTAAAATGCCTCGCTGCTTAATAGCATTAAAAAATATTTAGTAATTAACGACGTGCTATTAAGCGATGAAAATATGTTTAAGCATTATAAGCAAATGCTAAAATGCTAAAGCAATTTTTCGGTAACCGATAAGTACTTTAAAAAAGTACATTTCGAAAGCTAAGGATTGCTTTGCATTTATTTGGCAAACGAGGACCTATATGGGTATAATGGAGTAAATACTACGTGGTTAAATGGAAATTGCGTGTTTATGCAAATGTATAAACCATTGTTCGTAAAAGCGAAACTATATAGCACGTTAAACTTTAAAATAAAAGCTTTAAAAGCATTTGTAAAACAATTAAACGAGGAAAACGATAGCTTTTTTTAATTTAGTCGGAAAATTGCCTTTAGTATAAAGTGAAGCTAATATTCTTAATTTTTAAAAGCCTGTAAAAGCCGTTAGTTTACTTTTAAAATGATAGTAAATGCTTCCGAAGCCGATAAAAACGGCCGCGATTAACCTTTTAACGATTTAGCTTTAAAAAAACGCGAATCCATATCGATATTTATAGGTATGCTAAAAACGGCGCTAAAACGCTATCGTTTTAAAGTAAAACAAAGCATATAAAACAAAACAACGAAAACAATATCCGCCCGTTAATCTTTTAATTTACGTTTGCATAACCCATTCGCACCGCCACTATAATAAATAACTTTGTAAAATAAAGGAACTTAAATAAAAATAAGCCGAAATTGCAAAACATTGCGAATAGTAAAATGCTAAACTTAATTTAATAAAACACGTAACCGATGCTTCGCTTTAATAAACCGGAAAAAACGTAAACGAATGTCGGTGTTAAAAAAACGTCCTCGTAATTAACAAACCAAAATAAAATTGGAAAAAAATTATTCGTATTTCTAATAAAGCTAAACCTACTATCCGTGCTTTTTATAAAAGCAAAGGTTTTTATACCGGTATTAGTGGTTAACATATTCCAGTAATTTTTTTGGCTGGAAAAAGGGATAATATACGCGAAAATGCGCATATTGCATAACCGAAAAACATAAACCTGCATTTTTGCCTTAGCTTTACGAAGGATAACAAAAGGCGCATCCGCACTTTTATCGAAACCACGATATAATTTAATGGCTAAAAGTACAAAGCTATTATTATTAAACCTTGTATAAATTTGCAAAACCGTAAATGTCGAATCGTTTTTTATAAAATTCTTTTAAACGTGCTTTTTAACGTCGGTCGCTATTTTAACTTGTGCCGTAAAGCGGTAAAAGCTTCGGCGGTGGCTAAAGTGCCGTTTATAACCTCCTCGGGTTCCAAAAACCATCGTGCTAATAGCAAAAGAAAAAACGCCGAATAATCCGCCGAATAATCCAACGAATGTCGTAAATATTAAAAAGGCTGCTACTTTCGTAAATGGCGTATAAAAGGCGGGCGAAAAAGCTATGTGCGACGGGTGGAATAATCGGGATAAATAGAATGCAAGTAGCACCTAATAGTACCAACGGCGGTATCGAAAACGACGGGTTATAAAGCGGACTATGCCGTATAAAAAGCGATTAAGGTAAAAACGATAATACCAAAAGGCTCGCTGGTAACGGTATCGTAAACACATTTAAAAAAGGGAAGTTTTACAACTTAAAGCAGGAAACACATTTCTTTTATAAAAGGAGAAAAACATTATCGATATAATAAAAACGCGAAAATAACGGGAAAATCCACGTTAAATAAAATGCGCGTATCGCGATCGAATAAATAAATAGCAACTTCGCGTAAAACACTAATGCAATAATAAAAGGGAATGTTTAAACGATTAACCTTAAAAAGCACTTTAAAAGGCTGTGCAAAGCTGCAATATGCCGATTACACTTAATTATGTTATAACTTATACAAAAATGTATGCATCGCGAAATTGCGATTAAATGCGGTCCTATTTAACCATTGCGAAAATTAAACTATTATATAATAGTGTTTTGCAAATCACAATAATAATAAAACCAACCTTTGCAAAACACCAATTAACCCCGACAAACCCCGCACAAATACCCACATTACCACGATAAAAACATTAAAATACCGCGCACTAAAGCTGTAATATTAAAACGAACTTTTTTATTATTATCCTTTTTATTAATAAGCGGTTTTAACGGTAAAATTTATAAAGTTTAAGTAAATTTTATACGCAGTGGTTTTTTTATCGCTAATAATGCTTTTTTTTACCATAATTAACTTTTTATTTATTATCGTTAATTGCTAATTTTTTTAACGTCGTTTGTATAACCGGTTATTAATGCAAATTGCGTTTTTAACGTAATTGGAAAAAATTTAAACTTATTAGCTTTTAAAAGTCGTTTTTAACGTTTTTTAAACTTTTAGTAAAAAATTGGCTATTAAAATTTCGTTGTTTTAATCGAGTTTAATAGCGATACGTTAAAACTTAATTACGTATTTAAACATTTGTTTATATTGCTTTAAAGTTAAAAATTTTCATTCGGCCACTTTTTTTCGTTAACCGTTTCGAACTTTTTTTCACCTTTTTTTGGAAAATATCGAAATTGGCGAAAATAAGCTTAGCCATTTCGCTACTTTTATCGTACTTTTAAAAAAAATTTCGGTAAATTAGTTCGAACCACTTTTTTATTTTCATTTTTCCAAATTTAATAATTGCAAACACAACTTTTTATTTTTTTCGAACGAATTAGGCGTTATAAAATTAAAAATATTTTTTGCATTTAGTAAAAAACGTTCGTAATTTGCCATTTTTCCTTTTATATTTAAAAAGTTAAAAAAATATGTAAACTAATGTAAAGCTTTAAATTTTAATTTTATCAAATTTGGTTTAAGCTTTTTATAAGCTTATTTAATTAGTTTAAAAGATTTTCGTTACCGTGAAAAGCAATTAATACATTTTATTTAAATTTTTATTAAAGTTATACTTTCGTCCGCTATATTACATAATTCGAATCGTTTTTTTAACTACCGTAATTAACGTAGTGGCTATATTGCGATATTATCCAGTTTTTCGGTAAAATGCTAAATAGGATTAATTAAAATGTTACAATTAAAAGTTTAATTTTAAAATAAAGCATTTAAAAAAAGGCTGGATAATAATTATAATAGCTGCTTTAAAAGGAATTAAAAATATTAAGTGTATTAATTTAATTGCTTGTTTTAAAAAATACGCAAAAGCTAATTCAAATTAATTAATGCTAAAGTTTTAATTAAAACTATTTTACATAAAAAGAAATCTTTTTTTTATATTTTAAAAGCTTTTATAATGCTATATTTGCTATATTATATAACGGACATATCACTTTTAAATTTTAATGCTATATTTGTTATATTTTATAACATATATTTTACTTTTAGGTTACGTAATTTTATTACTTAACTTTTTTTAACACTAAATGCGGGGTTTTAAAGCAAAACCGGGGCAGCCTTTTTTAATACCCGTGGTCGTAATAAAAGGCTAACGTTAAACGCGTTGCAATTCGCGCGTTACGGCGCATGTTTTGCGACGCGGTTTTATAAGCAGCTCGAGTTTAATGTAAATGCTTAACGGGAGGTTTACGGGCCCGTAAGCACCGCTATTCGTTTCGAGGCAAAAAATTTTAATACCGCTAATTATTAAAAAAACCACCTTTTTTATTGGATTTCGCTGTTATAAACAACTGTGCTTTTAGTTAAACGTGGGTTAATGTTACGATTAGGGTTATTTAAAAGAGCTGCTTAAAAAAGCCGCTTAAAAAAAGCATTATAACCCCGCATTTCGAAAAGGTGCAAGTGTAAAATTATGTAACCATAAAGTAATATGTTCGTTATAAAACATAGCAAATATAACATTAAAACCTAAAAGTAATATGTTCGTTATAAAATATAACAAACATAATACTAAAATCCAAAAGTAATATATTCGTTATAAAATGTAGCAAACATATTATAAAAGTGGAAAAAGTATAAAAAAGATTAAATTTTCTTTTTAAAATAGCTTTAATTAAGGTTTTTGTTAAAAAGGCAGCTAAAAGTCGCACAAAGCTATTAACGAATGCGGTAAATCCACAATTTGGGGCTCCGTAACGGGAAATAACGTTTCCCTGGCACGGAGGCTTTAACGCGGAAATTACCAGTTATGCCGTTATGCACGAAAGCTGTGCGAGTCGCAGGTTAAATCCCGATACCAGGAGTTGCTTTATACAACCGTACGCCGCGGCTTTTAGCACGGGATACATATACTAAACGAGGCTCGCACGACGAGCCTTTTTTTTGTATTTAAAAAACAAATTGCTTTGGATATATATAAATTAAAAAGCTTTTTTACTTTAAAAACCGATACTAGCACAAGTGTTACAAATAATTTTAATATTAATTAATTTAAATTAGCTTTTAAATACCTTTTAAAGCAAGCAATTAAAATATTGCACTTTAAAACTTTAAATCCTTTTAAAATCGTTGCCAAATGCATTATTTAGCCTTTTTTTAAATGCTTTACTTTAAAAGCAAACTTTTAATTATAACTAGGGTTAGGAATTTAATTATTAGTTATTAGTTTTAATCGTAACTAATTTAATTTAATTAGTTTTAATTAACGGTTTAACTAACTAATAACTAATTACAAAATTTTTTAACTAACTAAACTAATTATATTAGTTATTTTTAATCACTTTTTGCATAAGTTTTACATAAATTTCGTATAATGTTTTTGTTTTTTAAAATAATAAAATAAATAATAAAATACCTAATAAAATAAGTAATTAAATAAGTAGTAAAATAAGTAATAAAATAAATAATAAAATAAATAGTAATATACGTAGTAAAATAAGTAATAAAATAAACAGCAAAAATAATAATAAAAATAAATGTATAATATAAATTAGCTTATTTAACTTTTCAAATCGCTATTTTCGTTAAAAGATTGTTTTTTTTGCTGTAATTCTTTTTGTAAAACCGATAAATCGGTTATATTCCAGCTTTTTAATAGTAATATTTTACGAGCAGTTTTCGATTTTAATTTATTACGGCTTAGGGTTATAATATTAATAGCGGTAAAAAATAAACTTTTTATTACAACCGAAGTGGCTGGAATCGATAAATATCTTTTAGCTAAAATGCTTAATATAAAAAAGCGTTTTTCGTTATTTTTCCAATATAATAAAATATTTTAGCTTTCGTCGTAAATATTTTCGTTTAAATATATTAAATATTTATTATCTTTTTGTTTTTTCTTTTTTTTAAATAATTCGGAATTCGAATCGCTATTATAGTTTTTATTTTTAGTTTTTTTTTAATAAAAACTAATATTTAATTTATTAAACGAATCGTTTATATTAGTAGTATTTAGGTTTATTTCATTTTTTAGCTTTATATATTCCTTTTTTGTTAAAACTTTTGCATCGTTTTTAAAATTAAAATAAAAATATAATAATTTATCCTTTTCGAAATGCGATAACGTGGTTTATAAGCGAGTCGCGCACATAAGCGAATCGCGCATTTTCTAATGCGACACGCGTTTCCCACTTTTAACCTTAATTTCTTAACAACCACAAATAAAATCGATATCAAAAAAAGCTAGGATTATTTTCGCTATACAAGCAATCCAATTTAATCGGGGATTAAATTTGCGTTCGGCGGTTAAAATTTACGATATTTTTAAATCCACATTGCGCGACCGACGCGCCGGCCGACCTGCTTAACGCGATAGCATGCCCAAATTACGGAAATTAACGGAATCCGAAAAAAAAAACGCTTATTAAATACATATTTAAGCTGGATTCGCGAGCATTCCCTCCCCGGCCTTTTAATGTTAAAAATATAGCTAACCGATTGCTCGTTAAACGCAACGCGGGCGTCGTTAGTAAAAACTAGGTCGCGAACTTCGTTAAACGCCGCGCAAAGCTCGGCACGCGTTAAATTCGAAAATACGATTACCAAAAAGCCAAATGCGAAAATCCTAAACTCGTTTTTGCGTAATTCGACTTTATACGGAATACTGTGGCCAAATATGGCATTTTAAATAACGATATTTACAATTTCGACGAAACCGGCTTTTTTATAAGCATAATCGCCGCCGTTATGGTTATTATAACATCGGAAAGCCGTAATAAAGCAAAGCTAATTTAACCTAGCAACCGGGAATAGGTTATAATTATTTAAAAGGTTAACTATTACGGCTAAGCGATCCCTTTTTTTATTATCGTTAAAAGGTAGTACCATTTAGCCAATTGGTATTTGGAAACCGACCTTTTACGCGACTGGGTTATTTTAACGAGTTTTAACGGGTGGATTACGAACGAGCTCGGCTTAAAATGGATTCGGCATTTTAATAAACACATTGCAGCTCGCAGGAAAAAGTCCCATCGTTTGTTAATATTAAACGGGCATAAAAGCCATTATTCGACGGATTTAAAGCTTTATTGCTAGGAATATAACATTATTACGCTTTGCATGCTTTCGCATTCGTTTTTTTCTTTTAACCGTTTAACGTTAAATATTTTAACCCGCTGAAAAAGGCGTACGGTTAACAAATCGAAAATTTAATAAGGTTATACGTTAACCACGTAACTAAAGTCGAGTTCCTTTCGGCGTTTAAAACGGCATTTTTTAATTTTATAACCGAAAAAAACATTCGAAAAGGCTTTCGAAAGGTTAACCTTGCTCCTTTTAATCCGGGTTCGGTTTTGGAAAAGCTAAATATAAAGCTACGAACTTTAACTTCCCCGAAGGAGCTTTTAAACAACGCTAAACCTTAAACCTTTAAAACGCCGCGGATAGCTAAAAAAGCAATTTCGTAATCCGAATATATTAAAACTCGGATTTCCAATTACCGAAGTAGCTTTTCGTTATTTATGCTAGCGGTTGTAAACTAGCTTACGAAAAGGACGAGTTCGATTATGCATTAAATGGCCCTTTTTAAAGCCGAAGTTACTTCGCTACGCAAAGCGAACGAGGCATTAAGCAAACGCCGGAAGGTTAAAAAAACACGTGTTCGATAAAAAGGGTTATATACTATCGAAAAAATACGTAATATCCTAAACTAAAAAGAGCTGGATGGGCAGCTATAGCAAAAAATGCGCGATTATAAAGGTTAATAAAAAAAAGCGATAACGATTCGTCGGCGATGTGGCATTTGCGGTAAAACCGGACATAATACGCGCATTTGTTAAGAAAAAGTAAAAATGTCCGATGTATATAATTCCGAGTAGTTTAAATGGATTTTTGGCGTTGTTAGGTTAGCATGCGCGTCGATTAACCGAAAGTCGGGTATGGGTGCGCGACTCGCTTATGTGCGCGACTCGCTTGTAAACCACGTTAATTGGATAAAAATTACGTATTTATGCAAATGCATAAATTATTATTCGTAAAAGCGAAGTTATATAACACGTTAAACTTTAAAATAAAAGCGTTAAAAGCATTTGTAAAACAATTAAACGAGGAAAACGATAGCTTTTTTTAATTTAATTAGTAAATTGCTTTTAATATAAAGTAAAGCTAATGTTTTTAATTTTAAAAGCCGGTAAAAGCCGTTAATTTACTTTTAAAATAATAATAAATGCTTTCGAAGCCGATAAAAACGGCCGCGATTAACTTTTTAACAATTCGGCTTTAAAAAAAACGCGAATTTATATTAATATTTCTAAGTGTGTTAAAAACGGCGTTAAAACGTTATCGTTTTAAAGTAAAACAAGGCATATAAAATAAAACAACGAAAATAATATCCGCTTGTTAATCTTTTAATTTACGTTTGCATAACCTATTCGCACCGTTATTATAATAAGTAATTTTATAAAACAAAAAAACCTAAATAAAAATAAACTGAAATTGTAA